>CM050166.1:117254811-117592311 GCA_027410445.1 Discoglossus pictus | reverse complement strand
AGTATTAATAACCAAATTGTAAAGGGTAATAGAGCAATAAATACGTCCCACAAATGGTGCCACTTTTATACCTATAGAAACAAACTGAACAAAATTCCAACAGTAAAAGCAAATCGTGAAAACAATTAAAATAGAGAAACAGACTATGGGCCCTATTCTTTTGCCCAATTCGTAAATTTATACACACTTAAAATCACTCTTAATATTGCTACATATTCGGCAAATATTACTTAATGGCACAAATGAATTCTTAAGTCAATAGAATGCATATAAACATTTATAAAAGAAAAACAACCAAAGCCAAATTTATGCTTTCAAGGCATTTGCAAGTAGCCAATAGAATATGGCCCTATGTTCTCACACAATTTTTGAAAGTGCTTTGGATGAAAGCTTTAACTAAATAACATAAATGCCCAGTTACTTAAATCAGAATTGTTACAGAGACCTATAACAGTTAAAGGTCATTATTCTTACTTATACCAATTAGATATGCTCTTCTGTGCTATCAATAACACTGTACATTGAGGTACCTCATAGATGTATTAATATATGCAATTATTCTCTACCATAGAGAGCAATTGCCTATTAGGACTGTCTAACCAGTCTACAAATGTCTTCTTTGTAGGGAAACTGCTCAGTTGTCTCACTGAACCCATCAGATGATGTTACATTTCCTTAGAAGTATTTATAAATACTTTCCTGTATTTAAATCACCTACTTGTAGAACTTGATTAAAGAAAAATGACAGCTTCCTCTATAGAATAAATGCATATAACAGTTAAAAAGCGGTTTAAAAATACCTATTATAAAGGATGTCTCTTAAAAAGAAAATACTACAAATACGTACTAGTTATCCTTTAAATTGTATAGACATATTAAAACTGCACGACCATTTTATTGCAGATCATTTTTCATATATATTATTAGTTGAAATGACAATTTCAATGTAGAAAACAAAGTGAAGCTTATTTTCAATGATTTCACACAATTATGCCTTTAATACGATTTATTTTTTTCAAATGCTCTTTTGTCGAAATGTATCAATGTGCATAAAACCTTCAAATGGAACAAAAAAGCATTGAAATGTTGAAAAGCTATAGTGGATTATTTTTCTGTCCTTCAGATTCATAGCGCATGTTATATTGCAAGCTGCTGTAGCCTTCTGTTATGTTCTCCATTATCTCAGTAAAATATTTATTTCATTCTTTTTATTGGTATTGATGTTATTATATTAATAGCTTCAAGGCAAGAGTCTGGACATTTTTTTAAACTGGGTTAGCAAATGTTTTTTTTTTATTTATTTATATTCTTGCATGCAAGGTGCAACAGAACAAACAGTGCAGAGAATGTACTTATATACCTTGGAGTTTTAAATAAGGTTTCATAAAAATACATTATTACTAGAAGGATATGTTCGGGGTTGAGCTATTGCTAGTGAACTGCACCTGTATTTGTTTCTGTTACAATTCTAACCTCCTTCAGATAAGAGACACAACATGCCCATATTCTCGAAAATACATTTAGACGATCAATTAAAAACATTGCATTTCTTTTTTTGCATGGACACTTTGTGATCTGGAATTTAGAGCATTAACTTTAAATGGCATATTTACGTTTCATGGGTTACGACTGCATCTGGTAGAGGAGAGTCAGTAGTGTATGAAAACATTTTTTTACATGGACATTTTTTTTTTACACTTAACCTAACGTTTGCTAAGTCTTATTGATTTTCAGAGATAACCCCCCCTATAAATCGCTGCTAAAATTAGAATAAAATTCATAATTTTTTTGGCCAAACACAGGCAGTGAATACATTGTATCAATCAGGAAGGTATCATGGGATGTGTAGTCCTTTGCAGAAGGAAACAAGGATAAGTCCAGACATTTATCTGTAGATATCTGCACTGTGCGGTTAGCTTGAAGATTAGTAAAGAGTTAAAATCCATACCCAAATGCAGTGTTTCTATTGGTAGGTACATTGTGCCTATGTAAGCAGCCCTGGGGGTGTGGAAAACACATTTTATTTCTAAATAAAATAAATCTGTATGTGTATAGAATGACTCAATGTAATGTGTGTTTCTGATATAAACAGCATGTGTTAGATTAGGGAAAAAAAGTTATAAACAGGGAAACTTTGATTTGCCTTTAATAGGAACACTTTAGTCATACATTTATGTTGTTGAACCAATTGTAAGCATATACAAGTAAAACAGATAATTACCTTACATTTTTCACTTTCTAAAAACATTTTGTCCAATATCAAGTTTAGTTATTCAAAGAACCATATACAAAAAATGTGACCACAGTGATCCTTTAAAGGAACATGGACAAGCAGCAGAGGAAAGCTGATATGACCTGCTAAATTATACAAGCAGTAAAGAAAAGCACTGATTTTATGGTCACTCCTCAAGTCTCCCTCAAACTTTATAGAATATTTTAGAACAAATTCAAATAGGACCATATAAAAAGCAGTGACTCAAGAGGGACTACAGATAAACAGGAAGTTGGAAACTGTATATACCAGTTAGGATGGAGACTGATGGGGATGTGGTATGTAAAGCATTGCAACAAACCTTATTTTTAAAGGGACAGTTACCTTCATTTGCATCTTGTTGTTAGTATGTTTCTGCTTCTAAGTGTAGTTTAGATGGAAGATTGGAGTTGTAATAATGCACACCTTGATCCAAAGGTCCCCAAGCCACGATTTTGGTCAAACACTGTGTAAATACACAGATGAAGCAATTTTAATTAAAATGTGGCATAGCAACAGCCCCATTTATTGCAGAAATGAAAAACATACATATTAGTTGTGGTTGGATGTTACTAACAATTGAGTGCGATATTTACATTATTGAGGGCCTCATTCAAATGCGATTTGGTCAATTGAAAAGGGCTCTATATAAAGCACAGAGCATATTTTTTTTACAGAAGTTTTTAGTTAGTGAACTTCTATCCAAAAGAAAGGTCTTCGCAAACTAAAAACTTCTGTAAAAAAATATGCTATTTGCTTATATAGAGCCCTATTCAATTGGCCAAATCACATTTGAGTGAGGCCCACAGTCTGAAAGTCAGGTAAAGCATAAATTACCTGAAATGGTCTTCCTCTCTGCAATGACTTTATCTAATGCGAGACATTAACAACATCTCCTGCTCTTCTTGCATCTGGATTGTAATCGGCCTTTCTACCAATTATGTCATAAACCATGAAACTATGGGCTCTATTCTATTGCCCAATTTGTACATTTATACACACTTAAAACCACTCTTAATATTGCTACATATTCGGAAAATATTACTTATTGGCACAAATGAATTCTTAAGTCAATAGAATGCATATAAACATTTATAAAAGAAAAACAACCAAAGCCAAATGTATGAGTTCAAGGCATTTGCAAGTAGCCAATAGAATATGGCCCTATGTTCTCACACAATTTTTGAAAGTGCTTTGGATGAAAGATTTAACTAAATAACATAAATGCCCAGTTACTTAAATCAGAATTGTTACAGAGACTTATAACAGTTAAAAGGTCATTATTCTTACTTATACCAATTAGATATGCTCTTCTGTGCTATTAATAACACTTTGGGAGAGATTTACTAAGTCATTACATATGTCAAGATGCGCTGCATTAGACGTTTTCTCCAATATCTCAAGTCATTAGCAGAGAGGGAGGACATTTTTGGTAATTTATACTTCAAATACCTTATCACTTTTCTTAAAATGCAACAAATTGCAGTTCTTTGTTTTTCTAGTTTATACATATTATTATAATTTATTTTTAAATATGTATATGTTTGCAAAGATTCGGAAATTTGCTGCATCATTTTAATGGGAAAAACAAAGAAAAACACTAAATCCAAAACGACAGGGTGAAACAAGCCAAAATTCACTAAGTTTCAAAAGGAATGCAAAGTGTTTGTCTTAAACTGCAATGGCGGTTCTTTTATTAACAGACATCGCTATTTTTCAATGACATCCCATGTGGAGTTTATTGGATTTTGGACATAGAAACACAATTTTGACAAATGTGCAGGTTCTATGTTCAGATTAGTAAGGTTTTCAGTTGTTTTGTACTACATTTGTATTGTTATCACAAGTCTCCCGTGTACATTGCTCCCCATTGTAAAGCACTACATAATACCTTGTGCATTATAAAGAAAATATGTGTAATATAAAACATGTCTGTGAGCATCTGGAAGTTGTATACAGATTTGCTTTCAGATATGTCTGGTGTCTAAACATCATTGCATTTTATTTTTTAACCAGCTTTGGAACATAAGGACTCCAGTGACCAGAACAAAGATTGTTTTTTGAAATCAGACTTTTACCCTGTATATAAGTGGTTCCTAACCCCCTCCTTAACACCCACCAGACAGGCCATGATTTAGGTTAATACACAGGTGAAGCAAATTGAGGCCCCATACAGCCTGTTGAATACTGGTTGCCTCACCTTTATTCACACAGGACCATATCCTATTAGCTACTTGCCAATGCCTTGAACTCATAAATTTGGCTTTGGGTGTTTTTTTGTTTTTTTTAATAAAATGTTTATATGCATTCTATTGACTTAAGAATTCATTAGTACCAATAAGTAATATTTGCAGAATATGTAGCAATATTAAGAGTGATTGGTCCTTTCCCTATATACCATTGCAAAATCGGACAGCTGCAGTTCCACCGCGGGCCGACAGATGGCACTGTCGATTTTAGCCCATAAGGCACACCGACAGAAGAGGCCTTGAGCTATGACAGGCGGGGCCGAGTGCCCTGGGGGGCTGAGTGCCTGCGCCCAACATAGCAATTGCCTCGCTGTCGATTCAGTGCCATTGAGTTGCTCCACGTCTGAGGGGAAAATAGTTCTTTGCCTTCCCTGGAACTTGATGGTGCCCGAAAACTAACAGCGCCCTCTGGCGAATGGCACCTGTAACTGCAGCCATCAGTGCTGCAGAAGAAAAAGGGATAGATCTGAGTGATTTTAAGTGTTTATAAATTTACGAATTGAGCAATAGAATAGGGCCCACAGGGATTGAACTAAATTATGGCCTGTTTTGGGTTTGGGAACCACTGCTGTATATTTTTATAACTTTTTACATGATTAAATCTAAGCATCTAATATAATGCTGCTGCAAAAAAAGTTTCCTCATGCAGGTTATTAGTCAGAGTCTAAAGTAACATAATTTAAATAATTTCATATAATTAATACAGCAAGAGCTGGTTTTAAAGGGAACAGTGGAATAGCCTAGAGCACAATTTCCCCAGTGAGATAATACTGGTCAACCTCATGGCCTATATCATCAAAACATTTAAAAAAAAAATTCAAATCGTAACCAGGCTTTTATTTCAATAGGGTACATAACAATGAACAAACAGACTATAAAAACATATGGAGAAAGAAAACCAAGGAGTTAAACGTTTTGGCAAAACGTATCTTAACAAAAAATACTATTTCCTTTTTTAAATTAAAGCTAATGCAAACTTTCCATTAATATTATAGGAAATATAAACAAATATGATTCTAACATAAGAGACAACATAGAAGTCATTTTGAATTAGTACACATACATACCATAATAAAGAAAGTCTTGGCAAGTGGCTATAAATCAATTGGCGGTGCAAAAAACAGAATACTAATCATTCAAAGCACCAGGAATGTAAAGTATACAGTATTGCCAGGTTGCTCACACTTTGTATCATTTAACAGATCAGGGCAAGTGCGGAGAACAACCCCACCTATCCCACTAAAAGTTTTCCAAACTACAGATCACTTATTTCGCATTACAATTAAAAGCAAAAATATTTGACCTTGAAAGTGTTCTTTAAAATACACAGTGCAAGTAGGATTTCAGGCCCCTTAATGGGAAAATGATTATATGTTCCATGTGCCATTTTAGAGCCTTTTTCCTGTAAATCGGTCACTTAAAGCAGCAATATAATAGATTATTTCACTGAAAAAGCAAAATATATATTCTCTACTGGCACTGGTAGTGATGTCACGGTCTTTCTTATCCATGTTATTCAGCACTTATATAAAATGATTTCATGTTACCTTGGAGTGGAGTGCAATGAATATCCACTTTTGGAGGTTTTATACTTGTACCTAATATAGTAGTAAATATACATTAAAATATCATATGCATTACATCTTGTTACTGCACGCATTATAATATTAGGACTCCCTTCATTAACCTTATTCTCATAATGTGCTAGTGGCTAGATAATGTTTTTAAGAATCACACTTGGAAAATAAGCAAAATATGTAATTACATTATTTAACATTGCTTTTATATTTGTGCAGGTAGAAACTAAAACACTTATTGAACCAACAAAAATGTGTCTACTGTTTCTGATCAGATTTATTTGTTTAACTGCTAAAGAGTAGAAGCTTTGGATAAAATGCTGTCTATTAAATGTAGTATATTGTATATATGTCGAGGTTATTTCTAAGTATTTTTACCTGAATTAATCTCAGTAAAGCAAAAAACAAACTACAAAAAAATATATATATTTTCACACTAACTGCCTGAATAAAATAAACATTGGCAACGCATAATTTTGTTCTTAACGTGCTATACTTAATGTTTTAATTTTTAATAAAAAAATAATAAAAATGGAGATCAATCTGATGAGCTATCTAGTTTTGGCCTTGTGAGTTATTTTAATTATAGATGGCAATATTTGCAGGACCACAATAATTAAATGTTTACATCCAAAAATGCGGGAAATGTTCTTGTACTAATCCATTTGCTGTGAGGGCAGAACACTGAAGAAATGCTGACAGCTGTTTCAGGACTCAAGAGCATTTCTTCATCTGGATCTGCATCTCCAAGGTAACACCAAGAAACAAATCAATAATAGTGAATGTCGTTCTCTAATGAGGCTATTCTTATGTGATTAGTAAAATGCACTTTTCTTACCTGGTTAGTGCCAGGTTGGTCACCTAGAGGTAATGACTCATTATCTCTTAAATTCATACATGTAGTGTCAACCTGAGATTGCTGCATTACATGTCGGTAGAATTTTGACCTTACTAATATATAAGGTTTTACAGAATTATAGACTTTAATAGCCAGAGAAACAAAAATAAATTGGTACTGTATGTTTTGTAGTGATCTGTCTGCAAATATAGAAAATACATTCACTAGCAATATTAAAAAAAATAAATCTGAACCATGGTAAATTTAGGGATACCCTCTGTAGAACTCTGCATGGGCTCCAAAGGCATCAATACAAACCCCCTCCCCATGATGAAGTAAGCATAAGTGACAAAATATACGTTAGGCTTCTTGAAGTGTAGCAGTACATGCCTGTTTGTGTCCTTATCAGTATGTCAGTAAAGATAACCAGAATTATAAGGAGCGCTACTCGGGTAGTTCATTTGCTGATTATGCAGAGGTCTTTAGACTAGAAACACTGAACTAGACTGGAAAAGGGTACATGTGCTGTCAAGATATCCTTCTAGTTCGGTTGAATTTATGAGATAGAATGTAGAGAATTAAACAAGGGACAAAGATATATATTAAGGCCACAGTAAAATACTGGACCTTCCAGATAGGAGGCACCCTTCATGCATCATAAATAATAGATAGCATGTGAAATAAGGTTGAATCTATTTAGGATTATACTGCTACTTATTTTTAATTGCCTTTCATGTACGTCATTTCTATATTTATAGGCCCTTTCCTGTTGTGACTGCGCCAGCACAGACCGCAGGAGTGGCAGTGACCATACGCTAGATGGCGCTGCCAATATCATAGCTTAATAGTTAGGATAAGGAGGTTAAGGCAAGGCTAAAGGTTTAAGCTTGGAAATAGTGTATGATCTGAGCACAGTGCCATCTAGCATCTCCTTGCTGCAACTGCTGCTGCCACTGCCAGAATAGGAATGATCCTACTTATAATTGCGTATTTTACAAAAAAAAATGTATTATAATAAAGGTCACGATTTGTATCCCTTGATAGTTTACTCAATATTGTTAAGCACTTTCATCTAGAGAAATTAAAGAAGTTAATACAACCCCAGGACTACAAAAATTACTCCTGTCCACACCTCTGCCTCCAATCCAAAATTGCTTCCCAGTGTCAAAAGCCATTCCCAGTATACCAAAGCAAGCCATTAGACTGCAAAACCCAAATCTAGAACCTCATAAATTATATCCAGGACCGTTTCAAGCCAGCCTAAAACCTTTCCACAGAGTATAACCATTTGAAGTAACAGTCATACAAAACTGACCGCTGCTCAACAGAATACAGTTTGGAAACAATGCCAAGTTATTAGTCATTTTATATACAGGCACTTTAGTTGGGTGTTACATTTTCTAATACATGATTATATTTGGACTGCTTATGTAAAAAATAAGAAACTTACATATCTTCAAAGCAGGGCTGCAGGGTTTATATTCTAGTAGAATGGCCTATGACATTATTTAACCACTGTAGATTCCATTATAATAAGTAGTGTAAGTGTACAAATGACGTATCATAAACAGTCACTGCATGTTACATGATAAGCAAATCCGGAATCCTTGAGAGGGTATTTATAGGAAAGGAGAAAAAAAAATTGCATAACAACGTCAATAAAGCCAGGAGCTTATATAATCCCATGGGTACCCAAGGAAACTGAACCTATAGTGTTGTGTAAAGGTGGGTCATGTTTCGGGAATAGGAAATGATTCTGCAGCTCCAATATAAATAAGACACAATATGAACAAAATGGAATGGAAGGCAACATCTTATACAACTAGACACAGCCACATTGGTCCTGGCTTACACAGTATACTAATATTCTTAGTGGTAGCAGCCATATATGTTTTATAATTAGTCAATGAGTAAGTAGAGTTTAATATAATAATATGTTCTTAGCAGTTGTAAATGTGCTGCAGTTCCTATTTGAGACCAAAGAAGTTGGGACACAAAATATGTATAAATATTTATCAAATATTGTGTTAAAGCTCAAATGAGTATCAGTAATTTATTTCTATTAAATATGGACTAGATATGTATTCACTATATTTTTTCACATAAACTATATAATAATTAATGATACCATAGTACTAAAATCAGAAAACCATTTCATAACTTTAACATAATCAAGAAATGAACAGAGACTTACATCACATACGCACTATTTAGTCAAGATAATTCAACTCTCTTCAAATAGTGGTTTCTAGCACTCCTTCTACATGTGCCAAAATGTAAAATCAATGTTTGGAAACCAATGGTCTAATCAATGGTGCAGTCATTTTGATTGAGTCAGTTTTGTAGGATATCTATAAATCCTGGCATGGATACATAAGGACTGGAATTAAGCACCTCTTCATTTATAGCATTAGTTAAAATGAAATACCATTGGGGCATATAAATACATACTAAATTTGAGCAATCGAGGGCACAATTCTATTTCTCTACTTTTGCTGTTATACATATCCTCCTAAGCTTCTTTCTCTCTCATTTTGATTCTATTTAATGTGTGACTACATCCATTTATCATGACCAGTAATAGTCCATGCAGGGAGAGAATCATGGAAGCCTCTCCTGTGCATAAACAGTACATCCCTAACCTACATAAAACACCAATGGATTGAAGTTACCAATGCAAATTTCTATAACAGCCATGTTCCACTGTAGTACTTGAGATTTGGGATCTATCCCGTTGTGTATGCGCATGAATCTCCAGCACTGACAGCTGCAGTGCCATCAAGTATCCTCTAGATGGCGCCATCAGGTTTCAGGGAAGGCCTATAATTATTCCCCCCTCCGAGGTGGCACAACTCGATGGCGTTGAATCGACAGCGAGAATATCGCAATGTTTGGCGCGGGCCCTCGGCCCTCGAGGGCTTTGATTGTGCCTCTCATAGCTCAAGGCCTCTTGTGCCGGCACATCTTATATGCAATGTGCAGCAGTATTGCGTAAATCAGCAGCGCCATCTAGCGGTTGGTGGCTGCACTGCTGCTGACAATCTTTTGCGTAGGGGAAGAGGAAAAGGACCGAGATTTGGTATCATATCAGATTTAGATCTAGTCTATTTCAAGGCGGCATCCAGTCAGAACAGATCCGTTCGAGTTGCGCCACATTGGAAGTGGAAATAGTTATTTGCCTGCAGTAAATTTTTTGCACTACCAGGTGGTGCTGTGGCACAGGAGCACGCCACACTGTTCTGACGGGATGCGGTCCCAAAATAGAAATGGACCCCAGGGCCCTCATTCAATTGCGATTTGGCCAATTGAATAGGGCTCTAAATAAGCACATAACATATTTTTTTTAAATACGTTTTTAGTTAGTGAAAACCTTGCTTTTGGATAGATCCCTACTAACTTAAAACGTATTTAAAAAAAATATGTTATGTGCTTATTTAGAGCCCTATTCAATTGGCCAAATTGCAATTGATTGAGGGCCCAGATGTTTAGGAAATCATAGAGGAGTAATAGTCTATCAACCAGTATCTACATCATTTAGCACAAGGATATAATGAAAGACTATCCTTGCTCCAGCTTCCAGACAAGTGGAGTAAGACAACTATGTTGTATACCTCTGTCTCGTATTCCACTTTATACCTCAGAATTTTAAAACCAGTCCTTATGGAACCTTTGATAAGCCAGGATTTAGGGAAACCTCATGTATTATGTTGCCCGTTGAACAGTAATTGCATCAGCTGCATAGTAATACATATTGCACCTACATTTCATGACTTTATTTCTTATGCAGGGTATTTCTCTAGTCTGAATAACACATTTTTGGAAGCCTAGTGTTTTTTTAACACATTTGTTATCATTTTGTTAAACATAATCTTAAGTACCTCGCTAGGTGCTATAATTTTATTTAAAGTACCACTGTTGACATTTTTTATATATTGTCCTTTAAATAACTAAATTTAATAATGGGCAAATGTTTTTAGAAAGCTCTGGCAGTTTAAGCTGACAATTTCAAACTGTGGATGCTAAAACTTCCTTTGCAAGTCCTCCCACCTCAGCAGAAACCAAGGATCTATCCCTCTTTGCCTGCGCATTTCTTCTGCAGAACTGACAGTTGCAGTTACAGAGGGCGCTGTGAGTTTTTGGGCGCCATCAAGTTCCAGGGAAGGCAAAGAACTATTTTCCCCTCCAACTAGGCGCAACTCAAGGGCGCTGAATCGTCAGCGAGGCCATCGTTATGTTCGGCGCGGGCACTCGGCTCCCCAGGGCCTCGGGTGCGCCTCTCATAGCTCAAGGCCTCTTCTGTCGGCGCGCCTTATTTACTATAATCGGCAGCGCCATCTGTCGGCCGGAGGGGGAACTGCAGCGGTCAGATTTTGCGATGGTGAAGAGGGAAAGGACCAAACCAAAACAGTCGATTTAACTGCAACATAAATGTGTATAAAAGATAAGAAATTAGAGGCTGTATGCATTTTTACATTTAAAAAAATATTTTGCCTGTTTTCAGATATAGTTTTTCAATTCAATATATGGACCTTTCCTGTTTTGTCCTCGCCAGCAGTGGTATGCAGCGGTCACTAGGTGGCGCGACTGTGGCATACCAAGGCTTTATTCAATTTGTTGTTAGGTTTAGGGTTAGTGTTAGAGTTTGTGGCAGACGCTAAGTTTTGCATAGTAAAATAGAGGAATGCTATGCACGTCGCTCCACCAACTGGCTACTTCATGCCAATACTGGTTGAAAAAACAGGACAGATCAAAATATATTTTAAATATACAACCACAGAGGCCCATTAGTTCAACATTGTATCAAATTCTACTGCTCCAATTCCAAGGAATTGCTAGTATTTAGCTTTAGAATTACATCGTTTTTCTTCATAAATTATGTTTAATTTAACAGTGTATATTTTAAAAAAAAGAATATAAATAAAATAGATACATAAATATTGAAAGTGTTACGACTTTGAATCTTAGCATCTATGTATCTCTATACTCATTTTTAAATAGTAAAATATTATTAATTTTCAATTACATAAAAAATTATTTAATTATAATAAACACATTAAAATATTATTTTATAAAATATTTTTATATAAATTCCAATTTTCCCCATACGTTTATGAATTCGCTATAAATGTAATTTATTTGACTGCATCATACCATCCTTTACCTTCATTCATTATTAACCTAATTGGCCATGAAATTCAAGAGTTAAAAGAAAGAAAAATAACCCCCTTAAACACTGTTTTGAGCAATGAGCAGTTTGATGGGGGTTTATGAGTTAAAAGATCTGGACAGCTAAAAAGAAAGGTCAGCAGATTAAGTCTTCCCTAAGGAAAGATCTTTTTTTAGAAACATTAACAACCTTCTTTGGTCAGGATTCAGAACTGCGATAAATAAATAAGAATCAAACAGCTGAAATCCATAGAAAAATGGGTGCTTCACATACTTTCTATGGACTTTTCATCTACCTGATGGCACTCAGCAGAGATCCCTCAGGCGTGTTTGAGATTAAGACTCACAGGTTTACTTTGAGTGGAATGAGAATTGAAAAATATATTCCTATTGTGATTCTTTTTGCCATTTTTTGCTTTTCATTTTTGACATTCATTTTCCACATATCTCAATACATTTTATATGACATATTGATATGTCAGCAGCATTAATACATGTATTTGTATTTCATTTTTGTAAGGTAAAACAATTCACATGTTATTAAAGGACCAATATGCTCATATATTTAAAATACGGTACTCTCTTTTGCAGAACTACTTGAAAATACCCTTAGATTGTAAGTTTGCGAGTTTTCAATCTTGTGTCAGTGCCTTGGAAACAAGCTCTATGTACATTTGATTTTATGCTCAAAAACAGGGCCCTCCATTCTTTACAAGATGTTTAATTTGTTTTCTGCCATGTACTCAACCCCTGTACAGCGCTACGGAATATGTTGGCGCGATATAAATAAAGATAATAATAATAATAAAATAGGCAAAATTGGATTTTTCCTGTTTTGGCCCTGCAGTAGGGGGGGCCGCGGCCTGTAGGTGGCACGGCGGTGGTGTGCCGAGACTTTGTTCAGTTTTTGGTTAAAGTGAGGGTTAGGGTTCAGGGTTAGGGTAGTGACAGATGATAAGCTTTAAATAGTAAAATAGTGGCGTGCAAAGCTCCAAAAGCGCGTCACTGTTTTTCTTTCTAAACCCTAACCCTAAATCTAACTCTAACAACAAATTGAACAAAGTCTCTGCGCGCTACTTAGTCACTGCTACTCGTCACTGTTGGTGGGAACAAAACAGGAAGGTGTGCATGTTTTTAGAATGTAAAAAAAAAAATCAGCTTTCAATTTATTATTTTTAATATGCAGTTATGGTAGCACCATATTAGTGTCCACTGATCTACTTCTATCTGTAGAAGGGAAATGTAGTATCTAGAACTTCGGATTTCATAAGGACTAATGGAAAGCTAAAGTGAAAGCAAAAACACACCCTCCTGAGACAGAGACTTCAAGAATCTGGTCACTACAGAAAATGGAAGCTTGCAGTATTTGTATTATTTATTACTGTCTTTTATTTGTAGCGCAGCAACATATTCCATAGAGCTATACATCAGTCAAGTACAAGGCGAAAACAAAACATAAGAAACACAGGGGAGGGACGGGGGCAGAGAGTCACAGGGGGGGGGGGAGGGGGGGAAGAGACACAGGGGAGGGAGAGGGGGAAAGAGACACAGGGGAGGGAGAGGGGGAAAGAGACACAGGGGAGGGAGAGGGCGCAAAGAGACATGGGGAGGGAGAAGGGGGGAAAGAGACATGGGGGAGAGAGACATAGGGGGAGGGGGGGAAAGAGACACGGGGGAAGAGACACAGGGGATGGAGAGGGGGGAGAGAGACACAGGGGAGCGGGGAAAGAGACACGGGGGTGGGGGGGGGGAGACACATGTGATATTATACCGTCAATTATGATGGGTAAATGACTAGTTGCACATAAAAGGTTATGTTTATATATTTGTTTAATTTTGGCCCGTTATCAAGTTTAATAACTTAATGAGAAACAAGAGGGGTAGGGGAGCAATAGAGCATCAGTACCTAGTGCAGATGACCAGTACCTAGTGCAGATGACCAGTGCCTAGTGCAGATGACCACAGTATAACACTCCCAAAGCCCATGTGCATATAAATCGGGATTCAACTCTCCCCTTTGGTAACCTCGATCTATGAGGCATGGTTGGCGATTCCCAATGTGTTCCCACTATAGTTTGGTATTCTTCGTTCTATTAACGTCCCGTTGTGCACTTTGTGATCCAAGGTGTGGAATTGGATTGTATGTGTGTTGTATTAACTCTATGCCGATGTGAATATTTGTTTATAGTAGGCTGCCATTCTCCATTGTTGCACTGAATCACTACCACATTCAAATTATACGGTATTGTGTCAATCTGTTGAAAGACAGAATAGAAATACCATATCAGCAAAAACATGTAAAATACTTAATGAACCATAATAGAAAAATGTGGTCACACTGGCATTTTTTAACATCACTGTGAACATAGGTGGATAATACAAAAGCTTCTTCCAATATAAATCCTGATCAATAGTATGAATAAGGATTGTTTTGGCTCAGCGTGTCTATTCTAGCAGTCAGGGGGTTAAACTTAGATGAACAAATGGTTTGCAGTTTATTTTGACCTCTGGTGTAATATACCAGATATAAAACCTTTGAGAACAAAGGTAGAGAGGCAACAAATCAATTAGATCATTAAATCATGCAGAACAAGGCCAGAAATACAGCTTGTATCACACAGTGCGTGAGGCATCACATTGAGATGTATATACACAGTGATCTGCCACAAAGAGAAAAATATAGACGCCATGAGATAGCATTATTTCTGAATGTTTGCACTGAAAAAGAAGAAAAATTACTTCCAGGAATAGGCACAAAAACAGTCCATATTACCAATAAAATACTTTACATTTTGTAGTGCTTCTCTGTCACTTTATAATACGCAAATGATGGGAAACACATAAATATAAATCAAGTGCATTGCATACACTACCAATACTAATGTTTTGCATTGGAATATATAGTGTTTTATACTTGTAATATAAATTATTTATTATACTGGGAATGTAAAATCAAGTGGAACGTCGTCGGTTCTCTCAATAGATTTTTTTTTTACATTTTAGGAATATCCTTTATTTGTGTGAATGGTGGATTTACACCAATAATTGCAAAGTGGTAGTATTCCTCAATGCAGTATTAATTGAGAATGACATGAACATTGATTTATGGCTCTTACTCGATTACATGTGATAAAGCTGGACAAAATTTGTTTGGTGTTTAAAAAAAAAAAAAAAAAAAAAAAGGACCATTGTATCTCTCTCTCTCTCTCTCTCTCTCTCTCTCTCTCTCTCTCTCTCTCTCTCTCTCTCTCTCTCTCTCTATATATATATATATATATATATATATATATATAATTGATAATGGCCAAATAGTTTTTGAATGTTGAAAAATATAAACGTACCCTGTACAAATGTAGTTCTCATATGATAGTAAATGATTTGTGCTTAAAGGACCACTGTAATGCATTTAACTGTAAACCTTATATGTTTGTTAGGCATAGACTATTAAAAACAGCATTCAGTTTAAAGTAAATAAAATGTAATTTTTCTATCACTTTTTAAATTATCTGTTTTCCTTCGAAGCAGGGCTGATTTCCCCCAACTCCCTGTGCCTTGTCAGGGGTGTCCCAGCTTTGCCTGAGCCCTGGGCAACTATGGAGCTTGGAAGCAGGCTGGGCTGTGATGCCACACCCTTAGCTCTGCCTCACTACACAGAGGTAACAGCTCTATTGTAATCTGCTTGCAGCTGTGCATAGGTTCCATCTAGTTATAGCACAGGACCCATCATTTAACCACCCCCTTTAGCGAGCATGCTCAGTCTGAACCAACTCCATGGAACAGGGAGATGGAGAAAAGTAGCCCTGCTTAAGGGAAAACGTACACATGTAAAAGTAAGAAAAATATTACTTATGAAGTCCTAAAATTTACATTGATTGTTATTGCTCACTTATTAATAAATAAATTAAACCCTATTGTATGGACACTAGAGTGATGATCTGACTATTTGTACCCTGTGTCTCTTTTAATTATTTTAGCATCTCCACTTTCATATCTGTAAATCTAGTTTTCAGTCCTCTTAAAAATACATACTAAAGGCTAGAGTGTTTGTTGTCTGATTTTTGTTTGTTGTGTCGTTCAGTCATGTTCTACTCTACCTGACCGTATGGGCCGCAGCACTCCAGGCACAATAGCTGTTTCTCTGGTTGTGTTTATCCATAAGGTTTTCCTTGCAAAGTTCCTGGAGTGGGTTGCCAGTTCCTTGACCATGATTTCTCTGGCCTCTCTGCTATGACCTGCCCATCTTGGGTGACCCTGCTTGGTATAGCTTACAACTTCATCGAGGTACACAACGACAAGGTAGCAATCTAGAAGGGGATAATAATGTAATCTAGTACAGTGTGCTATTTATTCAGAACAAGTTTTTAATTATTTTGATTAATCACATTTTACAACAACAATTTAGTCTTATTGCTCCTATTAGGGAATGTTATCATCCTTTAACATCCAAACAGCCTTCAAGAGCCAATGCAATGGTCCCGTTTTTCTAAGTTTGAGTAGTAATGATAAGTATCATTATCATGGCTAATTTGCCAAAATCCAGGATGCTTCCTGTAGTTATGGCCAGATCATCCATTAGGCGAGTTAGGCACACGCCTAAGGGAGTATCCTTTTGAGGGGCGCCCCATTCTAAATCAATGTAAAAAATAAAAATTGTAGGGGGAAAATTTCTTCTAACTTCAGCCACCTCCCGGCTGAGATGCACAGAATTGTCCATTATATATTTTTAAAAATATTGACACAACCCCTCCCCCGTCCCCAGCAGAGTTGGCTTAATCTAAATTGTGCAAATAGAAAACAATACATGGGGGGGGGGGGGGATTGTGCTCTCTCTCAAATGTAACTATGGAACACTGCCCTTCCTGACTGTCTGGTAGTAGGCAGGGGTGTGTCTTAGCAGAGAGAGGTGTGGCTGTGCTGCACTTGATAGAATTTTGCATGTGTTCTGCTGGATTTGTGTTATTTTAGATATACACAGGTCTAAATACAACAAATATTAGGACAACATAGCAGTCTGGGAAGTTACAGTCTAAAATATGTATATGTACAGTATCTCACAAAAGTCATGACCCCCCTCAAATTTTGTAAATATTTTATTATATCTTTTCTTGTGACAACACTTAAGAAATGACACTATTTTACAATGTTAAGTAGTAAGTGTACAGCCTGTATAACAGTGTAAGTTTGCTATCCCCTCAAAATAACTCAACACACAGCCATTAAAGTCTAAACCATTGGCAACAAAAGTAAGTACACCCCTAAGTGCAAATGCCCAAATTGGGCCCAACATGTCAATATTTTGTATGGCCACCATTATTTTCCAGCATGCAGCCCCAGCCCAAACATATATACACATATGTCTATATGTGTATATATGTTTTCTATAATTTGTTGTGTTGATTCCCCCTATATGCATTTACCTGATGATGTCAGATGCTGCCTCCACTCTCTCTGCATCGCTGTTTAGGTTCAAACTGAGGGTTTCATCTCATATCAATGTTTTTGTGTTCTTTGGGCCTTATCAGTTTTCTGTAATTTAGGGATTATTTAAACTACCTTTCCTCAGTATAGATGTTTACTTTTGGTTGTGGGAGTGTCATGGTCTTGGCCTGAATGAGTGCTGCCAGGACTGGTGAGCTACAGTTCATTGAGGGAACCATGAATGCTATCATGTACTGTGACATACTGAAGCAGTGCATGATCCCCTCCCTTCGGAGACTGGGCCGCAGGGCATTATTCCAACATGATAACGACCAGAAACACACCTCCAAGACGAACACTGCCTTGCTAAAGAAGCTGAAGGTAAAGGTGATGGACTGGCCAAGCATGTCACCAGACCTAAACCCTATTGAGCATCTGTGGGGCATCCTCAAATAGAAGGTAGTGGAGTGCAATGTCTCTAACATCCACCAGCTCCGTGATGTCATCATGGAGGAGTGGAAGAGGACTCCAGTGGCAACCTGTGAAGCTCTGGTGAATTCCATGCCCATGAGGGTAAAGGCAGTGCTGGAAAATAATGGTGGCAACACAAAATATCGAGACGTTGGGCCCAATTTGGACATACTCACTTTTGTTGCCAACGGTTTAGACATTAATGGCTGTATGTTGAGGTATTTTGAGGGGACAGCAAATGTACACTGTTATACAGGCTCCTACCCTGTTGTTGTGTTTTTCATGTACTTTAGCTACAGTAGTTTTATAATGTATCTAAACAAATCACGGTCCACTGGAGAAAGAATTGGCAACCCACTCCAGTATCTTTTGCAATTAAAACCTTGTAGATAAGCACAGCCAGAAACATAGATAAATGTGCCTGGCGTGCTGCAGTCCATAGGGTCACTGAGAGGCAGACATGACTGAAGGATTTTAGCTATAACAAAAATTAGCTATACATTTTTTAAATATTTATTCAGTTGCTTAGGGCTATGATGGCAATATTGTCGTAATTATTTTCTTATGAAATGAAACAGTATTCTCTTAGTGGTCCTTGATGGTTAATCCATTGATGACTAATCAGAGGTTTGCAGTAGATCATGGACAGGTTTCATTATCTCATAATTGGGGTCACATTCCAGGAAAACAATGAAGCAAAGGCAGGATGCAGTAATTGTTGAGGTCATACTTCAAGGTCAAAAGCTGTGTCAAAAATAGAAAGAATCAAAAGGAAGTCCATGATCCTGGAAATCCAAGGTGTTCTGATTATCAGATAGTTTCACATTTTTATTTAATATCTGTGTGGTCAAGAACGCATCCTACCAGCATCTGCTATTCTTGTGTTAAACCAACTTTAAAATTTGTGGCCATCATAGGTTTGTTGGCATGTTTGTCAACTGAGCTTAGTTCGCACTGACATCTTTGTTCACCGTATTTTTTTGCTCTCTGATGCCATAATACAAGTTCTAATTGTAGTGGTACAATTAAGCTCCACCACCTGTGAACAAAATAAATAATAACTAAATCATAAGATAGTTATTTATTTATTTATACACAAATGAGGTTCAGCAATTTCTACATATCAATCAGCCATTCTGATCCACCAACCACCAAGCACAGTCTATTATCTATTTTTTAGGGGTGATTATTGTCAGTAAATGTCAATTACCTACTGGCAATCTGGATACATTATTTCGGTCTAAAGCCATATGAAAGACTGAACTCATGCAGAGCCCAGGGAGTAGTTAGCATAACAAGCCTTGTTAATTTTATTGGGTCATATTCATTGTTGCCAATTTCGTACACAAAATAATTTGTAGTAATCTGTGTGTAGGGCTCCGATGGAAAGATTCTCAATTGGAAATAGGTGTTGCAGCTTTCTGCTGTATTCATTTGTTGGACCACTGATGTGCATTCACAAGTTTTGTTTGTTAGGCACAGACTATTAAAAACAGTATGCAGCTTAAAATAAAAGTCTGTGTGCCAGTTTTACTTAAAGCAGAGCAGCTTATCTCTACTTCTCTGTGCCTGCCAGGGGGCATCACCAGATCTGCTTATTCTGACCAGTCCATGTTCTATTTCAGACTGAGCATACTCAGGCAGCTGCAAACAGGTTACAATACAGTTGTTACCTCTGTATATGCAGTGTGGGTGGAGCTAATGATGTCACTGGGCATTCCAGTGACATCATAGCCCAGCCTAATGCCAAGCTCCATGATGGTCCACCCCCCAGGCAGAGCTGACCATGCCCCCTGACACATGAAAGGGAGGTAGGGATAAGAGCTCTGCTTGAGGAGAAAACAGACAACTAAAAAAATGAAAATGTTAACTTTTATGTATTTTAATCTGCATACTGTTTTTAATAGTATATGTACAGCAATGCACTACAGTGGCCCTTTATGTTAAATAGGTAGTCTGACACTGCTCTAAGGTTTAGAGGAAAAATGATTGTGCCTTCAACAAAGAAAATGTTTTTTCAAAGCAAAGAACTTGCTAAGAATATGAGGTTAGAATAATTCATAGAGAAATGTGGGATATTTATCCAGGCACAAATCAGATAACCTATTTCGGGGGTCAGGGGGGAATTTATTTTCCCATATGACATAACTATCAATTATGTTTTTTTTTGTTTTTTTGTTTGCTTTTCCACGCATAAAACATGGATCAGAGATCCAAAGAGGTTACATTTGGTATTTGTATCCTTTTCAACCTTAGGTCCTATGTTACTTATCAAGGCCATTACATATTCATAACTGACTACATATCTAAGTCGCCAGATGGCAAACCATAATTACAATATGCTATTCATTATTGGATCACAATCTGCTTCATCAAATATAATTTTGCACTGAAAAACCATGTAGTACAGCCCAACCTATCCATGTGCAGCACATGTTAGTCGTTTGTAGGTGAAAGACAGCATTTCTCTAGTTGTTATATAAATACATGAACAGGTCTCTATTTTTTTAAATAAAATCTCCCTTTTTTCAGCCTTTGCTTTCTTCCCAAAGAGGTTGAAGTTGTTACCCCTTATACGTCAAATTTGCTTCATATCTTTTTAGAAAACTATGTGTGCTTTTAAGGAACAAACAAATATATGTGGCCTGAATTTTCCATAACTCACAGCATCATTGATAGTCATGAAAACAAATCTATATTATTATAGTTATTGTTCTAGTTATTAATATTATCTGTTTTCCCTCCTTTACACACAGTAAAATGTTTGCAGCATTCTAGTATATACATAAATATGAGATTTTTTTAAATTAAATGTTCAAAGGTCCAAAATGACTTGTTATCAAGCTCTAAAAAGAATACCTCTTCATATAAAGATGAAACATAAGAGGATCTTCAATATTAACTGATCATTATTTGTTATACAGCAAACCAGCTAATAGGCCCCAGCTATATACTATCGTGAAGAATTGCAATAAAATAAGGTCAAAGTCAAATGATAATATAATAAATAATATGATCTTTCACACAATTTTACATTTTAATTCCATGTGTAAAATGTAAAAGTGTATGAAAAGATTATGTTTTGTAACAAAAAAAAGTACCAAAAACCTATTGCAATGCCTGTCCTGAAATAATAATAAATAAATAAAAACATTTTATGAACAAATATAAAAATACATCCACTGACTGCATTTTTTTATAGGCTACCTGCTAAATGTTTACAGGTGACCATTAAGTAAAAAAAGATCATGTAGCTATTTAAATGTTGTCATACATTTATACCACAGTTGTGTTAGCTGCATAATTAAATAATAAGGGCCTCATTCTATTATCGGCCGTAAATCGGCCGTAAGGCTGCGATTCCTTGCGAGGGTTCAGTTAACTCGCGATTCTATTATACGGCCCCGCAAGGATCTCATCTTACGGCCGGCCGCATATCTTGGAACCGGCCGTAATCTGTGAAATATAAAAACTCAAAAATAAATTCAAGCCTGCACTGTACAGCTCTGTAAATGCTAGGGATCATATTGGGGGACATGAGGATTAAAAGGAACCCACTCTCAAGCTTGCACATCTGCCCAAACGCGAGTTCAAATTAACTGTTTATTTGCCGGCTGCGGCGGGGGTGTGTCTGAGGTGCTCCAAGCACTCTGGACTTTTTACATGTATATTTTACGGATATTAAAAATTAAATATTTTACGGATTTGAGTACAGGATAATTATGTGCTATTTTTTCTAACACCTAAAATCCCTTTATAGTCTTCTCAAAGTGCAGGATGGCTTTATTTGAGCTATTTTATGTGCTTAATTGGTGCTAGCGAGACCTTTTTCCTGCAAGTAACTGCGGCTCGTTTTTAGCCTTGCAGAGAGGTTTCCCGGAGCAATTGAATTGCAAATCTCTTGCGGCCGTTTTAGATCAAAGGCTTTCCTCCGGCGCGATCGGCCGCAAGAGATAGCAAGGCACCGGCCGCAAGCCTGCCGGAGCCTCCGGCCGTAAGGGAATAGAATAGCAGAATAGCTTGCGGCCGGTCCTTGCGGCCCCGCAACGGCTGCGGCCGATAATAGAATGAGGCCCTAAATATGTAACCCCATAAACAAAACTTTCTTTGAATAATTTTCTATTACAGTGGATTGCATTAGAAACTGTAATTCTCTTTATGATAAGGACACAATTTAACTTAAAAAATTATCGAAATGGGTAGCTTTGTTTTATACTTTGGCACTTGTGTTGGACAAGTGAGTTTAATAACGTCAACTGATTCCTTTGACTCTATCATGCTCTGTTCTATTAGATGCCATTATCTACTTGTGATTATCTCATGCCCCTGTGGAAATTAGATCTATATATATCTTTTACATTGTTTCGCTTCTTAATTATTTCCTCTTAATTAGTGGTTATTATTATTATATTTGTATTATTATTCTCTATTTGTAACAAGCCAACATATTCCGTACCAATATGCAAGAGTTAAGTACAAGGTAAAAACAAAATTAACACATTGCAAAAAAATGGAGGACCCTGTCATTGACCTTAAAATCAAACATACGTAGTGCTTGTTCCTAGAGCACCTTACAAGACTGAAAACTTGCAAACGTATAATTTAAAGGGTTTAGGTGTGATACAGGAGGGTGATAGGTGCAAGATAACAATGTGAAGGCAGTGGGCTCAATCAAGTATTGGTGGTTGTGTGTTGAACTATAGATTGTGGCTGTGTGCGATATGCTGTAGAGTGTCTATTTGTGATTATTCAGGCTGAAGGCAATAAGCTTTTTTAAATTAATGAGTTTTAGAGATTTTTTTAAGGATTTGAGGCAGGGAAATAGTATGGTGGAGCGAGGCAAGGAGTTCCATAGAATAGGGGCAGCGTGAGAAAAGTCTTGAATGCGGGAGTGAGGGGATAAGAGAGGAGGGAAGAAAAAGGTTATGCATAAAATTATTTCTATTTGATGACACATACATATCATTATACAGAGCTGTCTTTTATTTGTTATTGCTTTGTGACATCTATAAATGTTGCGTCTTCATGAAGACGAGGTACTGATACAGGGAGTAATCAAATTGCCAGATTTTTTGGATTAGAAAGGAACATTTCTTCCCATTTTTTGTTTGCCTTCTTCTGGGTTGTGACGACCTGTTTTTCTTATAGGGCTTGAGAAGGCTTAGTAGGGTCGACCCTACCCCGCAGTATCTTTTTTGGTCTGTTTGGAATCCCCTCTCTAAGTCAACAGGACCTTAGCCAGACACTCCCCTGTAACCTCAGACCTTTTTGGCAGCAGGAATACAGCTGGGCTGGAGTTGATCAGAGTAACAATCAGGATACAGTTAGAAAATAACTCAAGGATCCACCATTATCTATGTGTTCCAGGAGCAATGGATTTATTTGGAAAATACTCACATATTTTAAGGGGATAGGACACAAGGGATGTATACACTACAACAATGACAGGTGGTGACAGATATTTACAGTAAATTTACCTCACAGGGAATCTTGCACCTCTAATAAACATAATGCTGTTTAGACCCTGAATAGAGCACATGGGAGATGGGATTAACTTCAAAGGATATAAACAGATAATGATACTATAGAAGTTTTACTCCTTCCTGCTTAGTCTGAAATGCAAGAGTGCATAGTAAGTCACGGTAAGCCCAAAAGAGTCCAGCAAATAGTCCAAATTCCAGGGCTACCGTGACATGGGTAAATTATCAATTCACTATTTACAAGGATCAGAGGAGATCTAAAAATATTAGATTTGATGGACTAAAGTTTTTTTTTCAATCATGGTAACTCAGGGTTCCATTCCATCACCTACTTGGGACATTTTATGAGTAAAGTTTACTCGCAAATCACAAATAATAACATCACACACCAAGACCAGCCCTGCGGGAACTGCCGGTAAATGCTATAACATTTTAAAAAATCACAATCCACGTGTAGTGGTACCAGTAAACTAACTATGAGTACTATCCCCCATGTGTAGAGGCACAAGAAATGCCACACAATTAAGTGGTTAATACCGTCTCCCCCTTAACCCCTTCAATACCAGCTATCTGCAATGATCCCAGGAAATTCCCCCTTCCCATATGCTATTAGCCAGGGTAACTTCAGGGATTCCCCCTTCACAAGCAATATGAGTGGGGGAAACACAAGGTATTCCCATGGGATCTTACATATGACCCCGGGGATCCTACATCTAACTATGATGTCTGTGTCTTCTACCATTAATCCCCTAATGGACCCCCGTGGCATCTAAACTTAACCCCAATGCCAGGAAGGTCCTGTAAGGACCCATTTGCATCTGAACTTAACCTTTGCCACAGAGGTCCTTAACAGTACCTGTGGAAGCCATAACAAGCCCTATGCCACGGAGGTCCTTAAAAGCCCAATAGTCCTTATCACTAACATTACATAAAAAAATATCATAATACAAAAAAAAAAGGTTATTACAAAAAATAAATAGATGAATTAAGGACTTCCATCAAAGGGGGTACATTTTTAGGTGCCATGGAAGTCTATAGTTAAATAAGGGAACCCTAGGGTCATAGGGATAGTTTATGGGAAGGGGAAATCCCTAGGAATATCTCAACTCATAGGGCATGGGAAGGCGCAATCCCTAGGGATACTCCTGCTCATAGCGGGTATTGGGGAGAATCCAGGGGATCCCTGGGCTCATATGGGTTAGCAGGTCATAGGCAGAAAGATCATAAACCCCCTGCATTAATTTTAAAAATTATTTAAACCCTTCCCTATCATGGTAAGGGGTAGCACGACTTCAGCGTGCATGCTAAAGCCGAGCCGACTTAGGGCGCCAACAATTGGGCATCACACACATGTGCGCAGGCCTGGAATATATCCCCTTTTATATCCCTGCCTATTATATGTACCCCTGCCTGTTCTCACACCCCTCCTCTCTATCACACATCACTCCCTCCTCCCATCCATAGATATTACTTACACCATCTCCCTCACCTGTGTCTCATCCCCTCTCTCCCTCCTCTGTGCCTCCTTTCCCCCCTCTCGTTTTTCCCTCTCTCTCTATCTCTCCCCTGTTTCTCCTTTCCCCCTCTCCCTCTGTGCATTGCGCATGTGTGACCCTCTGTGTGCAATGCGCATGCTTAACCCGGCTCATGCTGCGCATTGCTCATGTGAGCCTTATGTCCCGCATTGAGCATGCGCAATGCGCAGCTGATTCTGCACATTGCGCATGCGCAAGTTTTCGTAATTGCGAGTGTTACCAACAACCTTGCAATTACGACAACCATTATAGTTGATCATTAAAATGACACAACCAAACACTAACCACTACATGGGTATGTAGTTGTAAACAAACGCAGATGAATAAAAGCAAACAAAATAACTAGTGATTGATAACTTGTGCACTGCTATTCTAATTACCTGGTGTTGAATACACTGTGAAAGAAAGAAAGGTTATTTATATCGTTATTGAATAAAGTGATATTTATGAACAATCCCTTTAATAAACACACAGAATATCAGACTTTGTTTACCAATCCATGCTGTGGTTAATGTTTTGGTTTGTTCTATTCATTGTGGACAAATAAAACATGTTTTTCTTCAGCTTAGGAGTTACTTGTTATGGGCTTTGATAGTGTTTAATACATTTTAGAGCATAGGAGAGATTCTTCCTCACTTGTGTTCCGTTTCCATTAATTTGACTTTCTTTTGTTTCTCTCATGTCAACCATTACCATCTTTTTCCCCCCCTGTGTCTCTTCCCTCCCCTGTGTCTCTTCACAATCTCCTGTGTCTCTCCCCCCTCCCGTCCCTGTGTCTCTTCCCCCCGTCTCCCTCCCCTGTGTCTCTTCCCCCCGCTCTTTCCCCTGTGTCTCCTTCCCGCCTCTCCTGTGTCTCCTTTCCCCTCTCACTCCCCTGTGCCTCATTTCCCCCTCTCCTATCCCCCTCTCCATCCCCTGTGTCTGTTCCCCCTCTCCATCCCCTGTGTCTCTTCCCCGTTCTCAATCCCCTGTGTCTCTTTCCCCCTCTCCCTCCACTGTGTCTTTTTCCCCCTCTCCCTCCTCTGTGTCTCTTTCCCCCTCTCCCTCCCCTGTGTCTCTTCCCCTGTGTCTCCCCCTTTGTCTCTTTCTCCCTTCCGTGTCTCTTCCCCCTCTCCCTCCCCTGTGTCTCCATTCCCCCTCTCCCTCTCCTGTGTCTCCTTTCCCCTCTCACTTTCCTGTGCCTCCTTTCCCTCTCTCCTTTCCCCCATCTCCCTTCCCTGTGCCTGTTTCCCCCTCTCCCTTCCCTGTGTCTCTTCTCCCTCCCCTGTGTCTCTCCCCCTCTCCTTCCCCTGTATCTCTCCCCCTCCCTTCCGTCTCTTTTCCCCCCTCTTCCTCCCCTGTGTCTCTTTCCCCCCTCTCCCTCTATTGTGTCTCTTTCCCCCTCTCCCTCCCTTGTTTCTCTTTCCCCCCTCTCTCTCACCTGTGTCTCTTCCCCTCTCTCCCTCCCCTGTGCCACCTTTCCCCCTCTCCTTTTCCCTCTCTCTCTACCCCTCCCCTGTGTCTCCTTTCCCCCTCTCCCTCTGTGCATTGCGCATGTGCGACCCTCTGTGCGCTATGCGCATGCGCAAACCGGCTCATGCCATGCATTGCTCATGTCAACCTTATTTCCCGCATTGAACATGTGCAATGCGCAGCTGATTTTGCACATTGCGCATGCGCAAGTTTTTGTAATTGCGAGTGTGACAGACAACCTCTCAATTACAACAACCATTATAGTTGATCATTAAAATGACACAACCAAACACTAACCACTACATGGGTATGTAGTTGTAAACAAACGCAGATGAATAAAAGCAAACAAAATAACTAGTGATTGATAACTTGTGCACTGCTATTCTAATTACCTGGTTATTTACATCGTTATTGAATAAAGTGATATTTATCAACAATCCCTTTAATAACCACACAGAATTTCAGACTTTGTTTACCAATCCATGCTGTGGTTAATGTTTTGGTTTGTTCTATTAATTGTGGACAAATAAAATTTTTTTGGTACAGCTTAGGAGTTACTTTTTATGGGCTTTGATAGTGTTTAATACCTATTAGAGCATAGGAGAGATTCTTCCTCACTTGTGTTCCGTTTCCATACATTTGTCTTTCTTTTGATTCTCTCATGTCGACCATTACCATTTTTTTTGAGGAAGAACATTAACCAGTACTTGAAAAATGTCAGTCAATTAGTTTAGGTGTTAATGATTAACAAATGATTAACATAATAACAATCTTCCAATGATGTATCCACTATAATATTTGACAACTAGTCTGTAACATCTGCGTAGTGCTTACTGCATAGGTGTCAGAGTTGTTGTTAAACTTTGGGGATGCGCGCATGCTCTCTGCGGTGCTCAATGGCAGCCAGATAGTTCACATGTGCAGTGCCTGCCAAACTGCAGTCAGAGACAGCCAGAATGTGCTCATGTATAGGAGAGAGACACAGCGCCAAGAGAGAGACACAGCGTTGGCAGAGAGAGACAGGAGAGAGAGACACTGGAGAGAGACAGACAGACACAGAACAGAGAGAGAAAGGGTGAGACAGAACAGAGAGAGCACTGAGAAAGAGGACGCACAGAGAGAGAGAGTGCACAGAGATAGAGAGCGCACAGAGACAGACAGCATACAGACAAGCAGCTTAGAGAGAGAAAGCCAGCATTCCCGCCACTTAACACATACACAGAGACAGCACAGAGAGAGACAGCACAGAGAGAGATCGCACAGAGAGCACATAAAGAGAGAGAGGGCACAGAGAGAAAGAGAGCACAAATAGAGTGCAGAGAGAGAGCAGAGAGAGAGCGCACAAAGACAGACAGCATACAGACACAGCATAGATAGAGAAAGAGAGAGACCGCATACTCACCACATAATACACACAGCACAGAGAGAGACCGCATAGACAATTCAACATAATATTCTGTGATACCATAATTTATGACGGGCAAGTTAATAGTATGTAATATGCAATATTATTTTTTAATAGGTCTTAGGCTAGTAGAGTG
This sequence comes from Discoglossus pictus, assembly GCA_027410445.1. Classification (NCBI taxonomy): domain Eukaryota; kingdom Metazoa; phylum Chordata; class Amphibia; order Anura; family Alytidae; genus Discoglossus; species Discoglossus pictus. The sequence continues at coordinate 117,564,333 of CM050166.1, read as the reverse complement.
GAGAGTTCAAATACAACAGAAGTAAACAGACATGAGGTCATCTTTTTTGTTTATTTTCCCTATGTTATGTATATGTACATTGCACTAAACAGGAATGATCTGGTTCTCTTTACTTGCTGTTAAGCTGAAATGTGATACATACATTAAAATACACATCATATTGTAATAAGATTTGGCAGAGTTTCTATTTTAGTTATTCAAATTCAGTGTTCTACCTTTATATTTTTCATTATTGTTTTTGGCCTATTGTATAAAGTGAGCTAAGTGAGCCTGTAAAATAGTCTTCAATCAGACACTGCAAAACCTGGCTCACACCATCTGACTCTGCCTCCCCTGCCGCACTCTCTTATGGTGGTCTACACTTCAGCCACACTCCTAGACCTGGGAACAAATAAAGTGGAGGTGTGGGTATACTACTATCCTCTCGCTGCACTTTTCACTACATACCCCCTGTTCCCTTCCTCCAATTCTCATCTTTTGAAGTCCACACTATTTGCATCTTCTCTCCTATACCTCTGCGAGTAGCTGTGATCTATCGCCCCCCTGGATCACCCTCTCAATTTCTGGACAACTTTGCCGCCTGGCTCCCTCACTTTCTCTCCTCCAATATACTTTCACTCATTCTTGGCGATTTCAACATAGTCACTGACACACCCACCTCCCCAACAACTGCAAAATTACTTGCACTTACCTCTTCCCTTGGCCTCTCACAATGGACAGATTCTGCAACTCACAGTGGTGGACACTCCATTGACCTTATTTTTACTAATCTCTGCACTATATCAAACCTTGACATCTCCCCACTAACGCCATCTGACCACCACCTGCTAACTTGCAACCTCACCTCATCTTCCGCTCACCACCCTTCTTCAATCCCTACCACCAGAACCCGCAGAAACCTGCAAGCATTCAACCCACAATAATTTTCAAATGTACTAAAACCCCTTCTCAGCCCCCTCTCACCCTTACCTGCCCTGACGTCGCCACTTCACAGTACAACGCTACTCTAACCTCCACCCTTGACTCTCTTGCCCCCATAATCAAAAGCAAACGCCCTCGCTCTCATCCACAACCAGGCACACTACACAAACACGCTATCTACAGAGATGCTCACGCACTGCAGAACGACTATGGAGGAAATCTCGCACTTCAGCAGACTTTCACCACTACAAGTTTATCTTGCGCTCCTACTTGTCTGCCCTCAATCTTGCCAAACAACACTACTTCTCATCACTAATATCAAACCTGTCCTCCAACCCTAAACGTTTATTTGCTACATTCAACACCCTCCTTTGCCCACCCCCACCTCCTGCCCCTTCCTCTCTCACTGCTGATGACTTTGCCAGACATTTTAAAAATAAAATTTAAACCATCCGAAATGAGCTTTCCTCCCAGCTTGGCCCTATCACACCATCCTCTCCACAAACCGACAACACCCAGCCCTTACCCTTCCCCAATCCCTCCTCCACTATGGACTCCTTTGACCCTGTAAACGAGGATGAAGTATCTACTTTACTATCAACCTCTCACCTTACAACATGTCCACATGATCCTATTCCATCACAGCCAATCCCTCCCCTATCCACCACACTTATTCCAGCTCTCACACATCTATTCAACCTCTCCCTAAAAACTGGCAAGTTTCCAACCTCTTTAAAACACGCCACAATTACACCCATTCTCAAGAAGCCCTCATCTGACCCAGCTTCTGCCTCCATCTACTGCCCTATCTCACTACTTCCCCTGGCTTCTAAACTGCTTAAGCTGCTTGTTTACAATCGCCTCACTCAATTTATTTCCTCTATTTCCCTTCTTGACCCCTTCCAATCTGGTTTCCGGGCCCAAAACTCAACAGAAACAGCCCTCACAAAAGTCACCAATGACTTGCTAACCGCCAAATCAAAGGGTCACTACTCTATTCTAATTCTCCTGGATCTCTCTGCTGCCTTCAATACAGTTGACCAACCTCTTCTAATCCAAACTCTCCGCTCTTTTGGCATCCAGGACACAACTCTATCATGGTTCACATCCTATCTTGAAGATCGTACATTTAGCGTCTCCTTCTCTGGCACCTCTTCTTCACCTCTCCCTCTGTCTGTTGGCGTCCCCCAAGGTTCTGTCCTAGCCCCCTCCTCTTCTCCATCTACACCTCCTCCCTTGTAACCCTTATAAAATCCTTTGGATTTCAGTATCATCTCTATGCAGATGATACTCAAATCTCCCTCTCTGCGCATGATCTATCCCCCTCTCTTTTAGCTCAAGTTTCCAACTACCTCTCTATCATATCCTCCTGGATGTCCGCCCGTCAACTCAAACTCAACATGTCTTAGACTGAACTTCTAATCTTTGCACCCTCTACTACAGCTTCCACTCCTCAAATATCTCTCACTGTTGACAACACCATCATCACTCCCACCTCCCAGGCCCATTGTCTTGGGGTTCTACTGGATCCTGCCCTCTCTTTTATTCTTTATTCTTATATCTCTGCTCTTGTTTCAAAATACTCTCCCAAACGCCCCCTTCGTTCTGCTAACGACCTTCTTCTTTCCTCCTCTCTCATCTCCTCCTCTCTCATAACCTCCTCTCACTCCCGTCTTCAAGACTTTTCTCGTGCTGCCCCTACTATTTGGAACTCCTTGCCCCGCTCCATTAGACTATCTTCCTGCCTCAAAACCTTTAGAAAATTACTAAAAACACCCAATCTTATCACCTTCAGCCTTAACATGTACAACTGCACACTCCACAGCTTAATAACACCTACACTCACAATCTACAGTACAACACACAGACACCTCCACTTGACTAAACAAATTGCTTTCACACTGCCATCTTGCATTTGTCACCCTCTCGTATCACACCTAAACCCTTGGGGCCTCATTCAATTATCGGCCGTAAATCGGTCGTAAGGCTGCGATTCCTTGCGGGGGTTCTGTTAACTCGCAATTCAATTATACGGCCCTGCAAGGATCTCCTCTTACGGCCGGCCGCATATCTTGGAACCGTCCGTAAGCTCAGAAATCTACAAAGTCAAAAATAAATTCAAGCCTGCACTGTACAGCTCTGTAAATGCTAGGGAACATATTGGGGTACATGAGGATTAAAAGTAACCCACTCTCAAGCTTGCACATCAGCCCAAACCCGAGTTTAAATTAACTGTTTATTTTCCGGCTGCGGCGTGGGCGTATCTGAGGTGCTCCAAGCACTCTGGACTTTTTACATGTATATTTGACATATATTAAAAAAAAAATATTTTAGGGATTTGAGTATATGGGAAATTTGTGCTATTTTTTCTAACACCTAAAATCACTTTATAGTCTTCTCAAAGTGCAGGATGGCTTTATTTGAGCTATTTTATGTGCTTAATTGGTGCTAGCGGGACCTTTTTCCTGCAAGTAAGCTGCGGCTCGCTTTTAGCCTTGCAGACAGGGTTCCCGGAGCAATAGAATTGCAACCGGGCTTTTCTTGCGGCCGATTTCCTTGCGGCCGTTTTAGATCAAAGGCTTTCCTCCGGCGCGATCGGCCGCAAGAGATAACAAGGCGCCGGCCGCAAGCCTGCCTGAACCCCCGGCCGGAGGGGAATAGAATAGCCGGATAGCTTGCGGCCGGTCCTTGCGGCCCTGCAACAGCTGCGGCCGAAAATAGAATGAGGCCCTTAGATTGTAAGTTTGCAAGTTTTCAATCTTATGTCAGTTCCTTGGAAACAAGCTCTATGTACATTTGATTTTATGCTCAAATACAGGGCCCTCCATTCTTTACAAGGTGTTAAGTTTATTTTTTGCCATGAACTCACCCCTGTACAGCGCTACGGAATATGTTGGCACAATATAAAAAAAGATAATAATAATAATAATAATTTCTATTCTGCTTCTTTTATTCATGTAGTATATGCAGGTTACCTTGTATTCTTCATTTTTTTTCTTTTTCTATTGTTATCAGGATTCCATCAAGATGCAATTTTTGATCAGAATCACCCACGGGCCTTCATAAATTAATATGCCACATAAAAATAAATGTATTAATAAATCAATCACAGCAGCGCTATTTATTTATTTTAACATATTTAACCAGGATAGATGCATTAACATGTGCAATCTCATCTCCAAGCATGTCCTGGGATTGTAGAGATTGTAAATAACATGGTGCTGAGGGGCACTTATGTCCATAAGAGTATTCTAATTATCATAAACCTTATTTTGTTTTTAATTCATAGTGCTTCTCAGACCGTGCTGTTCTCTATAAAATATGTAGTGACTTTGCTGACAGATGGACTTATTTTATTTACATTACTACTAATAATAGGAATAATATAATAATATATTTATTTATCCTTTATGCTTCTATATATTAGGTATATTATAAAATATACAGTTCACAAAACAGGGGTGTAGGAGCCAGAATAATTATGGGGGGATACAGCTCATTGTATACACAGGCCGTGAAATAATAACTTATATATACATACATACAAACATAGAACCCCCCCCCCCCCCAGATCCTACACCCATGTAGCTACAGTTTTTGTGTATTCAGTAATAATATTTGGTCCTTTCCCTCTTCACCATCGCCGCAAAATCTTACAGCTGCAGTTCCGCCTCCAGCCGACAGATGGCCCTGACGATTTTAGCATATTAGGCGTATGTGACAGATAACCTCGTAATTACAACAACCATTATAGTTGATCATTAAAATGACACAACCAAACACTAACCACTACATGGGTGTGTAGTTGTAAACAAAAGCAGATGAATAAAAGCAAACAAAATAACTAGTGATTGATAACTTGTGCACTGCTATTCTAATTACCTGGTTATTTACATCGTTATTGAATAAAGTGATATTTATGAACAATCCCTTTAATAACCACACAGAATTTCAGGCTTTGTTTACCAATCCATGCTGTGGATAATGTTTTGGTTCTATTAATTGTGGACAAATAAAAACATTTTTGGTACAGCTTAGGAGTTACTTATTATGGGCTTTGATAGTGTTTAATACATTTTAGAGCATAGGAGAGATTCTTCCTCACTTGTGCTCCGTTTCTATACATTTGTGTTTCTTTTGATTCTCTCATGTCGACCATTACCATTTATTTTGAGGAAGAACATTAACCAGTACTTGAAAAATGTCAGTCAATTAGTTAAGGTTTTAATGATTAACAAATGATTAACATAATAACAATCTTCCAATGATGTATCCACTATAATATTTGACAACTAGTCTGTAACATCTGCGTAGTGCTTACTGCATAGGTGTCAGAGTTGTTGTTAAACTTTGGGGAATGGTGCTGCAGGGGTGGTGAATGGTGCTGCAGGGGTGGTGAATGGTGCTGCTGGGGGGTTATGGGCTTGAGTAGAGATGCTGGGGGGCTGAATGGTGTTATGGGGGGGAGGCTGAATGGGGATGCTGGGGGATTGGGGGCTAAATAGTGGCCGAATGCTGCTGCTAGGGGGTGAATGGTGCTACCGGGGTGGTTGCGGAGTGCACTGCCCTACAGAAAAGGAACATGTTAGCAGAAAATATTTTTTACTTAGTTTAAATAAATAAATACATAAATATAAATATATATATATATATATATATATATATATATATATATATATATATATATATATTGGCACTGGAGGGGGCAAGTCAAAGCATTTTTTTTGCATCTGCACAATGCTAATGGTCCCTGGTGCCAAAAAGGTTGGGGACCACTGCTCTGCATGACAATTCCTTTACTTCTTTAAGTTATTCCATAATTGATTTACACTTTTTTAAAAGAAAAATGTCTGAGCTGTGTACAAAACTTATGGTCATTAGCAATGCTACTAATAAATATATTAAGCAAAACTTACCTTAGGTGCACTCCACTAGCAACCATTCATTCCTCTTAAGTTAATTAAGTGATAATGTTTTAAATTCACAGCATTTTGCTTGCATCAAATAAAACCAGACTTCCAAGCTCTTAAGAGAAGCATAAGCTGATGACATTGCAATGTTTTATATATATACTAGCGACTTGCCCGTCAAAAAATGACATCAATGAGATGTGTATGTTTGGAAAGTTGTTTAGTTATTAATATACATATGGAATTGTAAGGTAGCTAATGTTGTTTTGTGTGTACTACTGAAATATATAATAATAATTAATAAATGAATATACTTTACGTATTTTGAAGCATTGTGTTGAAGAGCTGGCAATCTGTTTTGATGTTGCTGCAGCATTAGTGGTGTGGAGGTCCTGTGTAAGCGTGCTGAATGTGTGCAGTGTAATAGTGTGCGTGCGCGAGAACAAACCGTTAGCGTAGTTGTGTACTTCCGCATTAGCGTAAAATGGCGGGTAATGTGTGGTATGCGTGTTCTCGGATTATCCGTGTTTTCCGTGGTTAAAAAGCTGTAGCCTCGTTTTCGTTTTGTTCGGCCGCCATTTTTTCTCTCGCTTAGAGAATTTTGTAGTGTCTAAACTCTTTTATTTTTAGTTAAGTGAAGCTGTAAGTATTTTTTTTGAGGTGCTGGATGCTTTGTCTTGCTGTAGGTAAGCTTTTTATGTATGTGTTGTGTGTATTTATTGTGTTTTTGCTTTTTTCCTGTCCGCGGCATGCGTCAGTTTTTTGCTATGTCGTAATGTGTGGTATGTGTCTTAGCGGATTATCCGTAAGTGTTTTTCGTGGTTAGAGTGCTGTAGCCTCGTTTTCGTTTTGTTCGGCCGCCATTTTTTCTCTCAATTTTTTAGTGTATAAACTCTTTTATTTTGAGGTAAATGAAGGTGTAACTTGTTTTTTTTGAGGTCGTGGATGCTCCCTCTTGCTGTCAGTAAGCTTTTTATGTACGCTCACAACTATATATGTATATACGAGTTGTTGCTAACGCTTGCGGGCTCGCATAGCGAGCCACGGCCCTCGCATAGCGAGAGCCGTGGGCGAGGGCCTCAGTTGCTGGCATGGAGCGCCGAAGGAGCTCCTTGCCAGCAACTGCGACCCTCGCAAACTTTACGTCGCAACGCAAACAACACGACACACTAACTGCGACCCTCGCAAACTTTACCTCGCAACGCAAAAAACATACGAGACACGGTACCACACATTACGACCTTGCAAAAATCGTTTGCAACTCATGAACATGACAAAATTAAAAACACAATAAATACACACAGCACATACATAAAAAGCTTACCTACAGCAAGAGGAAGCATCCAGGACCTCAAAAAAACAAGTTACACCTTCAGTTAACTAAAAATAAAATAGTTTAGACACTAAATAAATCGCTAAGCGAGAGAAAAAATGGCCGCCGAGCAAAACGAAAACGAGGCTACAGCACTCTAAACACGCAAAACACCACAAGAAACTCACAAAACACCACAAACGACCTACGGATATTCCGCTAAGACACATACCACACATTACCCGCCATTTTACGCCAATGCGGAAGTACACAACTACGCTAACGGTTTCGTCTCGCGCACGCACACTATTACACTGCACACATTTATCACGCTCACACAGCAGCTCAACACCACTAATGCTGCAGCAACATCAAAACACATTGACAGCTCTTCAACACAATGCTTCAAAATAGGTAAAGTATATTCATTGTATTATATATTTCAGTAGTAGACACAAAACACCATTAGCTACCTTACAATTTCATTGCCGTCATTTTTTGACGGGCAATTCGCTAGTATATATATATATATAAATCACATATTATAATTGTCAAACTGCGAGACATCGCCACATTTTGCGTGGTGCGTTTGACTTAGGTGATGAGCCATTAACTCGCAGCACTTAGACTTAGAAAACAATCCTCTCTCTCCCCTGTGTCTCTTACCCTCCTTCTCTTCTTACCCTGTGTCTCTCTTCCCCTCCTCCTCTCCCTCCCCTGTGTCTCTCTTCCCCTCCTCCTCTCCTTACCCTGTGTCTCTCTTCCCCTCCTCCTCTCCCTCCCCTCTGTCTCTTTTTCCCTCTTCCTCTCCCTCATTGCCTGCGAGCCAAACTTACGAGTCGTGGGATACCCAAAGTAAAAAAACAATGAAGTACCCGCCCGAACCGTGCAAACCCAAAAACACGTTTGGCACTGGAAAAACGGCTAAGCGAGAAAAAAAAGGCGCCCGAAAAAAAAAGGAAAACGAGGCTCAATGACCCCGAACCGCCAAAACACTGCCAGCCTCGTCCAATTGGACTCCCGAAGTGTGCCACATTAACCCCATGCTGGGGGTCCCCATGGGGGACACCCGCAATGTCCCGACATTAATCCTTGCAGTGGGGGTCACGATCGTGTCCCCGACTGCATTTAAAAGGTGTCAAGTCCCTGCTGCCGGACCTTAAAGGGCCAGCGGCACACAAACAGTTAAGGCTGGCAGCGGGGGTACTTTAAGTACCCAGACCCGCACCTAAAATAAACCCCCCTGGGGGTCCGCACATTAACCCCACATTAACCCTCATAGTGGGGGTACCCTATAGCACACAATCGGGGACCCCCGCTGCAATCAAAATTAGAATCAGAAGGCGTAGATGCATCCAGCCAATCACCCTGTGGGGGTGTATCATATTGTGATTGGCTGAAGGCAATAGAGCCTTCTGATTGGTTTAAAACAGATTTACAGGTGCATTAGCCAATTGGAATGGGATATGGGGGGGGTGTATCCCATTCTGATTGGCTCACACCTTGGCGCCTTCTGATTGGCTGAAATTTGATGACAGCCTTTTCAGCCAATCAGAATTTGCCACTGCCAATTTTCTTGCGAAAAAGGCTCTAGGGGCCTCATTAGCATTGGGGAGCTCCGCGAGTGCAGAGCTCCTTTAGTTTTTTTTGTTTTTTTTTTGGTTAGAGCGTGGATTCTTCCAGGGCCCAGCCGGGGCAGGAGAGGAGGAGCACGGGGACAATGCTCTGAGGTAAGTTGAAAGTATATTATGTTTATTATATTTTATTTTGTGTGTGTATATGTTGTACTGATGTTATGTTTATTTTTAACAGGGGCCACGCCAGAGAAGAAAATAAGAAAGACGGGGACAGGCTGGAAAGGTGAGTTGAATATTTAGAATATTTATTTTTGCAATGTACTGTTTTGTACTATTTTTTTCCCCCTAGGGTTAATGCCCATTTTTTGATTAAATTTTTTTAATACAAAGGATATGGGCATTAACATCGACTTAGGCTTTCTGGCCCACTATCTTAATGTCTTATAGCTCAAACATTCCACACACCTCCCCATTCCATTACTGTTTTTGGAAGCTACATGTTATAGTGAAATGTATTGCTCTTTATTTTACTCTGCTGTGTTCTTATCTACAACCTGATCTATAGATTTACATACTGACCTATTAGGACATTATTCACAATGCTGGTCTGTTTCTCACTTAACTTTGGCCAATGAGTTTTGTTTTTCTTGTTTTTCCATTTTTTTTCCCATCTCTTTCTGTTTACTGTTTTTAGTTCATACTTGTATCAGTATCGTTTTTTGACTTGATAAAGAGAGGCATTATCTCTCGAAAGCTCATTGCTTTATTATGAATACATTTGTCCAATCAAAAAGGTATCACTATTCACTGCAATACTCTGATTATTTAACTGGATTACTGGACATTCACGTCTACATCACTCTTCATATATATATATATATATATATATATATATATATATATATATATATATATATATATATATATATGTATGTATATACAGTAAACTCCCCGTTATCCAGCACCTATGGGGACTCCCGATTGCCGGATAAGTGTAGTTGCCGGTTAATCGAGAGTCCGAAGAAAAAAAAAGAGTCTAAATGACCCTTTATCCCCTCAAAACCCCTCAAAATGCTTTAAAAAGGCATTAGCATCTAAACTGCGCTATTTTGGCCCATAAAAAAATTGAAAAAAAGTTTATATTTTTTTCTACAGTCTCGAACTTCCGGATAGTGCTGGTTTAGCAGGAGTTTTGTTTAAATGGGGAATTTATGCAGTGGCCGGTTGCTTGAGAGTCCCGGTTAGTTGTGTGCCAGATAATATGATTTTACTGAGGGAATATATATGGACAGAAGCATGGGAAATTGGTCAAACCACACAATGCAAATAAGGAATAGTGAAAAGAGCCATGTGATATACTATATATAATAAATTATGTTAAAAAGGCTACTTTTTTTTTCTGATTGATTGAAAGTTAAGCATAATACTAATTGTAACAGAGGTATATGTGAGTGGCAGACTCTGTAGGACCCTCTTTCCATAAGGAGGTGATAGTGTTAGGACTCCTACAACAGTGTAAGCAACCCAGCTGGGCTTGGACTTTAAATGTTGCTAGGCAACTGGGAGAAAGAGTTAGGACTGGGCAGGCAGAAGACAGAGAGACAGTTAGTCTGCAGTCTGAAGACTGACTCAAAGCATGATTGGACTCCTGAAACAACCAAACACCAAGGCATGTGTACTTTGATTATAGTTTTGTAGTGAGTGAACTGCTGTTATCATTTAGTTAGAGCTTCAAAGAAGCTAGGCAATCTATTTTGTGTTTGTTTCTTGTATATGCTGGCTAAGAACCAATAAATAGTGAAAAACATTGTGAAGCCTTCTGTGTGTTCCTCCATCTTAAGTGCTGGAAAACAGGACACTGACCCAGCCAGAGACAGTGCTTTGGCACATCATTTATTGGAAAAAATTTGTGACATGAAAAAAAGAGGTAAAAGTGACACCTTCACTGGCTTTCTTAGTTGAATGACAATTGAAACCTCCCAAACTACTTATTTCCTCAACTTGCATGATGTAACCTAAAATTCTAAGTAATTTTAGCTTACACCTTACCTGACTAAGAAATCATGTATGAACTCTTACCACACTTTTTTCATTCTTATTGAATTATTGAAGGCTTTTTTTTTCTTTGTTGCATTGAACAAATACATTTGATAATGATGAACAGTGTGTTTCTTTTTTGAAAATGAAGCTCCCAGAGCGAAATATAATGCTTTGAATGTATAACTGTCTTTGGGGGTTTGTCCCTGTCAGCCAATGATCAGCAATATAGCTGTATGTAGTGTCAATGAGACCTAGAGTGGGTCATACAGTGATCAAACACAGGTAATTCATATGGCTTTTACTGTTACTTTCCACTAAGTTTAAAAATGTTTTACTAAATATTTGTTCATGGAAAAGCAACTTTTGTAAAGTTTAAAACATATTAGTCCTTGGTCTAATGTACAGGAATATTTTATAAAATCTACACCATTATTCTCAAATTGAGTATGCCAAAGGTTCAGACTTGGAAACCAAGATATAATCTTTATACAATGTCTAACAACAATATCATTCAGTCTATCTAGTGTAGATACATATATATTTAAATGGCTTGGATTCCCTAATTATTGTATTCACCATCAGTCCTGTATCTCATTCTGTTGCCTTTATTAGCTTATCTCTCACTTCTAAATCACTATTGGTATGTATATCAAAGTGACCATCAACTAGTCACAACAAAGTGATAGTATGAAGAGCTGACCTTATTGGTTCCTGAAGGGCTCACTAAGTGAAGCCCCAAGGACTGACTAAAATGCTGTCTTTAGCTAGGTGAGAAAAAGAAAAGAGAAAGACTGGTTAATAATTCCCAAGAGACCATAACCTCAACACATCTATATTGAATGCTATTAAATAGCTGGTGGAGGACTAAAGGCTTACAATATATTAATAGGGAACTAGTATATATGTTTTAAAATAATTAAAAAATAAATATACTGGTTCTCAGGAACCCTCTCATAGACATTCATATGCCAGCTATAGGCTGTTACATCCATACACCTAAATTGTGCCTGAAATGGATGCCCTAATTCAGGAACCTCATACCAAAAATTGCTAAATATTTATAGGGTCACCTGGTCAACTGCTGAGATCGACTTGCCTGATGATCGTTTCCCCACCTGTGTGGCTTAATCGTAGGCTGTGTCCCTTTAACACAAGTCTTTTCATCTAATTAAGATTTCTGGATTAATTATAACTAAGGCTTTTGTTCCCATTAATTCTCAAAAGAATATGTATATACAGGTGACTGGCGGGCTGAGATATTTCAGATACAAGAAGGTAGACAGGTATACTAGTGTTACAGCAGTTCTTTTACATAGGATGAAGTCATCATTTTATGTTTTGTTCTACCCGTAATTTCTCTATTACCTGAGTCATGTAAAAGCATCTAGTGGGATGTCAACAGAAATGTCATGATTATTAGTGTTACTATGTGATATAATTAGTGAGGTCATGAATGATGACATCATAAAAAACTGTGCATGTGAATTACTGAATTTGTATGAAACTTTAGCTATTCACTATCCTGCATTTTTGATGATTTATTAGATTAAGTATTTGCTATTGAATTTACTTTTTCTGTTTCTCAATTTTGAAAAGCTGAGAGTAGAGAAAATTAAACAATGGAGAAAAACTGCAGAGATATAATATGTTTCTTTAAATAAATCATATATTTTAGAAATGCGTGTATGTTTATTTGAAGGAGGTAACCTGTTTACATCATTGAAGCAGATGTATTTTGCTTACAAGATTTCTGACTAACTTATCACTCCTTATTCAAGCAAGTAGATTGAAGGGATGCTGTCATCCCAAAAACAAGTTGGTTTCATCCTAAAAAGGTATTTTTTCTATGCAGTTACTAAGATATTCAGCATGGTTGATCTGCCTCATTTATGCTAATGAGTTATTCAATATGCTAATTTGTATCTCACTGTGCTTGGTAAGGGAGAGATTCTAACTACATTATTATTATTATTATTATCTTTATTTATATCGCGCCAACATATTCATAGTGGGGGGTTTTGTTTTTACCATCACAGAGACACATCCCACATTAGCATGTGGGGGCAGATGATTTGCATAATATTTTAGCCAAACCATGCTGAATAGTCTAGTACAACAAGTAGCAGGTTTCCCATACTCTTTAAGAGTAACTTAAAAAAACAACGTGATTTTAGGGTGATGTCTCCTTATAAGAGCAATGAAAACTATACACAAACCTTCCAATGTCTATATCCCTGTAAGCATATACACAAGTTTTTGATTGTGGTATGTTATTCCAAGTGAACAATTCCACTCCACTCAGATGGTGTGAAAACAAAAAGATTAATTGGTACACTGTAGTGTAGACTACTGATTCTCAACAGCCAGTCCTAGGAGCGGTGCTGGCCCTGAGATCTATCTGATGGTCTTCAGAATAAAGAAGGATGAGGAGAGCACAATGCTTTCAAAACAAGTCATAGTTATACATAGATAATTGAAGAACTTAGTGTGTCATATGTAGTATCACAAATAATTATTTGCATGTCATAAAGTTGGTGGTGAATTTGATTAATATATTAAGATGTGCCAAACTTGGGTGTTCTCAGTTGATTTAAATAGTGTCTTTATAGAAACATAATAATGTTAATTACACTGAACCTGATACAAATTATGGTCATCAAATGTTTACCATTACATATGATTATTAGATGCCTAATAGCTTGTAATCTTAGAAAATGAATTAGTCTTTCTAAAGCTGAAGGTAAATTAGCATTAAAATGGAATATCATACATAGAAACTACTTTCAATCTGTAATGATAAAAGAAAGCACTATAAGAAATTAGTCATAGGTAATTTTTAGATCGGGGAATAAGTGCTTAGGATAATGTAAAACTTTTAGTAACGGCTCCCCTGGCTTTTATGAATGTTGATTTAAAATGGAAAAGTAAGGTATAAAAACATTAGAACATAGTGATACAACCACCAAACCCCAGAGATTTAAAGCAAAACCAAAATAGCAAGAGATAAAGTGTTGCACATAGGAAAATGGACATTTGGACACAGTGAAACAGGATCCCAATGAATCTGTAATAGCAATGAACAATATGCTGTTTTCTTTTCCTACTCGGTTATGTACAACTCAATCAGTAGCTTTGACCAGCATCATTCAGCTATATTATTTACATTTAACTGGTACCATCGACAGTAGCATTATTGTAGTAGCAGGCACACACCAAGGGTTTGGTTAGACACTATTATTGCATATCAGAACAGAAACCTGTTTAGGCTTACTGAACAGGAGATTTGATACTACATTACCATTGAAGGGAAACTGAAATCACCATGTGTATCATCAGAGGGTGGAAATATTGTTTATGTTTTTTAATTAATCAAAAATTGACTTAGATATTGTCAGTGTTAGTTGTAGCTTGTATAGTCCCTGCAGCTCTTCCATAAAAGAATGTAATGATATTCATGGTCAGACTGTTACTATAACACTCATATTTTAGCTAAATTGATTTCTATACTCATTGTTTATTACACTGAGATGTGGTGCAGCGGCTAAAATAATCTGTTTTAGAGTGGTAGAGCATGAGTTTGAATTCACTTTCCCTACCTTTTTACTTTTTTAAGATTCATATATTTGATTAGGTTTACCACCATACCATGCCACCTCTTTGCAGTTTATATAGATATTCTATTTTTATCTTATAAACAAAATAAAATATAATATTTAAAATATGTGATAGCACTTAAAACTGGGCCGCAGGGCTGTATTCCAACATGATAACGACCCCAAACACACCTCCAAGACTACCACTGCCTTGCTAAAGAAGCGGAAGGTAAAGGTGATGGACTGACCAAGCATGTCTCCATACCTAAACCCTATTGAGCATCTGTGGGGCATCCTAAAATGGAAGGTGGGGGAGTGCAAGGTCTCTAACATCCACCAGCTCCGTGATGTCATCATGGAGGAGTGGAAGAGGACTCCAGTGGCAACCTGTGAAGCTCTGGTGAACTACATGCCCATGAGGGTTAAGGCAGTGCTGGAAAATAATGGTGGCCAAAAAAAATATTGACACTTTGGGCCCAATTTGGACATTTCCACTTAGGGGTGTACTCACTTTTGTTGCCAACGGTTTTGGCATTAATGGCTGTCTGTTCACTTATTTTGAAGGGACAGCACATTTACACTGTTATACAGGCTGTACATTTACTACTTTACATTGTAGCAGAGTGTCATTTCTTCAGTGTTGTTACATGAAAATATATAATAAAATACTTACAAAAATGTGAGGGGTGTACTTACTTTTTTGAGATACTGTATATATATATATATAAATATATATATATATATATATATATATATATATATATATATATATATACATATATATATATATCTTCCCAACTGAACTGCCTACCTGATGCCTTATTCTGAGTGTGCAGGGCAGATTGTTGTCCTTTTTCTCCTGTACAAATTCCAGAGGCAAATCAATTCTGGAAATCACTCCCCTCCCAGCACAACCCTCCCCAATCTAGCACATTGCCAGTCCTAACAGCTGTCCTGTTATAACTAAAACAGTCCATGGGTCTATGGGACCAAAAGTGGTCAGTAGAACCAGATGATAACATTCCTGTAATTACAACTCCTTGTTGTGATTATGCAGAGCTTTGTATTCATCAACTTTGTTGGACACTTTTGCCAACTCATTCTGAAGTTGCTTATCAAGAGATCTTATTTTCTCATCTTAACAGTTCCTTCCATTTCCAGTTCAAGGGTATCTGCTTTTTGTGAAGTAACTTTTAGGTCAGCTGGTTCCTCTGGAGCAATTTCTTTGCGTCTTTCCCGCTTATTGAATTTTTTCCAAGTTCTGATGAGCACATCTGCTCCAATCTGGTCTCTCCCCTTGGCCTGTGGTCTATAAACAGTACCATTTCTCGCCCACTGCCCTGTTGTTAGTGGTGGTACTCCAGATATCTGGGTATAGCTGGTCCTTCAGTTGTTGAATTGGCAGGATCGCAGGGCTTATCCCTTCACAGTCCAGGTTTGGTCTGCTTTCTGTAAATAATATTCTGTGGCACCTTCCAGGATTACATTTCCCAAGGAATCAGTGCTCTCTCAGGTAAAACAACTATCCATTACTGCTATATACTTCTAGGGCATCCTGGTGGCAGGTTGCATCTTCTTCACCCTCACCTGATTGATAGGGTCCCTTCCACCCCTTGATCCAGGTCCTACCCATGGTTGCCTCCACCAGCAGCTTCATATAACTGGCTTGCAGAACCAACTCTTCCTGGATTAAGGGTTCAATCAATGCAGCCTCCTTGGACCCTGGTTTTAGTTCCACGTCTTGGCATTGTTAATTATACAGATTCACCCTCCATTCTATAGGCCCACAAGCTGGATTGCCCTGCAGTATAACCTGGAGTACTTTCATTACCTTCAGCCTGAAGAAGGAGGGCCATTGCAAAGCGATAGCTGGCTCTATCAGATAATCATACTCATCCTCCAATGCCATCTCTCCCACACTAGTCCCTCCAGCTATTTTGATAGCTCACCTCCCTGCTGGAACCCCAGGATGCCATCCACTGATGCATAAGAGCTGCTACCAGGTCCTTTTCCATGGCAACCTGATGTGCCCTTTGCTCCTTCATCCTTGTGACCTGCCTCTTTTTCTCCTGGATCACCTCTGCTCTGCAGGAAATCAGGGACTTGGTGTGATAGTACTTGGCAAATCACATGTCTAACTCTGCATCTCCTCCAATCCTCTATAAGTATTTGATTTCTATCTTGGATAAGTTTCCATATGCCATCCTGGCTGCTGTCTTGGATAGTTGATGAAGGGATCCCACTACTGCCACCAGTTGTGGTGATCTGCTTTCTTCAGTTGAGCTTGATAAGGCTTTTATGGCCAAACCTACCCAGCAGATCCACCAGGATCTTTAATTACCCTTCACCAATTCCTCAGATGTCTCTTTGGACCCTTACCCATATGCAGCATTTAAAAAATATAAAGGCAGGCTCAGCATTATAAAAATCAGGAACTACTTTTATTGCTATTGAAATTCATAACATGTCTAATAGATGTATATTTAAACTTGAACTGATAACATTCTGCAAAAGTCTGCGAGTCTTCTGGGTTTTGTAGACATTTCTAATAGTCATTAACTATGTTTCATATGCAAGGCATCATAAAATCCCATTCACTATTGTCTTCACTATGGATTCTGACACACACACACATATATATATATATATATATATATATATATATATATACAGTATGTGTATATATATATATATATATATATATATATATATATATATATATATATATATATATATATATTGTGGTGAAGTGCCACCAGGGGTCAGAAGAGAGCTCTTCAAGACTTTTCCCCAGGAGTGAGAGAGTTAACAACCTGCTCAAAAGGCTGGGGTGTGGCTGCAATCAAGGGCTGCTACCTCGAGTTGGAGGATTGTTTGGAAGTGTGGAACCTGTGAAGAGGAAGCCTGAGACCGCTCTGTGTGGTAAGAGAGAGGTCAGGGAGACCTGGAAAGCCAGTCTGGCTGCCCGGAAGTGTACAGCCAGCTCAGATGAGAGACATTGTGAAGAGTGTCGAGCGAGATTGGAGAGGTCAAAGAGACATAGCTCCTCTGCCGATGGAGTGCAGATCCTGAAGGAAGTGGACTCTAAAACAGGCAAGTGTGCAGGCCTGTGTTTTGGACTCTATTATGAATTACAGAGCAGAGCAGTGAGGGAACTGCAGATAAAAGTATAGGTAGTGCTTCAAAAAGAAGTTAGGATTTATTTTCTGTTTTAATTATTTTCTTTTATGCTGACAAATAAACCGCAAGTTCTGTTAAACCTTACAAAAGGCTCCAGAGTACTCCATTGTGGTGCTGGAAAACAAGGCACAGATCCTGAGAGTGGCAGTGAATCTGTCACAATATATATATATTAATCCAGCCAGACAGTGATAGCGGTCCTTTACCTCTTCACCTTCGCAAAATCTGACAGCTGCAGTTCCGCCACCAACCGATAGTTGGCCCTGGCGATTTTTGGATACTGCTGCACATAGCATGTAAGGCTCACCGACAGAAGAAGCCTTGAGCTATGAGAGGCGTGCCCGATGCCCTGGGTGACGTGTGCCTGCGCCAAACATAACGATGGCACAAATGAGCTAAAAGAGGTTGCTCTCTGAATAGGTAACCAGACCTGTAGGACAAACATACTTCAGGTATTGTCCGTTTTCAGATTGAGCACTTTGGATGTATCACATTGATACACTTGGTATAGACGGCAGCATTTGGTTTGTGGTGTGTATTTAATTTTGGCTAATCATGTTTTGGATGTTTAAAAGGGAAAGCAAAACTGCCTGTTGTGAACGTTTGCCTTCATAGGTAAAGGGATTTTTACTTGTTAACCCTGGAGATAAAGCAGTTAAATTTGATTTAGGCAAACTTTGAAAGGCCGAGAGGCGGGGCGGGTCCTGTTTCAGGCATTACAGAACCTGTCAAGAGTCTATGCAGACAGTACACATGGAGTTGCAAACAGCACAAGATCAACTGTTTGTACAGTATATAGAATGTGTATGAAAGAAATTGAAAAACAGAAAGAAAATGTCAAAGCACAATTTGAGAAGTATGTCTTTAAAGCAGTGCATCTGAAGAGGTGTAAAAAAATACAAAAAACGATCAATCAAGCTATGCAGGTGCGTGTTATCAAAACTACAGAACAGTGGGAGGAGTTAGCTCAGTGGTCAGGATCTGATGTGGAGGAAGAGAAAGATGACGCAGCTGCCCGACCCATAGTGACACAGAGACAGAGCAGGGGCGGGCAGCAGCAGAACAACAATTATTCGAGGATACTAGGTCTTGGATGGCAAGGGAAATGATTGACATCTAGGAGGTGATGGTATTATGTTGAAAAAATGGGAATGTAGTGAGAGATGGCAGGGTACGCCTTTACATGAAACGTGCTTGGGATGCTGATGCAAACTTCTCACTATTACATTTGATAAGGGATTCCATTGCATAATGTGTAGACTCCCCCATTGATCTTAATGACTCGTTCTTCTGGACCTCTCTGGGTGAAAAGTTTACTGGACTAAGAGAGATGAATTGTGTTACAGTGGTAACTTTAAACACTCCAACTTATGAGGGGAAGATAAAGGGTGTGATGGTTGATTGGACCACACATGACCATATTTACCACTGTTATAAAAAAAAATGGTGCAATCTGCCACTGATAATATTAGAGCTCCTTTGTTCACCATGCTCAGTGCTTTAGAAGTAAAAAAAATGTACAGTATATGATACAGCCATTTTATTGCGAGCTTTAGGAGAAATGGAGGTAAAGATTGAAAAACCTAATAACAGACAGCTAGAGCAGAAAAAGGGGGAAAGCAGGCTTAAAACCTCACGTGGTTAGATCTGATCAATAGTGGAGTATGGAAGGCAGACATTGATAATAAGCAGACAGCTGAGCTGTTGCAGTGCTGGAAGCAACTGGAGGCAAAAGGACTTCTGAAACCAGTGTCATCCAAGAAGGTTGCATTTAGTGATGTGGAGGAAATCAGGCCTACTGACCAACCCATTCCTTCCGACTCCACCATTGAGACCTCACAGCTTATGTCAGAAGACCCAAAGTCTTCTAAAGCTTGCAGGAGGAAGCAAGGGTCTTATGATTAGATTAGGGAGGAGGCATTTGGAGTGTCCATGCACCTGTACTAGGAAATTAGCAGATCTCCTGCTAAAAAAACTGTGTAGAAAAAAGCAATGTAAGCATGGGATCCACTCCCATATGTAAAAGTAACTGTACACAGAGAGAGACAGTCTCCACACATACACATTATCACTGCATTGCTAGATCCCGGGGCTGGGGTTACTCTTTTACATGAACACCAAGGTGTCAATATGGGGCTATTGTAGCTATAGAGGGGTTAGGAGGAAAGACTACTTTACCCACACATAGCATGCTCAAGCTACAGATTGTAATTTTCAAAGCCCAAGTGCGCAATTTCAGAATTAAATTATAACATACTAGGAATCGATATTTTGAGAGGGCAGACTATTAGCCCTGACTTAGGTAGATTTGTGTTTGGGATCATGATCTTTAAGGTGTGTGCTGCAAAACACACAGTGAGAGGAAATGCTAAATGGACTCCTCAAGATTCCTTGCCCTGAATTGCCAGTAAATCTCAGACAGTACCGTCTGCCTGGAGGACATAAAGAGATTGACCATTCAAGCCTTATTGGAATCAGGAGTAATATTTCCCGTTGTAAGTCCATTTAATGCTCCTGTGTGGCCTGTGAAGAAATCAGACGGTAGCTGGCATATGACCATCGATTACCGGGGGCACAACAAAAGAGCACCCCCATTGGCAGCTGCTGTATCTGATATGGTAACATTGGTAGAGAAGTTTGGAGTAACAGCCAAAGAGCTGCATGTAGATAAATGAACTGTGAACAATAAACTGATTTTGAGAGCTGCTGAAGTCTGGCCGAAGCTATGGGACACAGTACTTGTACAGGACATTTATTGTGAGTCATGTGGATGCACACTTGCATATACAGGCAAATGAACAAGCTGACCAGTTTTCCAAAGATCATATACACAAGAGGTGGGAGGACAAAATGTGCAGATGTTCTTGGACGATCAAGAGAGCAGTTTCCACCCAACAAGGATCCTCGGCAGGAAGAACTAGGACGTCTCAATTTATTGGCCATCAAAATAGTGGGCCCAAAGGAGCACAGAGAACCTATGAGTATGCTAAAGAAAAGGGCATATATGTACCCTGAATATGGTTCGGGACATTGTTGCAAAATGCACAGTGTGTACAGCAGTTAATCTGAAGAAACATCTTCACACTCCTGCAGGATACATCTACCAAAGGACCAAAGAAGGGCAAGTCTGGCAAATTGGATTAATTGGTCCTCTACCCATGGAACCTGGGGGTTAGCCACAGCTGTCAATAATACCAGTGGTTTATTGATGATACTGGCTGCTAAATCAGCAAATCAAGATACAACTTAAAAACTTTGGGCAGTGAAAATACAGTCAGACAATGCTACCTATTTTACTGGACAAAGGGTGTAAGAATGGACCAACCAGAATGTTGTTAACTGGATCTTCCACATTTCCTATTATCCACAAGCATCTGGCCTTATCGAAAGGATGACTGGGTTATTGAAGCAGCAATTGTGTAAACTGACTCCCACACACACATTACTAGGTTGGGTGCCTGCATTAGACAAAGCAGTGTTTGAGCTTAATCAAAGCATTGTGGGGGATGGTCTCCATGTAAGCGTATGTTAAGTGGCCATCAAGAGACAGCTGAAATTGTAGTGATGGTGACTCCTCACACACAGTCAATTCAACAAGAAATAGATATCACTGTTCCAGTGAAAGTAAGCACCCCATTGCTACTTCCTTCAGGTTGATACTTATTGATTTCTAATGATGGCTCTTCAACAAGTATTCTTGTTGTTGATATGTTGCTTCCTAACTGTCTGTGCACAGTGTATGAGACTCACAATACTTTTCATGAGCTCTTGTTAGCGATGGCACATTCAACATGAATGGACAGAAATGTTTTGTGAACCAGTTTTTGAAGATGTCCATGGTGATCCAAGCGTTATGGTTGAATTGCCAAATGACTGTCAAAGTGGATTTTGGATTCCCATTCATGGCTCTAGGTGTTTTGGAATGGTACACCAGCAATGGTTTGATCTTGAAATTGCCAGTGGCATTCCCACCGAAAAAACAGGGTTATACGGTCTTTGGCTGCTTTGAACCCCGGTGCTCGCTTCTGCTTGCACGATATGAAGGAGCACATTGGCACTCCTTTAAACTTGCTGGAAAGGAAGCTCGCCACAACTCCTGTGATTTTGATGTTACACAGATTGTTTCTTTTCTAGAAGTGGTTGAACCAACCTCTGCTGGCTGAAAAGCTTTCAGTCATTTCTGGCGTGTGGTTTTGAATATGACTGTAGATGCTTCTGGCCTTCTCCCTGATGATGGCCTGGCTGAGAGGCATGTTGCGCTCTGTTTCGTCATCGATCCAGATGAAAAGCCACTTCTCCATTTCCTCCAGGGCGTAGCATCTGGATCAGGTAATTTTCTTGACAGTAGATGAAGTGCTTGATCTTCTCCTTATTTTTAAGGATGGTGCGGATTGTGGAGGTTGGCAACTTTAAATTTGTTCCAATGTCCACTTGGAATTCTCCCTTTTCCAAGCAGTTAAACACCTGCATCTTCACGTCCAGAGAAAAGCTTTGGTACTTCAATTTGGCCTCACTCATGTTCTATAATACAGTACAAAAACAATATAATTACTGTAGATTTTATTGGACAATTACCAATCCCATGATGAGAAACAAAAGAACATGAAAAATATTCTGTACCTTGTCTATGAACGGTTGCAGTAGGAATTGGTTTCTTTCTGGGGCTTTCTGGTTGTCCAGGCTCACACTTTTTTTCTCCTCCATTCTCTTGTCTGCTGCTGTTACTCTTTTTAAGGCTGTAGCGGGGTGTAGCTCACAGCGGGAAATTACAGGAAAAAGAGCACTATAGCGAATCAATGCTAAAAGGGGTATTGTTAAGAGTTGTATACCTGACTATAGTAGGCTTTAAAAGCGCCATTGCACACATACATTGGGCATTTTAAAAGAAGGTAGTGCGCATTTCTGTAGGTATTCAGTTTAAGGCCACCTGACACCCCTACCAATGGGCATGATATTTTCTTTTATTGGTTTGAGCATGTTAGGTGGCTCAGGGTGAATGAAGCTGCCTACCCAAATATAGGATACTACATTTTCCTACACACTGGGTGCCAGTCCTGAACGTGAAACCTTGGTTTTAAGGTTTTAATATGATTTATCACACTGTTATATATACATGTTGTCATTCCCAGAAGGGCCCATCACTGTACTTTTGGGGTTAATCATAGTTATAAAATGTGTGTATTATACAGGGTGTGTGACCTTTACAGGCAGAAATTATGGGGGTACCTGTTTTGAGGTGCAGAAGCTAACCAGCAAAGTAGTGTGTGTGTGTGTGTTGGTAAGGGGGGGGGGGGAGAGGACGGGGTGGCTGGGGTGTACCAAGACACATTGGCTGCACGGAAGTGCTAGTAAGTGGGAGGAAATTCCTAATATGGGCCTGGAGGTGTGGTGGTGAGAAATGCTGGGACCGAGTGTGCATAAATACTGTATCACATCAATAAACCACTTGGGGTAGTATTGCTTTCCTGTGTTCCTGTATCATGAGGAATGGTCGTTCCTGGGCTGACTATGCAGGCTGGGCACTGAGAGTTAACCCCCAAATACATAAGCTAGAGGGATTCCTGTAAGCTAAAAGCAGGAGGATTAGGGTGCTCGTGGTCCCTCTTCTCTGTGTCGTGACACATGTTATACTCCACTGTTACATGCTTTCAGAACTACACTGATCATTGATGGGAAAATATATACTTTCATTATCCCAAATATGCTTTAAGGGAGCAATGTATAAAGTTGCTATTTTTGGATTAAAAGAGTGAGGTACATTGTATTCTCATTTGCATATCCCCGCCTTTTAGACATGCAAATGGGCTTATTAATGTATTATTCGTTTTCAGTACTCTGTATGGTGGAGAGCATTTCTCACTCTAGTGCTCACCATACACTAAATGATTGTTGTGGAATACCCAATCCTACAAAATCTATTGCACAAACCAGTATCTAGCTCGTACTGATGATAGCCAAAAGCTTGAAACAGGCCTGTATTTGAGTGATTCTTGGTTTGTGTAAACTCCAACCCGGTGCTTTGCTTAAAAGCAGTTTAATACGGTGGGCATATGCTTTAAGGGAGCAATGTATAAAGTTGCTAGTTTTGGATTAAAATAGTGAGGTACATTGTATTCTCATTTGCATTTCCCCGCCTTTTAGACATGGAAATGGGCTTATTAATGTATTATTAGTTTTCTTTACTCTGTATGGTGGAGAGCTTTTCTCACTCTAGTGCTCACCATACAATAAATGATTGTTGTGGAATACCCAATCCTACAAAATCTATTGCACAAACCAGCATCTAGCTCGTACTGATGATAGCCAAGAGCTTGAAACAGGCCTGTATAGGAGTGAATCTTGGTTTGTGTAAAATCCAACCCGGTGCTTTGCTTAAAAGCTGTTTAATACGGCGGGCATATGCTTTAAGGGAGCAATGTATAAAGTAGCTATTTTTGGATTAAAAGAGTGAGGTACATTGTATTCTCATTTGCAAATGGGCTTATTAATGTATCATTCGTTTTCTATATATATATAAATATATATATATATATATATATATATATATATATATATATATAGTGTGTATATATATATATGTATATATATATATATATATATATATATATATATTTATATATATATATATATACAGTGGATATAAAAAGTCTGCACACCCCTGTTAAAATGTCAGGTTTCTGTGCTTTAAAAAAAAATAGACAAAGATGAATCATTTCAGAACTTTCTCCACCTTTAATGTGACCTATAAACTTTACAACTGGTGAGATAATATAATCTGAAAATAGGAAGTCAGGTGATTTCCATGGCTCTTCTGAATTGGGGCAGGTGGGTGAGGGGCAGGGAGAAAGGGCAGTGTTCTCAGGATCTCAGACCCAGCAGGTTTTCAGGTTTAAATTAGCACTATACGAAAATGGAAACAGGTAAGAAGGATAGTGAGAACAGGAAGAGAGAGGAATGAGAGAGTGAGATAGAGAGACAGGAAATAATTTCTAAAGCTGCCTTTGCCAGTGGTAAGAAGTATTGTTTTTATCTGTACAGTGCCACTTTTCTACAAAGGTCCAAAAATATCTGTGATGATCAATACATGCTATTAAAAGTGCATTTAATTCTACTTACTTTTCCTTCCTTGTAGTCATTTCTCTTTTACCCTATTACTCTTTCCTATCGTTTCCACCTTTTCTCACAGTTTTTCTATCAAAGTTTTCTCCATACCCTTTGTCATGAGCAAGTCGTGAAGACTTGCTATGCTTGGTTAGTTAAGGCATTACACATTCCTTTCTACTATATATTTTATGTGACCAAGAAATGTTAGTTGTCTCGTAAAGTGCAGAATTATGTCAATTAAGGTTGTGTGAAAGCTGATTTACCATTTTTTCACCAGTGTGAATTGATAACCATCATAATGATTTGAATGGGCTGGAGCTGAGAAGTTGTTTACTTAACCCAGTAACACAATTTACGATAAAGATTAGCAAATTTGTATGTAGACAGGAGTAATCTCTTGTGTTTGATTTGTGATGTCAAGAAAGGTAGGAGGGGTTATACCCTCAGCTTTTAAAAAAATCTGAAACAAAGGATCATCTGTTATTCTCATACCTTGAATAATACTTAGCAGCTTGGCCATCCCATCTTATTTATCTAGAAATACATCTATTCTACTGCCTTCTAACTATAACTGATGTGTGAGGGCTTTCTGCTTTATATTATAGGGGTAAAGTTTTTCCTTTTGATCAAACTGGGGGTTTATGTGATTTTTAGAGATGTAGGAAACTGCAGTTTCCCATATATAGTTATATCTCAAATTGGCTTGGTGTATAAATATTGTGTACTATATTTTAAGGTGTGGGTGACTTTTTTAGAGTCTGTATATTGACTGATAGCCAGCATAGCTGTCTCGTGGTAAACTCTTTCATCAAACCATCCATTTTCCAGCCCGCCATCAGAAATCTAGGGACCCATTCTAAATGTAATAGCCAGGTTCTCCCAACCCATTACATATCCATGTTTCCCATCTCACATAGCAAGCCTACATACAGTAGTGAAAAGAAAATGTATTTCCCTTTTTAAATGAATGTATTTCATCAACTTGGAAATTGTAGCCCACCCATGCACCGCCATATACAGTACATAGGTGGGTAAAAATATATAAAACTTAGGAGCCAGACAGGCTATTTCTAAGAGCCTGAAAGGAAGCCTTTCATAGAGATACATTATGTATATTATTTATTTGAACATGTTTACATATTTATTTTGCTGTTTATGCACTGCTGCTAGCAGGGTGAGAGACTAGGTTTGAGGCTTGCAGGCTTTGTATGGGCCTGCAGCCCAGGAAATGCTGTGAAAGAAACGGTGATCACAGTTTTTATGAAGTCCAAGAGAGAATCACAGAAGTGTATGCTTTTTATTGGAGCTGGAAAAAGAGAAACACAGAGAGGTGATTAGTGAAGTTAAAGAAAGACACAGAGATAAAGCAGCGCAGAGCTGATGAATCATCTGCTGAAGAAGAGTGGAATCTTGGATTCTATAGGATATAGGCCAGTAATTGTGAAAAAAAATATTGGACTTTATATGTTTTATTTTTGCTCAACCCAGGTTTAGGGGAGTGAGAGCAGATAATGAGGCAACTGTTTAACAGTATAGGTTGTGCTCCAATAGGAGCTAGGCCTGCTATTTTCTTAGATTTATTCTGGTGTATCATTTTTAAATATAGTAAAATATTCGATTCCTCCATCAAAAGTGCTGGAACCCAAGGGCATAAAAACGATGGAGTACCTTGTTACATGTGGTGTTATAAGTATATTTAAGATGGAGGAACTTGTGAAAGCCCTGGTAGAAGCCACTGCACACAAGAGAGAGAGCCTACAGTGCAATGGCTGAGACAAGCAGTAGTGCAGAGAGCTTAAGCCACTTAAGAAAGAGCCGGTATGATACCAGCCACTGCATGCCAGAGAGAGACAACACAACAAGGGCTAATTCAAGGCCCATCTGCAGCACCTGAGGTCTGGAAATGCTACTGTGAATTCAGAAATAGGTAGAAGCACGAAACCCAATCTCTTCCTACAGAAATTGACAAGTAAGGGTGATGTGGAAACATACCTCCTTAATTGCTACTAGGGATGCTTGTCCCCAAAGGCACTGGGTCACAATCCCAGCCCGTTAATTATTTGGTGAAAGCCTTAGTAGATTTAATGAAGAAAAGGCAATGCATTATGTTAATCTGAAAGCAGAGATCATTGACTGAGTTAATAGAGGTATCAGAGTACAGATATTCCACTCATGGAAGTTTTTGGAGAGGAAGAGCTTGAAAAAAAGCTTGAAAATACCATTCAGTCACTATAGAATGCCTTTATGCATATGTCACAGAAGAAGGATGCACATAATACTGGAGAGGACTGGAGGGGGAGCTGCTACACAGTGTGCAGAGGTTACTGGAAAGTGAACAGCAGTACCTACATCTGGAACAAAAGTCACATTTCTGCTACCTTGGTCTTGGAGACTAGAGCTGCCTTCTGAAAAGAATTGAGAAAGTAGTGAAAGAGCAGGAAAAACAGAAGCTTTAACAACTACAAGAGGGTTTCACAAGTGCAAAGATGATAGGAAGAATTTACAGAGATAGCAGTAAACATAATACAACAGATACACTGAAATACATACATATACATTTATAAGGGCACTTTGCACAACATGCACAGATGTAATATCTATCTATATACAGTATATATATATGGTCCTTGGGTTAAAGGCAAGATCTGTAAATGAGAACGTTCTTAAGTTGGATTTGTATGCAAGTCAGATTCCTGAATAATAATAATAACTACTACTATAATGACTCATATGTGGTAATAATAATACAGTGTATTATTATTTTAATTCAAACAAAACATTATTATTCAAACAAACAGAACATAAAAAGAAATTCATACAAAAAGCTTTGGGAGCCTGTTCTTAAGGAGGGATAGTTTGTAAATCGGATCGTTTGTAACCAGATATATATGTGTATATATACTGTACTACTGTAAGGTGGAGGGCTTCTATCGCTCTTTTGCCCACCATATAATAAATGATTTTTGTGGTGAACTACCAATTTTAAATATCCACTACACAAGCTGGGATCCTACCCCACGCAGATGATAGGCAGTAACCTGGAAACGGTAGTCCGTGGGTAGGATTCCCAACTTGTGTATAATCCAACCTTGGCTTTGCATAAAAGCTGTGTAATGCAGTGGGCATAAGCTTAAAGGAATCCATGTTTAAAATGGAGAGAGAGACAACAAATATAAATTATTTCAGCACATAACTATGATATTGCACATATTATATATTTAAAAAATACACAATGCGGCAGTGCACTGTGTATTTTTAAAATTCAATCTATGGAAGCCTTGAAAACTTGATATTACATAAAAATGACTACAGTGTCCTAGAATTTATAAATAAAATGTAAGTGCAGGTTATGTTTTAAATGATGCTTTTCATCTTCTGAAAGATATTTAAAGACTATTCCGTAGACAGGTCTGTTTCTTTCTTCCTTGATGACAGTCATCTTGGTACATAATAGAATACCTGCCAGAAGGGGTCCCCTTTCCAGGGCAGGCAAGTTCACCCTCTCCTCCACAGTCAACGGTATCATGACTGTTTTTGCGACTCCCCTGCAACCCCACAAATCACTCTCCTATTTGGGACAAATCACTCTCCTATTTGTGCAATAGATTTTGTAGGATTGGGTATTCCACAACAATCATTTAGTGTATGGTGAGCACTAGAGTGAGAAAAGCTCTCCAATGAATAATACATTAATAAGCCCATTTGCATGTCTAAAAGGCGGGGACATGCAAATGCGAATACAATGTACCTCACTATTTTAATCCAAAAATAGCAACTTTATACATTGCTCCCTTAAAGCATATGCCCACCGCATTAAACAGCTTTTAAGCAAAGCACTGGGTTGAATTCCCTACTATCCCAGACTATTCAAACGGACCTGAAACTTGTTATGGGGACTGTGACATGTTGTTTGTATGAGTAAAGTTTAAAGAATTAAGAATATGCTAAGATCTGACACCGAGTGCAGGGTAATTTTCCCATTATAAAATGTTGTGTGGTGGCCTGTACTTGAAGGGGATAACCATCATGGAATATGCAGTCCAGCTACAGGGTCATAAAGCAATAAAACTGATGTATCATGGCATAGACAGCTCCCAGGTGGTGAGGGTGGGAGCTGAGGAGAATGGGTGGAACTGTGTGAAGAATGGATATATTGTGTCATTCAATAAAGAAGTGCCAGTCTGATGTTGGACACTAACTAATGGTGTTGTCTCAGTCTGAGTGAAACATTCTAAAACCAAAGGAATGTCTGCTTGTATCTTTCTTCTGGAGCGAGTTAGCAACTTCTGATGTCCTGAGCTGAAGGTGTTTTGGCTGAGATCTGAACAACAAAAGTCACGGCCTAGAGAGAGAGAATTTGGATGAGAGTGGTTTCCCCAAATCTGGTGGTTGTCACAAACGGTACTATCCATCTTAGGCAAACAGTTGTAGAGTATCTGCCACATCCTTCTACACACATTAGTATATATTTTCTCATTCCTTGTCTTTATACGTACAGTACATTTGAAGAGAAACACATGAAACTGTGTTCTCAGTAACTTTTGTATTAATTTCTACTGTTACAATTTTTTTCGTTTTCAAGTGTCTTGCTTTTACCATTTTTTCCCTTTCTTTATTTCATTTTCAAAGTCATCCTCCCTTCATATTGTGGGTGCATATTGTGGGTGCAATTAGAAAATTACAAAGGTACAAACAAATTCTATGGTAAGTAGAAAAACAAATACAGATACAGTGCAATTCATATATGAAACAAATGGGTCAGTAGACAACTTGGTGCAACAGAAGGGAGGTCCCTACTCTGAAGAGATTACAAGGTAAGGTAGGGGTGTGATACAGGAGGTTGACTAATGCAAGATGGCAATGATCAAGGCAGCAGACTTATGCAAGTGGATGTGGCTGTGTGTTACATTGTAGATTGTGTTTGTGAGTAATTTTGTATTCAGTTCTGTATATTAAAGCCAAAGGTGATAATATAAAACAGATGCATTTTAGTAGGGGCAGCTGGAAGTGAAAGAAGGTTTTTAGCAGAACAAAGAGGGAGGTATTGTGACATGAGGACAGAAATGTAATGGGTGCACTATTATTAAGGGTTTTATATGTTAGGCTCACTAAGCATCTCAAGGGCTGCAAGTGCTTTCCTAAAGTCTGCAATATTTATTTACTGCTGTTTTATTCATTCATCGGTTATGAACAGGTGACGACTCATACCTGTTGTAAATACTTTAGAACAGAAAAATACGTGAAATACCACTGTGGTGTTTAACTGTGCAGATACAAACTTCATGTTTATTTCCCTCCCGTCTACTCAAAGCAAAATAGCAGATTGAACAACAGCATAATAGCATACAAAAATAATAAATAAGAGGCTGTATTTTTCATTTGCATTATAAAGTCTCAAGTGATGTTCTTCAAAAGTGTGGTAAATTAACCCTTTTCGGTGCCATGGGGTTCAAGACATTTTCCTCACCCACAAGGCCAGACATATTTGCAACATTTTGTATGCATCTGTTAAGACACAGCTTATTTAGATTTGCAAAGGAGAAAATATTTATTGTGGTTTCAGTAGAAATTTAGCTTTTTACAAGTATATTTGTTTTTGTAATTGTATGTAACACAAGAAAGAAAACATATGATAAAGATAATTAAATAAATAAAAAAATGTTTTTCTATCTGTATCATTATATTTTTAGTGACAGTATGACAGTATGAAAAATGATGACATTGCAACATTATTTGACGCTTAACAATCTGATATCAACATACTGTATGCGTAATTAAAAAATATGATATGTTAGTACAAAACCCAATACACCAGGGGCCTCATTCTATTATCGGCCGTAGGAGATGCGGGGCTGCAAGGACCGGCCGCAAGCTATTCGGCTATTCTATTCCCCTCCGGCCGGGGATTCCGGCAGGCTTGCGGCCGGCGCCTTGCTATCCCTTGCGGCCGCTCGCGCCGGAGGAAAGCCTTTGATCTAAAACGGCCGCAAGAGTTTCGGCCGCAAGAAAAGCCCGGTTGCTATTCAATTACTCCGGGAACCCTCTCTGCAAGGCTAAAACCGAGCCGGAGCTTACTTGCAGGAAAAAGGTCCCGCTAGCACCAATTAAGCACATTATAAAGCCGAAATAAAGCCATCCTGCACTCTTATGAGACTATAAAGTGATTGTAGGTGTTAGCAAAAATAGCACAACATTCCCCTACACTCAAATCCGTAAATAAATTATTTTTTTATTTATGTCAAATATACATGTAAAAAGTCCCGAGGGCTTGGAGCACCTCAGACCCGCCCACGCTGCGGCCGGAAAATAAACAGTTAATGTAAACTCGGATTTGGGCTGATGTGCAAGCTTGAAAGGGGGATGCTATTAATCCTCATGTCCCGCAATATGATCCCTAGCATTTACAGAGCTGTACAGTGCCGTCTTGAATTTATTTTTGCGTTTAAAGTTTTCTGAGCTTACGGCCGGTTGCAAGATATACGGCCGGCCGTAAGGGGATAATTGAATTGCAAGATAACGGAACCCCCGCAAGGAATAGCAGCCTTGCGACCATTTTACGGCCGATAATAGAATGAGGCTTCAGGGGTTTATACACGTCCTAAAACCTTGTTGCCTAGGAACAAATGCTGTAATGCATAGTTTATAAATATTATTTTAACCCAAAATATTTATTTATTGAAGCTATAAATACAATTATCACATATTTTGAATATCAAAATGTATTAATAAATAAAAATAATTTCTTTATATACTGTATATCTTCTAATGTTTCCTTTCTGCAGGAATTACGGCACTTGTTACGGCACTTCCCATTCATAATAATAATGACGTTCACATTTCCTATTGGTTTCTAGAGCCCCGTCTCATCCGTAAAGCTTGGTTTGGCTACTCCCTACACAGAAATCTGCTGTGGCAAGATTTACAGGTATGGGCTGAGGTCCCTGACCTTTGGGAGCAAAAGATTTATAAGTGTAGAACTTAGCGAACAAAAGGCTCCTGCAGCCATGTAGGCCTATGTTAGTGCTTTGCAAATAAACGATAACAATAATAATATGCTTAAATTAGTTTATTGTAATGAAGACACTTCTCTGCCCCTTAAGCTACACACCAAAGAGCTATTCACATCTATACATAAATGTAAATGTGCTGTTTTTTATGCCACACTGTGTATTAAATGTAGGAGTGTTTTTCAGCTACAGGGCTTTGTTACCTATAATGGGATATACAAAGAGCTTTCCATTATTCCCATTCTCCAACATCTCAAGGGAAGACAGTCGGGATTGAGACAGGAGAGCATAACTTGTGCATCCACCTGGAATATATTGTATTTAGAAAACACTTCTAAGCTTTAAAATATGCATATGTCAAATACAAATTTCAATAAAGAAAAGATGCCTTAAATGTCTTTTTCCATGGACCTACATGGACCTAGAAGAATACTTCATGATGGTGTGTTACAGACCAAAACAAATTCTAGAGATTTTGTTTTGTTTTATATAAATATTTTAGGTGACTTAATTATTTTTATCCTCCTTAAAATAATTTTCGTATATGCACACTTCAGTTTCGTAAATGCACACTTCAGTTATTTCTTAGAAGCACCAAGATTGATATATTCTCACCTTCTGGAACCTCCCTCATTATTCCTGTTCTCTGTCATGTAGGGTGCCGTGTTGCACAGATATGACATAAAGATACACAAACAGTGGATGTGCTTCACACTGCCATTGTCTCATGATGCTGCAAGCACATAAGACATGCTGTGTTTCTGCTTTGCGTTAGTAGTGTGAAACCCTCCCCTGTGGGTGTGCCCTTAGATTGTGGCTGTGACAAATGGACTCTCATTGACAAAAAACAGGAAGAAAGGGGGAGGTTCCAGAAGGTGAGAATCTATTTTATGTTTAAAACATCTTAGAAGTGAAATTAAACTGTTATATGACAATTAAATTGAAGAGGCTGAACTGAATAAAGTCACCTAGTTTGAAACATGTATATAAAACATCAAACAATTGCCCATATAATGTATTTAATTGATCATTTGTATTTGAAAAATATAATGGTATTTCATAAATCAAGTATTTAAATGAATACCAGCGAGAAGTTATCCATACAGGGGCACTGTCACATATTTGGCAGATAATTGTGTTTTTAATCCTGACCAGGATGCAGAGTCCTCTAGTGGCAAACAAGAGACTGTATAAAGATAGACAGTAAACTCTAAAGCTGCAGGGCTAATGCCAAATAGATACATGCTTTTAAAAGGTAATATCCTTTTTTTCTGGCATTCCAATTTTCAAAGCAAAAATTAAAAGGCTTTTTCTTTTTCTAAAATATTTGAATTTGATTCTCTTTTGCAGTGAGAATCCAATGACAACCCTATTATTTCTCAATATTGTCTTAAAAAGAGAATTTAGATTAACAAACCTTCTCTGCTGCTGTTTCAAGCATGTAAACTACTTATTAATACCATGGCACTATTATAACTACAGGTTCTGGCCTTTCCCTTTCAGTTTATTCACTTTTGCCAATAAAAGTTTCACTTGAATAAAATATGCATGATTCACAAAATGCAATTTCTGTTTTTGTTTAAGTGCAAACTGAAAGATAAAACAAACTGAAAACATAATTCTTAACTATTATGCTTCTAAAAACAAAGAAGAAAAAGGAATACACTAGTAAATACACCTTTTTTGTCTTTGCTTTTAAGATGGAGCAATGCTTGTAGCCTTGTTGGAATAATATGAATGCTGCAACAGTGCTATAAATAATAAAAAGGATGTTGAATTTTCTAGGGCAAGCAACGCAGCAAAAACAGAGGAACAACCAGTTGGATGTTGGATTGTATAGCGAGATGTATTAGCAGCAGAAAAATGTGGGTGTTTCTGCCTAGGCCCACAAGGCTTAGGTCTAGGGCAGCACAGTTTCAGGGGGCAGCAGGTTACCTGAAGATACCGTTCAGCCCCCATTCAGTACCTGAGCTGCCTGTCTGCTCCAGAGATCCCTGCACCATGGCTGTGCAGGGAAGTGTCTCTCTGAAGCCTATACTTCCAGCTACCCGAAGCACGAGCAGGGGTCTCAGGAAGCCATCAAAAGATGGGGAAGTGGGCCCAGAAATTAGAAAAAAAATAATATAAGAAAAAAAAATTGAAAGTGGTACAGCAATGTCTGAAAGTAGTGTGGAGGAAGATGTGGCAGATGTGTGCGGATGTGGAACCAGAATAGCCGAGGTTGTAGACCTGGTCAATAAGGCTGGACTGGGAGATGCAGACACTCAGGACATTGAGGAGTTGGTGCAAGCTTCAGGTGAGAGCATTACCAATGAGGATCTCTAACAACTGGCGGAATGGGGCATTCTGGTAGCCCAGGAAAGCTGTGACTCTGACACCGAGGAACCAATACAACTTTCCACCGAGTTCCTCACAGAGGGCCTCATTCAAATTCTACTTACTTAAAAAAGAAGCAGTGAGTGGAGATCGGAAGTTACTTCCCTATCAAAAGCCTCTTACTTGTGTGCCCCATTCATGTTACTTACTGCACGCTACTTTTCCTTACTTTACTCGTAAGTGCAAGTTACTTTCATCAAAGTCTTTGATCGATAACGTCCGCAAGTATTGCGGCTGCCAAAAATCCAAATCGATATTCAATTGCTCCGATTTATCCTTCCGTCAAGTCCATAAATGGCTAAACATGAACAACAGGTTACTGGGACCAAGGAAGTCTTACAAAGGTCTTACTTTCAAATCGTAGCACTAATTAAGCAAATAAAAAAGCAATCCTGTACTTTTATTAAAAGTGAAAGGGATGTTTGGTCTTAGATTTAATAGCACAACATTCTCAAGCTCGCAAATTTGCAAAATAAATACTTTATTTCCTGTTTAATTTTCATCATCAAGTCCTCTGGGCTTCAACCTCCAAGCCCGTAGGACTTTGGAACCAACCTCCATATTTCATTGAAGTCCTACGAGCTTGGAGGTCATTCAAGCCTGTAGGACTTCGGTCGGAAATAAACATGAAATAACGTATTTCATTTTAGCGATGTGCAAGCTTGAGAATGTTGTGCTTTTAATCCTAATGTCATTTATTGTGTTCCCCATCATTTACAGTACTTTACAGTGCTGTTTTGAATATATATTTGCATTTACAGTTCTCCGAGTTTGCAGGCTTGAAACACAAGTTACGGGCTTGCGGCCGCGATCATGTTCAAGCACGCAAATGCTTACTGCCGATGGCATGGTTTGCAATCAGGACTAACTAACTGGCCAATTGAATAGGTAAGTAAAAGTAGAGCTACTGGAGCAAGTAAGCCAAAAGTAGCAAAACAGAAAGTTATTTGCAAGTAACAGCCCTGAATTGAATGAGGAGCCAAGAGTTTGTGGTCCATCCATGACATTCTGTATAATTTTGTGGCCAATGATCCAGACAGTGTCATCAGCAGAGGTCTTTCTTGAGTTTATGTCCAAAAAAGCCAGAATGGAGGATGAGCCTGAGGCTTCTACAGCTGACATTTAAAGTGGACTGTTTAGTTAATTACATAGTTATATAGTAATTGAGGTTGAAAAAATAATTTTAGTCCATCAAGTTCAACCTTTTTAGATCTCCTCTGATCTGCAGTATTCAGATTAATCATTAATTGTTAATTGATCCAGAGAAAGGCAAACAGGAAAAACTCCCCAAGTGTTTCAAACGGGAAAAAAATGAATTCCTTCCTGACCGCAGGTACTGGCGATTGGACTCCTCCCTGGATCAATACTCCCTGTTTAATTAACCTGAATGCTCTTTTTATTTAGAAATATATGCAATCCCTTTTTAAAGTTATCTATCCAATCCGCTGTCACCCCCTCCTTTGGTAGAGAATTCCACAGTTTATCCACCATTGCCACTTCTAACCTCAAAGAATGTTCCCCTTGTCAGTTGAAAACCACAAAAAGTTCAAAAGGGATAATTATATCCCCTCTTAGACGACTTTTTTTCTAGAGAAAATATGTTTAAATTGGTTTAGCCTTTCTTCATAACTTAGCCCCTCCATTCTCCTTAGTTAGTTTTGTTTTGATGCCCTTCTCTGTACCTTTTCCAGCTCTAAAATGTGCCCTTTTATGAAGTGGTGCCCAAAATTGTACTCCATATTCCAAATGAGGGCATACAAAGGATTTGTATAGTGGCAGAATTATATTTGCTTCCCTTGCTTCTATACCCTTCTTAATAAATGCTAATATTTTACTTGCCTTTGCAGCTGCTGCTTGACATTGATCTCTGTTACCTAGGTGGTTGTCCACTAGTACTCCCAAATCTCTTTCAATATCTGATACCCCTAGATTTGCTCCATTAAGATTATAAGTTACATGGCTATTTTTCCTTCCTAAATTCATAACTTTACATTTATTTATATTAAATCTGATCTGCCATTTAGTTTCCCATTTCTCTAATTTATGCAAATCTATTTGGAGGGAAAGTACATATTTTTCTGATTTGATTACCTTGCACAATTTAGTGTCATCAGCAAAAATGGAGACACTACTTTCCTGTCCTACTTCTAAGTCATTAATAAATAGGTTAAAAAGTAGAGGACCTAATGCTGATCCCTGAGAGACCCCACTCACCACATTAGTCCAATCTGAGTATGTTCCATTTACAACCCATTGCTTCCTGTCTTTTAGCCAGCTCTTAATCCATGAGCAGATATTGAATGCAATTCCTATATCCATTAATTTGCACATTAGTCTTCCATGTGGCACTGTATCAAAAGTCTTTGCAAAACCCAAAAAGAATACATCCACTGAGATGCCTTGATCCAAATTCCTACTAACCTCCTCATAGAAACTAATTAGGTTTGTTTGACATCACCTATCCCTCATAAATCCATGCTGACTCCTACTTATAATCCTGTTTAAATAGACATATTCTTGTATATTATCCCCTATTAACACTTCTAAAAGCTTTTCCCACGACAGAAGTGAATGTGTACAGTTCCTTTTTATTTTAAAAAGGTGCAATTTATGTTGTTGTTATGCTTTCAGTTTCTTTAAAACATATATACAGCCAAAAATATAGAAATATTTTTTTACATGAATTCCCCTATCCCTATATACTTTATGTTAAAATGACCCCATTTAGCTCTGTTTATCTTAACGCTCCAAGTGTCTGGAACTTATCTACAGCATTAAAGGGGGTATTGTTGTAGAGAAATCTTTTTTATTTTTATTTTTTTTAAAGGTATTATATTAATAAACCTTTATGCAATATCTATTACAAACAGATTGACTTGGGGTTGGACTATACCACTTTCTGCTACAGGACATACATTATGACATTTTTCAACTGTACAATAGAATAGAATAATAATAAACAATGTAACTCTAATGATATTTAGTTTCAATGCCGAATAAATTGAATGTGTTTATTTTCGCATTTAATTTTTTTTTAAAAATGGGTAGTATAGGCTAATACTTACAAATTTTAGCTTATTTTCTTCTCTTTATCATTATGTTTTTTGATCAGTATCAATCCCCCTCCATTTAGTTTTTAAGATATGAAATATAATTAATTGCTGTGTTATTAAGAGATGCTATGAAATATAGAACAAACTCAAACCCAGTGCCCTAAATTATTGTAATACTGTCCACAGTGTGTTTCACTCCACATGCCAAGAACAATGCTTTTGCTGTTAAGTTTTAATCATTGTATCAATAAGTCATCTGCTGCCAAACCACATGAACCTGTTTTGTGATTCAGATGCATCTGCGTTGCTTCCATAAATATTTAAAATGAACACAATAATTTATCACCGACATGTACCTGTTCTAAAAGCACATTATATTTTTCCTTGCTAGTATAGATGTGGTGTTTTTTAATTACAGTGCTTTGATCTTGTTTCAGGTCACACATTGCTGCACATGTTATGGATAATGTCATAAATATGGACAATTTTGACATTCCTCCAGATTCACTAAGTTTTGCAGGGGCCACAAGGCAGATAGCTGATGGCTGCAGTATTTATTTCTTATGAGAAAATTAGACACAACAGCAACTGGGTTGCAATATCCAGTGTTGGAAATCTGGGTCATACTGACTTTTGAGTCAGAGTCTGAGAACGAACAACACCTAAGTACAGTGAGCACTCTCTCCTCTAAATCCTCTGACTGGGGAGAGGAAGAGCCACCGGGGGATGAGACACCAAGGGGAGGAGCCATTAGTAGAGGAGCCACCAAGGGGAGGAGCCACCAAGGGGAGAAGCCACCAGGTGAGTAGCCACCAGGAGGAGGAGCCATCTGTCCCTGGAGCACGCAGGGAAGGGAAGTGAGGGGAGAAAGATAATGGGGAGTGAGAGAGAAGAGAGGGGTAGAGGAGAGAGAGAGATGGGGGTAAGAGAAATAGAAGGGAGGGTATAGAGAGGGAGGGAGATGAGAGGTAGGGAGAGAGGGGGAGCGGAGAGGGGGAAGAGAGACAGGGAGTATAGAAGGAAGGGGGAGAGGGAGAGATAGAGAGGGAAAGAGAGAAGGGAGGGAGACAGAGAGAGAGAGAGGAGCAAGAAGGGAGAGTATGAGAGAGAGAAGTGGATATATTGTTGTATATAATGTTTATAAAGGGGGGAGGCAGCAAACTCAGGAACAGACACACACAGCAAAAGCTCTAGGTACGCCACTCCCTAAGTAGGTTTGTTCTATAAGTCTGGTTATCTACTCAGATTGCAGCAGCTCTTTTAGCTCACTTGTGCCCTTCACAGGGAGAAATATCCTATAGTATATCAGTTTGGTCTCACTGGATAGAGTGATCCAGCAACAAAATACCAAGCAATTCTACCTTTGACAGGAGAAACAGCAAACTCTAGACGTACATTTCATCAACTCTCTGAGTTGGTGACCAACCCTATAGTAGAAACATATGTAGGTGTTGTTCGTTCTCAGATTTAGAGCCTATAATTTTCTTTTGGTTTATGAAAATAAGTCTTGGGGCTTAGTCTCTCTATGGGTGATAGGGGACTCCAGATGTGGACTCCTTGTTCTCTGTGCCTTAGGGAGTGCAGCTACACCTTACTGACAAGACCCTAGAGAGGTTAAAATATATGTCTGGGGTTTGTGTTATCTCCTCTTCAAGGTAGAATTACCTGGTATTTCAGTGCTGGATTACTCTTTTGAGTGAGACCAGACTGATACATTACAGGATGTGTCTCCCTGTGACGGGAACAAGTGGACTAAAAGAGTGCTGCTCTCTGAGTGGGTGACCAGGTCTAAAGAATAACCCTACTTAGGTGTTGTTTGTCCTCAAATTAAGCGCTCCTGATTTTCTTTTGGCTCATACTGACTTTATCTGCATTATATTAAAACATCACTGTGGTCATGTTTTTAAAGTGTACTATTCTGAAGAACTACCCTTAAAAAATGCAATATATATTTATAATGTAAAAAATACAGATTCTAAGTTATTACTGAACAATGGAAGAAAAGAAAAGGGACCCTTTTATTAGTGCACACCTATGAATCTCAATGGTGTAAGAGACCCAGTTGATTAAAACTTAGCTTTTAATAATTTACTTTAAAAAGATGCTACAAAAGCTATAAATATGGACACTGCAATTAGAACAGGAGGTGGGAAAGGATATGAGGATATAATATGACTGGACTTATAAAATTGAGCGTTAATACTCCTTTAAATATTGTCTTTGAGGTGCTGTGAATATAAAGTGCTATATAAAGTGCTATAATAAGGTGCTATAATAAAGTGCTGTAGGTGCTTGCACAACAAGTTGTGTTTTGCCTTATTTAATGAATTTTCTTATAACTTGTGTTGACTTAAATTCAATCGTAATGAATTTATAAAGTGCTAAGTTGTGCTATATTGCAGGAGTACTGTCTATTGCTTAGTACTGGTATATCCCCTATATCATTCCTTAAATTCCCTTTTTGTTAAACTCCTGTTAGGAGTGACTGAATTGTTAAGGAATCTTTGCTTAATATTGTTTTGGCTTTAGAATATATCGCTGTGTCCCTGACAATTAGTTTGTATCGCTGTGTCCCTGACACTTGGTTTGTCTCCTAAAGCGTGGAGATCACGGTTAGGACGCTTTGCGATGACGTCACTAACACGCGTCTCACGTTGCAGCGTCTCTCCCAACGCACGTTTCTCAATTTCCTCAGGGGTTACCTGAGGAAATTGAGAAACGTGCGTCGGGAGAGACGCTGCAAAGTGGACTGCAAGAAGATCCAATACATTAGTACTACAGGAAATCAAGACAAACTGTTTACTGGGAGGCATGATCATGAGGCTAAAGCTCAAATATTTTGGTCCTTTGATGAGAAGGCAGGATTCCCTAGAGAATATACTTCATAGCGCTATAGTGAGGTTAAGTACCAACTAAAACAAATGTTAACACGTTGCAAAAGAATGGAGGGCCCTGTCTCTGAGCTTAAAATCAAACATACAACGTGCTTTCCCTAAAGCACCTAATACGATTGAAAACTCACAAACTTACAATCTAAAAGGTATGGGTGTGGTATGGGAGGCTGGTAGATGCGTTATGCATATTAAGGCTGAAGATAATATGCTTCTTTAATCAGATGCATTGTTAGTAAGATTTTGAAGGATTTGAGGCAGGAGGATAGTTTAGTGGAGCAATGGAGTTCCAAAGAATAGCGAAGTGGGAGGATGTAATAAGAGAGTTGGAAAGAATGAGGTTGTTAACAGAGCAAAGAGGGCGGCAGGGGATAATTAAATGTAAGAGCAGAGATATAAGGGTGTGAACTATTGTTGAGGGAATTATGTGTTTGGTCATGATTTCAAATTTTATTCTGGAGGCTATAGGAAGCCAGTGGAGTGACTAACAGAGAGGTGCTGCAGACACTGAGTGTTGAGTATGGTAGATTAGTCTATTTTTTATTTATATTTTTTAAATGTAATAGATATGACAATTGTATTTATAGAGTCAATATATAAAAATGTGTTTATATTGTGTTTGTAATATATACATATAGACAATGCATTAGAGCATTTGTTCCTAGTCCACATGGTTTCCTGATATGTATTAATCCCTTGAGTGCTGGATGTGTGTTACCCTTGATGTTATATAATGAAACCGACATAATAATACAATATCATATATTTTAATTACACATATGTTAAAAATTGGACTGTTAATGGCTGAATTTTTTTTTATTGTTTTTTGGTGCTGTACTGTCACTTAACTG
Source organism: Discoglossus pictus (assembly GCA_027410445.1). Taxonomy (NCBI): domain Eukaryota; kingdom Metazoa; phylum Chordata; class Amphibia; order Anura; family Alytidae; genus Discoglossus; species Discoglossus pictus. The sequence goes on along the minus strand of CM050166.1, from coordinate 117,523,518 downwards.
CTGCTGGGGCACTCAGAAATGGTTTTAAAACCATTTGCGAGTGGTCTTTGGTACACGTAATATTTCTTTTTTGCAGTTTCTTTGCAGTTACAGCACTGCCCTGGTTTACAAGTGATCCATAAAATCTTATTAGCATAGGGTTTTGGTATAAAAGTCTAACATAGTAACTTATAATCGTTTGTCAGTGCAAAAATCAATGGAAAAATGTGCTGTGCTTTTCAGCTTTGTCATGCCGCAGTCACTCGGAGCAGTACTTTCGCAGGTTTTCTGGGATGGGTGATTAACATAGCTAACAGGATTTACTTTGGCCTTAAACATGGTGTAAACTGATATATTGGGGATTTACATTGTGGCCTTTGTCAATAACACTTCAGTTTAGTGAACCATATAGTATTGAACATTATTTATAAGCCATTCATAGTTGATAAGTTATCTTAAATTCTCTGCTTTCGCTATTCTTTCTTACAGCACATACTAATTGTAAATGTTACAAAGTTATTTAGTACTGAAAAATAAAAAAGTATAAAACACAGCAGAGAACAATGTTATTATGTGTTTATATATAAAATGGAAATTTGCAGACCTGTTGGACAGGTTGGGATAGGAGACTAATATATCACACTAGCAGTACTAATTGTTTGCATTATCACAATAATCAAATGCAGCCATATTAATCTCCCTGGTTCTTAACTCGATTTTTTACACATTACCATTTTGACACATTCCCTGGAGACCATCCCTTAATGCTTTTAAAGTTAAAGGATTTCAACAGTTTTATGTTTTTTTTCCCTTCTTTTAGCTGCAGGCAGTGAAATTTGAACATGTGTGGAATTTTGTATTTTACTCTCCTGTGGGATTATCAGAGACATTGCTGTCAGGGACCATGAATCATGTTAATACATAGCAACCTCTACAGCTGTTTAAATGTCTACTATAATGTGATGATTTTAAACTCACATTTTAATGCATTACAGATACTTTAGATCAGCTATTCTTTCAAAATCAATTGAAGAAATTCACTGCAAAATACGACACTGATTAAAATGTTAGTACAAACTGTCTGTTCTACCAAAAAAGCCCAGTGTTTACTTGCATTCATGAAATGAATTTCAATAAGACTGTACAGAAAATTACATTGTGGAATCAGTATCAAACAGTAAAAATGCTAAATCCTATTTATATTAGATATTCAATAAAATATTGCTGGCAATATTGGAGCAGTCACAGTTCTGGATTACCGTGTCTTTCAATGTTAAATGCAAATTTACATATACTCAAATCTGAGAAACACAAAATGGATATAGATTAGACTTGACAAGTCTGCAGCCGTTGTAGATCTTATTTCATTACAGTGCTTGGAGATATTCTGTTGTAAAGTAAAATTATTGAATGATATATCTATCAAATTTTGCATGCTGATTTTAAAATAATAAAAAAAATACATAAGTGCAGAACATATTTCCAGTGAAGTTATGGTGTCATTTTAATTGTAACACTATAAAATCAGCTCATTTTATGTTCTTCATAGATTTGACTTGCTACAGTAGAATATATTTTAGAAGGAAGATTATGATATTACAATTCTTCTTCTGCATGACATATATACACTGCATGTATTTAGCAACTAACATTATCTGCAGAATATACAGGTCTATAACTACTATTGGTTAATTATCACTACTGTTGGTTAATACTAGTAGAAGAAACCAACGGATCAGGAATGTTACTTAATATTTCTCCTGACCAATTGATGGTAAAGTCCTCAGGTCTTTAAACAGGGTGACAGACAGGAGTACAAGATTGGTGCTATCCATTCATCAATCTAGCTTGGTTGTCAAAATGTAAAGTTCACAACTCCAAAAGGAGATTATCATATAGCGAACGATAAAACACAAAGAAAGTAAGTGTGTGTTGTGTATTGTAACTATGTAACTAAGCATTGATAAAAAATAGAAGTTTAAAATAGTTTAGATTCCTCACATATGAAGAGACCGGGAAGCTGCTTCCAATCTGATGATAGTTTTGTGTGTACATTTATAAATAGCCAATGTTAGTGACTTGACATGGCTCTGCTCTTAGATCTTGCTTACATAAATGGATCAAGAATTGCATACCTTGATGGTCTGTATGATGTCTAGAATTTATAGACGCATAAATGAGTATAAATTATTTATTGGTACAAACTATTAACATGTTATATGGCATATTATAGTTTATTTTTGTTGCAATGCGTTTCTTGTCTTATGAATGAAAATATGGCATACTTCATGTAAGCAACCCATTTCCTCTTTCAGTTACAATATGGTAAATGAAGTTCATGCATACAAAGTCATGTATGTTGGTAAGTAATATTTAAATATGTTTATGATGGTTTAACAGGATGCATACTTATTTTATTTCTACTTTTTGGAACAGGAAGTTGGTGATAGCAGTGGTGAAGTACTTAAAATGGAGAAAGATATAGAGAAAAACATCATTAGTTCCTGACATTGACCAAGAATGGTTGGTTTACGTGTGGAGGCTGTAAGACGTAAATTGCGGGCTTCAGACAATATAATACATCTAAACACTTAGAGAAAAAAAACACCTGCAGCCAAAATCACGGGTTAGTGTCAATTACGGGCTTCTAATAGAATAGGGCTCATAGTGTTAACTTGTAAATCACTACCAAGCTAAGCTATCACATCACACATGTAAATATCTACGGCCTTATTAAATTGCGATTCAGTAAATTTAAAAAGGCTCTATTTAAGCACAGAGCATATTTTATTTACAGGAGTTTTTAGTTAGTAAAGACCTTGCTTTTGGATAGAAGTTCATTAACTAAAAACTTCTGTAAAAAATATGCTCTATGTTCAAATAGAGCCCTTTTTTACTGAATCGCAATTTAATAAGGCTGCTAATCTCCAAGAAAAGCCATCCGAGCGCTCCAAATGTCCTAAATATCCTATGCCCCGAGCACCTGTCCCTTAACTCTTTTAAAAAAAACATGCCTTGTGTAATGATATCTGACCTTGCTAAAGTTTACTTGAAATTCTCTCCCAGTGCCCAAAATTTTAAAAAGGCCTATGGGCACTTTCATAAAAATGCTTCTGAGAAGCCTGTATGCTTTAAATGTATGCAAGTTCTGTGGTAGGAGAAAAAAACATGTTTGCTTATCTGGAACAGAGGTTTCTTAAGCAAGCAATCTAGCCTTGAAGCAACTAGATTCAGATATATATATTTTTTTAATTTTCATCTACCTGAAAACACATGGCAACGGGTTAATTTCTTGGTCATTGATTGTAGATGAGTAAAATAATGAACTAGGGGCAGATCATTTTATTTTGGAGGATGGATGAATTTGGATAAAGGATTATTGAATAAGAAGCAATTAAAATATTCATTTTATGATTTAGTTAGCCTTGATATGTTAAAGGAATAATTGACAGTGGCCATTATCACAAAAACAGTAGACTTCATCATATTGTAAGGTTTAAAAACTGGAATTTATTCAAGGTACATTTCTGAAAAAAGCAGTTGTTGATATCATCAACTCAAGCCCTATATTTTATCTGATATTCTGCAGAGAACAGGAATTTATATATTGACCATCTCACATTCCATCATTTTGTTTTTAAATCAGGCAACGATGATAGAAGAATCTCCCACCAGTGAGAGAAGAGAGTTCCAGCGGACATTAAATCGATTATAATTCAGTCCACTTCAATGGGTTTGGAGAAATACATACTATTACAATGGATAATGCTGAATAAGCTGTGTTGTGAGAAAACATTTGGCTTTCGTTTAATATTAATTTGAATTGCTCTGTATTTCATAAAATGAGACAGAATTTGCTAAATTTGAAATTCCAAAATGTAAAGTTTTACAAATTCCACTACCTTATACACCATCAAATCTGCAATCAAGGGATGTAATGGTCAGATTTCGATGCATTTATGATAAAGAGGTAATTCTACGTGCAAGTTATGAACAAAAAAACTTACTCATACCATATAACAACATACAAATATTCTCTGATATTGCTCCTGTCACACTTTCAAAAAGGAAATTATATGGCGATATTACACAAGCTTTAAGAAGTACAGAGCTGAAATATAAATGGAGATTTCCAGAAGGTCTTTTGATTTGTAAAGAGTCACAGTGGCACAAGATCTCTACGGTGAAAGAGGCAGAACATTTTCTATCTTTATCTATAGAGAAACTTTTCAAAAACATCGAGAGGGAGGAATTTAGGATTAAAACTCTGCAGTGGCAACTGGTCAAACATTAAAGCATAATGTAGAGATTAGAGGATCTGTTAAAAGTTTAAAGTTACAGTCTTCCTATGTCCTGGAATAACTAGGCCATGGGGAGTTAACATTTATATAGTTTCAATGTTAATGGCTATTTGAATTAATTGTATTTTTTTTTCAATGTGGAAAACAAGGTAGCTTAAGGTAGAGATGAATATTTTAGTTGTTGATATTACATGGTACGTGCAAGTTTATTGTTTTAATGTGTTTTTTTTTGTTTAGGTTAAAACAAGCACAAGATATTTTATATAGGAGTATAAAGGGGTGTGTTATGAAGATGTAAATTACCCTTTATAAATACAAGATTTGTAGTTACATAGGCCCTCATTCAATTGCGATTTGGCCAATTGAATAGTGCTCTAAATAAGCACATAAAATATTTTTTTAAAATAAGTTTTTAGTTAGTGAAAAACTTGCTTTTGGATAGATGTTTACTAAGTAAAAACTTATTTAATAAAATATGTTATGTGCTTATTTAGACCCCTATTCAATTGGCCAAATTTCAATTGAATGAGGGCCATAGTCATTAAAAAGCACATGATAAAACATCCATTACACCCACAAATAGAAGGTTGAATAATGCACGATTTGCACTTTATAATAGATATAACATTATACACTTCAATCAATCAATTAATGTCTAAAAAATATACTAGTTTAAAAATATAAGAATATCACTACTGAGACACTTTATAAAGATTAAAATTGCACACTATATGATAATGAATATAGTCTATGATAGATATAAAATTATGTAGATAAGTAGATACTGGAAATCAAATGACAAATGTTATTTTTTTTTACAATAATTAAATAATTAATATGGCACAATTTGCACTTTATAATAAGATTAAAGCCATAGACTTGAAATATTGTATGTAAATCAAATAATGTCTAGATATAATCTTTATTGGATAATAAGATCTATATTCTACATGAAATAACATATACTTAGTTTGATACATTTGTGATTATAGACCTAAAATACATATGTAGGTCCGTCTGGAACAATTTGATTTATGTTGATATAAAATAGTAGGCTGATTTGTTTTGGATGAGGCCCATATTTGACAATTGATTTTATCGATGCCCAAATGATGATTATTTATAGAAGGATTATAGAACAATATATTACATTGGATAATTATAGTTCTCGCTTCTTCTATACTAGCTGAAAAGGTATGTTTATATTTTTGACATGGTTTGAACAGATATTCTATAAGATGTACATAAAACTTTAATATTTACACTTCACGTTTTGAGGTGTATAGACCTTTCTCTAGCTCTCCCCAATAGGATCTATTTAGGCCCTGAACTTACCCCCCATTTCTTTACATTGTCAAAATAGCCCTGTGAGATGAAACTGCACATTAGATCAGATGCAGAAAAGTGTGTGAATGTGAGTATGAAAGTCTTAATCGATACCCAAAGACAAAAAGGAAAAGTGAGTATAGGCAATGTACATATACATTGCCTTAATAAAATCAAAATATTAAAAATAGCTATAACTTGGAGTATAATTATGAGATTAGAAAATTTTACTAAGGAAATTAAAACATTATAGTAGAGCTACTGGAAATAGAATAAGTAAACATAGAGATAAGTATTAAAATTATATCTGAAAATGTTAGGGATTTGAATACCCCTTTCAAAAGAAGGACTGCAATAACAAGTTTTGCTAAAGAAGGTGAGGACATTGCACTTTTGCAAGAGACGCACTGGAAGGAAGATAAAACTCCTAGGCTGTTTAGTAGATACTTTAATGAACCTTTGACTGCATCCTATGAAACTAAATCTATAGGGGTAGCATTACTATTTAGTAAAAAGCTTGTTATCTAACAACATAAATTTCTTGACAAAGAAGCGAGAGCTATTATTTGGCAGGGTAAGCTCAACGGTGAAATATACTGTAACTTAGAGTCGGACAAGAATTTTGTTAAACCTCTTAAAACAGAAAAAGAAGATTTTCTGAAAAATATAAAATTACCTAAAATATCTAAGGAGGAGTTAACAGAACTAAATAAGGATATTTCTATAAATGAAATTGTACAAACTATTAAAGAATTAAAATTGAATAAAGATGGTTTCATTAATGCATATTATAAAACATTCTCAAAAGAACTTAGCCTAGGACTTTTTAATATTTTTAATGAAATTAAGAACACAGGTTATATGCCAGCAGAAATGACAGAAGCCAATATTATTAATATCCCCAAACAGGGGAAAGACCCAGAAATAGTTACAAACTATAGACCGACTTCCTTATTGAATTGGGACACAAAAAGTTACGCTAAGATACTAGCCAATAGGTTAAATAGTTGCATTTCTAATTTGATAGATTATGATCAAGTGGGATTTATGCATATGAGACAAGGTCCTGAAAACACAAGAAGACTTATTAATTCATTATCCTATGCTAAAAGTAGATCTATTTCTTTGCTGACCATCTCTTTGGACGCTGAGAAGGCGTTCGATAGAGTGAATTGGACATACAGAAGAATTTGGTATTAAAGCAGTCATGGCACTATATAGGAAACGCAGGGCAATAGTCACTAGTGTTGACTTTGAAACTGAAATTTTTTGTATATTGAATGGAACTCGACAGGGTTGTCCCCTGTCCCCATCAATATTTATTTTAACTTTGGAACCATTGGGTGAATTGATCCGAAAATAAGATTTAATTTGTGGAATAAACATTGGAGCAAACCAACATAAGTTATTAATGTTTGCCGATGATATGGTATTAACTCTAACAAAACCAGCTAAGCCCCTGTCAGCTCTTTTTCATCTGCTTGGGAAATATAATAAACTATCCTACTTAAAGATTAATGAGTTGAAATCTAATACCTTAATGTTAGGAATGTGTAATGAAGAAATCAACCATTTAAAAAATAAATGTAAATTAAATTGGAATAGTAAGGGCATAAGACATTTGGGAATCTAGTTCACTACATCTATTAATACTATATTAAAAGAAAAAAGGATGATGATGTATAGACAGATTAGATAGACTATATCTGATTGGAAACCTGAATCTATGTCATGGTCAGGTAGGATTGCCTTGACAAAAATGTTGCTTGTACCCCAAAAAATTGTACATCTGGAGGTGTATCGCACAAGTTGTATCCGTATACCTGGCTAATCTTCTGCAAAGGGTATTGAATAGATATATGGTTAATAATAAGAAATCTTGATTAAAGTTGAATGTCACAACGAGATGTGCTGAAAGAGGAGGACTATCGGTTCCCTCCCTTACAGATATACACAATTCCATCTCAATTAGTAATTTATTGGGTTGGAATTTAGCAGCTAGAAATTCTAGATGGCTTAGATTAGAAGAAGATCTCACAGGAGAATTTCTGATTTACAGATTTACTTCCATGGCTCCCCAGACTAGATATGGAATTGATTATGCCTCTGTTTATAGGCATTCGTACATTTAAAAAAAAAATATATATATGGGATTTAGCCAAATATCCATCTCCTGCAGCCCCTCTGAGCCTGCTTCATATTGTTAATAAGAATATAGATACCCAGAAATGGAAGATGGTTTGAATCACAAAGTTAGTAGAAATCTTTGAAAATAATACTTGTATACCATATTTAAAATTAATACAAAAATTCCAGGATTTAAATACAACATGGTTGGAATATGTGACTATTAGAGCTGAACTAAAATTGTGTGGTGTTTTATTAGAGGAATTTAGAGATTATTCTCCCATGGAACACATTGTAGCTGTGGGGCTAGATACCCACACTATCTCCAAATGTGATAAAATATTAAGATCTTTAGATGAAAGATCTAAAACAAATAGAATGATCAAATGGGAACAAGAACGTGAATGTAGATGGACCGAAGAAAATTGGTTCCAAGCATGTTCTTTAATCAAGAAATCAAGAAAACCACCGTCTGTGCCTCTTATAGAGAACTTTACATTAAGCTAATCCAGAGGTGGTATTTGGTACCAACAAACATGAAACAAATGAATACCGCTAATACAGAGGAATGTTGGAGAGGCTGTGGTGGTACAGGAACGTATGCCCATATATGGTGGAAATGCCCACAGATACAGCTATTTTGGACCACATGTATAGAACAAATAGAAGCTATTGCTAAAGTTAGGATACCATTAAACCCCGCAAAATTGATTAATTTCCCATATAGTATTAGTATGTAAATGGCTAATAGTTAAATATTGGAAATCAAAAGAAATTCCAAGATGGCCAGACATTGTAAGGCTGATGGATCGAGATAGAGAGCTGGAGAAGGGTCATTCACGTCATAAAATCAATGGATTAAAAGTAGTGAACAAATGGAAGCAATGGGATGCGAATAATATACAATAAATTATTATGCATGTTCTACCTTAAATGTCTTATCTTTTCCAACATTCAAGGAAAATATTGTTTTCCATCCTCTCTTTTCCTTTGATGTCCTTGCCATATAAATATCTGTATAATATAATTGGTGTTATCTTTTAAGAATGAATGTATGATTCAATGTCTTTACATGTGGATATAAATGTTACATTATGTGCTGTCTTGTTTGTATATGTTGAAATAAATAAAAATTTATAAAAGGTAAAAAAAAAAAGTTCTACCAATATTTTCAAATAGTCCGCACTTGTGCCAAGTAATCTGTCCTTACTTTCACCCTGGCCATCATCACAATGAGAGCTATAGTAAGCAGTGCATACAGTTACCTATGATTGCCCTAGGATAATTTCATGACCTAGGTGACTGATACCTTCAGGTACCTATCCATATAGGAGATAGTACTATATTTTCAGGCAGAGCAGTAGAGTTACCGGCTGTAACTCTTCCTTTAGGCGGATGTAGAATTGTTAATCCATATGCTCAGAGTTAACCCTTGCCTCAATAATGAGCACACACGTAAAATGATGTATCACATTTTGAGCACCTTTATAAGGCAAAACATTCAACAATCTAATACACCTGGGAAATTAGCTGCCCGGGGGACCATAATGGCTAATTAGATCCTGCTCACCCTCCCCTGAATGACATTTCCTGGATCCTCCACGTCTGGCTTCTGGACTGTTTCCAAATTACCTCAGCCTATTACCCCATAATTCTGATGCTGTCCCCCGAGGATTCAGGCAACATGCTTTATTATATTCGTCTGTGAAAAATGGTCATTTTGATGTCAAACATGATATGGGGATTCTTACAATTAAAAGTACATTTACAATTATGAACATTTACAATTATGATCACCCTGCTCACAGGGAAATAGTAGTCCACATACAGTACATATATCCATTTGTACAGTCCAGATACACATTGGAGGTGCAATTTTTCCCTGAATGATAATCATTGTGTCACTCACCCCATGCCCTTCCAGGGTAGCAGTTGGTTGAAGAAACCCCCAGTGGCCCCCAGGCATGACCGTTGGTTTTAAGTACTTGACGATAAATCTGAGAGAGTCATACCTCTGGTATGACTATCAATTTTAATAATTACATATATAATATTGTAGAGCACTTTACATATTTGTAATTAAAAAAAAGTACTCATCTTATGACAAAATTTTATAGTAAAAGGTTTTTAACACTTTTAGAATTCATGGCTTCAGGACAACGGTGGTAAAAATGTAGAATAGCCTAAATTAAAGAACTGCACTTCAACATATACAACATGTTTTTAGAATGTAAAAAAAAAACACCCTCTAATGTAATGTTTTTTTTTTTATGCAATTCATGTCCCCAGTGATCTGATTCCTGAGGAAGTATGTAGCTGCTCAATGGGAATTTGACATATAAAACTGACAGTTCTTTCATTAGTCTAATGGAATGCTCATTATTTTACAAGGACACACACTGTTGAGATAGTAGCTGCAAGAGCAGACACAGAAAAAGAAAACGGAGAATATAACAATTGCCTATAAATTTGAATAAGGTAACACTTTGCCCAATATCAAGTTTTATTATTCAGAATACCAGACAGAATAAACTGACCATAAGTGGTGAAGATTTAAGGTTTTCAATGTTTATTTTGTGGTTCTTTATACATTTAACTTTGGCTCTTTATTAGATATTCACAAGCTGCCTATGTAGATAAATGTACAATGTCTTCTTCTCAGAGATGGATTTCTCAAATTCTAAAGTCTAATATATAATTTAGAGTAAGAGCTATTAAACTGTGCTTCAGTCTATTAACAAAAATAAAACAATGGGCAGTAAAGGTAAAATTAAAAACACTCCACTGATTTAATCCCCCCAAAATATTATTTTTTAAATGCAGTCATTTAAAAAAGTAAATGAGTCAGACTACAATTCAAAAAACATTTGCAAATTACTTTCAAGATATTTACTCCTCGCATTCTAAAACCAGCAACTTTATAATACAAGATTTCCTGAACAGATACGACTTGCCCACAGTTTCTACTCATAAATGTAACCTACTAAATGCAGAAGTTACAGATAAACAGCCTCATTAAATTGGAGCTACATGTTAACACGTAGCTCATAACTGTCATCTTAGTGCTATTTGTGTGCTAAGATGCCTCATAACGTTGCTCGCAGTGGGCTTTGCGTTTTAACACGCAGAGCTGCAGAGAATAGGCTACGTGGAGAGTAACTTTGAACTTCACGCACGAAAATCCTTTGATCTGTCATGCCCGTAACCGCTAATTGTTTAATTCAGCTATTAAAGTGCAACGTGGTCACTCGAGAGCAAGCACGTAACATGCAAATGGCGGTCAGATGCCAAAGTGTGCTCTAGAGCAAACGCAAAGGGGGTAAAGTACAAAAACTGTCTTTACTATTGGTTATTTGGATTTTGTTGAAAAAGGAAAATGGATTTGGAGAAGTCACAATATTGTCTGTACTACACAATTAATTAATGCAAATAAAATCACTCTACTGTACATGTATTATAAGAGAAAGTGATGTTAGGTCTCAGAATTAATAGCACAACATTCTCAAGCCCGCAAATCGGCCCAGAAAAATACTTTATTTCATGATTAGATTTTGTGCTATATCGATCCCTGCAATCAATGTGTTACATATACTGTAATTTGTAAGTAATAGAATATTATATTTACTGCTTTATTAATATTGCATTATATCTGGCCTGTGGGTACAATCGGAAACCGGATTCGGAGCACGTAGGACTTCGAAAACCAACCCTCCCCTTTTTCAGTGATGTAACGCTTACAATCTCTTTTTCCATTGGCTCCATCCGAACCTGTAACTATGAGATTGATTCATTGTTTGTGTTCGCACACGCAAGTACGACGGCGGCAAACTGGTTTACGAGATACCGTCTCTCGCTCGTAGCTCACAGCACTTTCTAATTTAATAGCAACCGAAGTCTGCCAAATTTTAAGCACGCGGCCTTTACGTGCTACACTTTGGACTTATAAGGCTGGAATTTAATATGGCCCAAAGAAATTAGTGAAACCATTAACAATCTAAAATTAGGGAAATCACTGGGACCTGATGGTTACACAGATGTTTACTATAAAACTGTTTCCAACATTATTATTCCATACTTGACTAGACTATTTAATGCTTTACTGCAAGGCAAAATAATGCTTCCAGAACTAAATCAAGCCAATTTAATATTTTTTCATAAAACCGGACGAGATCCACTCAACGTTAAAAATGTTCCCCCAATATCTCTATTAAATGGAGATATAAAAATATTAGAGAAGATAATGTCAATAAGGCTGGCCAAATTTCTCCCCGGACGGATCCATAAGGATCAACTTGGCTTTATAACATTTAGACAAGCGGGAGACAATATCCAGAGAATACTAAATATATTCCATCTAGCTAAATCTACTAATACCCCTCTATGCACTCTAGCCCTCGATATGGAAATGACTTTGATTCCAATTAGGAATCAAGGGAAATTTCATTAACATTATTATGACATATTATTAGGATCCAATTACATACCTCAAATTACCAGGCAAATCTACTGATCACATTCAAATTTCAAGAGGGACAAGATAGGGATGCCCCCTATTTCTTTTATTATTCGCCTTAGCTATAGAACCCTTAGCCCAAGCTATCCGGACTGAATCTAAAATACAGGGTTTTACAACAGTCCTATATCAATTCAAATGTTGTCTGTTCGCCGACGACATATTATGTACACTAACAGACCATGTAAACTCAATTTCAGCCTTAATAGATACCCTTGAAACCTTTGGTCACATTTCTGGCCTTAAGGTAAACCTTGAAAAAACAGAGGTTATAGGAGCTCAAATCCCAAACCAGCCAAACTAAGGAAAAATATACATTCTCATGGCTGAATTCCCACCTTAAAATACCTTGGCCTAAATATAACCCCGGAATTGTCTGATCTATATAAAGCCAACTACCCACTGCTTTTGGAAGAACTGTCCGCAGAGCTCTCTAAATAGAATACATTTCAGATCTCTTGGACAGGAAGAATAAACACCATTAAAATGAACATATTAACTAGAAACTTATATTATTTCTCACATTTTAGAGCACAAATTTCCTTTATCCCTTAGGCATATTCAAAAGAACATCAACCATTATGGATCTTTATTGAAAATATAAAAATTACACCATTTAATTTAGATTAATTAATATGGACCCTCACAATTCCTACCATAGGCTCTAGACTTACCAACCCCAGGATTAAGTTATCCATAAAAAAATGGGCTTGGCCAACTCGAGAACTCAACTAAAACACAAAATTTCACCTCTGACCCCCACTCTCACTTCACCTTAAATACTTAAAAATATAGGAGAAAAATCCAAAGCATGGTGGTGTATTAAGAAACTAGATAGACTAGAAGTTTGGCTCGTAGATGAACAACTACTCTCAATAGACCATTTTAAAATCAAATTTAAATTGCCCCAGAATGAATTCTACAACTTTAACAAAAGCAGACATCATATTATCTCTATGATCCGGATTTGGGAATACCTCAATCCTCCTGGCTATCTTGTATTTCCAATAAAGCCTAACCAAAGGAATCTTAGGGATCCTTATTTCAATTCTAAATAATTTTCAGACTAACCAAAAAACAACATTTATTAGACAATGGGAGTTAGATCTAGGAGTCACATGGGACCACCAAAAGTGGGGAAATATATGTTCAAACTCAACTAAGGAATCAGTTTACTTTAGCTATTTAGAAACAGCAACTAAAAGTCCTACCTATAGCATATCTTACCCCAGACAAACTGCATAAACTCAACCCACAAATCTCTCCCGAATGCTTCAGAAACTGCAAAGAAAAAGGTACCTTCTGCCATATTTGGTGGGATTGCCGGTTAACTAAACATGTGGACTAATATCACCAAAGTAGTATCCGAAACCCTAAACACCACAATCAAGCCCTCAATAGACCATTCCCTTTTAGGTATACCTAACCTCCACATTACTAAAAATCTAAATAAATGGATACAATTTTTAATGCTGGCGGACAAAAATCATCTGGCCAAAAAATGGAAATCATCTAAATTAATCAAACAAGTCATAATTAACAGACTAAATAAAATAATGATTTATGAAAGATTGACCCACTCCCTTAACAACATGTACCCAACCTTTCTAGAAATCGGGGAAACTGGATAAATTCAGCCTATGCAATCTCTATAACTTAAAAATTAACTAATACTCACCTCTCACAGAAACATCTTCCAGAAACTAGCATACCTCGTGCTCCGGTGTAGACCTCAAACCTTATAACAACCCTTTGACTACAATTCCAACAACAGGTAAAAAGCATCGAATAACTCAGAGGAAAAGTGTCTCTACTATTATTTATGTTTATTTGGATTTTGTTGAAAAAGGAAAATGGATTGGAGAAGTCACAATATTGTCTGTATTACACAATAAATTAAGAAACGAATACTGTATACATAAATCTAGATACACTTTGACCTACATCAGACTTGCTATATATCACATATATAGTTGCCGTAATTGTGGGCTTGCCAAAAGTTGTTGGTAACGAGGGACTTAGGCAACGAGCGCCGATGGCGCTCATTGCGCTGGTGGAGATGAGCACTACAGGCCCTCACCCCTGTGACCCACGGGACTTAGGCAACGAGCTCCAAAGGCGCTCATTGCGCTGGTGGAGTTGGGCACCACAGACGATCATCCCGAGACACGTGGGACTTAGATAAAAAGAGCGCAGAAGGCGCTCACCACGACTTAGCGTTGCCCGCAAGATTACGGCCCTGATGACTTGGGACTTCGCAACGGCCGAGAAATTCCAGTAAACAAAAATACGAATTGAACGGCAGAAATGGCAAACTGCAAAAACACACAAATATGCCTCAAATTTACTTACACACTCACATACAGATCAGGGGGAGTGCCAGGGAGCCTGTGAGTGAGGTTGCAAGTTAATTTGAGCCATATTTTGGCTTTTTTATGATCAAAAATCGCAGAAGCGAGAAAAAAAATGTCAGGTGAAAAAAATTAAACAAACTGAAAACGAGACAGAAGGATGTAAAACGCAGCCGAAGGATGGAAAAGGCAGCCGAAGGACATAAATACCAGCCCTAAGCACTAAGACTTAAGCAAAACAGTAACACTTAATACAAGGCAATAAAACAATAATACAAGTAATATTTAACCAGCCAAGCCAGTAACGAGAGGCTCCCAACGAGCGCCGAGGGTGCTCAAGTGCGAGGCCTATAAAGTACACAGGGGGAGAGGCTTGCAATTAGCGCCAAAGGTGCTTATTCGGCGCTCATCGTGTGGCTTGCAATGAGCACCAAAGGTTAGCAAGTTGTGGCTCGCGATGAGCACCAAGGGTGCTCAGAGGGGCCATAACCTCACATTTGGTGGCAAACAGCATTACTATAACTTCAAGTTTTACTGCCGTAATTTTTTGACAGGCAAGTCAATAGTTATATATAAACTTACTCTTTGATTGCGTATAAAAATTAATATATCTAAATAAAACAGACAATAAAAATCTTGTGACAATAAAAATCTTTGAAAAGAAAAAAGTTAAGTTGAATTAAAAGTTTACTAGACAGAACAAACTGTAGCCAAATATATTTTAGATACTACAGCAAAGTATGTTTTTAATAAAAGGCACAGTGTTTGATGGAATGACAGATAAAGTGATTACACTAATAACATGATGATAAAAAAACTGGGTCTTGTTATATATATTTGGGGGCCCATTACAATCTTTCACATTGGCAATTTACATGTCAAGTTGATATGTAAAACACTACCTATCAAACCAAACCACCAAAAAATCCACTTTGCATGAAGGCAGCATTGAGTAGTGAAAAATGGCAAGTTAGTTGTAGCTGTCACATTTAAATTTCCCTCCAAACATTCCCAGTCAGAGATACCAGGGCTTTCTCCCTCTGTCCTACAGTGAGGGAAAAAAGTATTTGATACCCTGCTGATTTTGAACATTTGTCCACTGACAAAGAAATTATCAGTCTATAATGTTTATGGTAGGTGTATTTTAACAGTGAGAGACAGAATAACAAAAAACAAAAAACAAACAAGAAAAACATATATTAAAAAAGCTGTAAATTGATTTGCAGGTCATTTAGTGAAATAACTATTTGACCCCTTCAACTTAGTACTTGGTGGCAAAATCCTTGTTGGCAATCACAGAGGTCAGACATTTCTTGTAGTTGGCCACCAGGTTTGGACACAGCTCAGGAGGGATTTTGCCCACTCCTCTTTGCAGATTCTCTCCAAGTCATTAAGGTTTTAAGGCTGATGTTTGGCAACTTGAACTTTCAGCTCCCTCCACAGATTTTCTATGGGATTAGGGTCTGGAGACTGGCAAGGCCACTCAAGGATCTTGATGTGCATCTTCTTGAGCCACTCATCTGTTGCCTTGGATGTGTGTTTTGGGTCATTGTCATGTTGAAATACCCATCCATGACCCATTTTTAATGCCCTGGCTGAGGGAAGGAGATTCTCACCCAAAATTTTACAGTACATGGTCCTGTCCATCGTCCCTTTGATGCAGTGCAGTTGTCTTGTCCCCTTAGCAGAAAGACACCCCCAATGCATAATGTTTCCACCTCCATGTTTGACAGTGGGGATAGTGTTCTTGGGGTCATAGGCAGCATTCTTCCTCCTCCAAACACGGTGAGTTGATGCCAAAGAGCTTGATTTTGGTCTCATCTGAGCGCAACACTTTCACCCAGTTCTTCACTGAATCATTCAGATGTTAATTGGCAACCTTCAGACTGGCCTGTACAAGTGCTTTTTTGAGCAGGGGGACCTTGTGGGCGCTGCAGGATTTCCCTTTAAGAGAGTGCTCCTAATCTCAGCTTGTTACCTGTATCAAAGACACCTGGAAACCAGAAATCTTACTGATTGATAGGGAATTTCACTCATTGACCTCCAAATCATTGAGATTATGGACATGATTAATTAGCAATAGTAAGAGTACCATGATTGTTACCTTCAGTTGGGACATAGGTTTAGCAATCATCCTTTATCACTGAACAAACACTTCCTAAAGTGTAACTATGTAAGTTTATGCAAGACATTGTCCTCTCTCTCTCATTACACTTCCTTATCAGATGTTAGTACATTCAGTAATACTATATTACATTTCTATAGCGCTATTCATTCTATCCTGTAACAAATAATATACTGGTGAAGAAATTAATAGCAGAGCCGTGCGCAGTGTGCATGCGCTGCTCAGCCGCAGCACTGGTTTAGAGGGAGGGAGAGAGAAAGGAGGCAGAGAGAAATTCCAAGGGGAAGGAATTTAGATGGATAGATAGATAGATATTTGTGTAGTACAGTAATGTGCAGCACTGTTACATAGACTCCTGAGCTGGAGGCTAGAGGGCAAAGCGAGAATAGGCTTGAGCGGTGTTCCCTGATTTATGCAAAAAAAAGTGGCGAGAGAGCTTTTTTTCTCAGCTAAGTTTCCGATTCTAATAGGGCCCCTAATTGATAAAAGGTCTCTTGAAAGTTGCGAGAGACCTTTTTTTCTCAGCTATGCCTCCAATTGTAATAGGGCCCTTAGTTGAGAAAAAGAGTATATGTACACCATACTAAATAAAGAAACTACTGATACATTATAAATGCATTGATGATGCCAATTGTATGACTTTAGGAAAACATACTGTAATGTGGTTCATATTCTATAAAAGTTGATTATTTGGGTTATGCTGAGAATGCCAAGATTTGTCTGAGAGAGCAATGTCTCTAGTTACTGCAGCTTGGTTCTCTTTTTAT
Source organism: Discoglossus pictus (assembly GCA_027410445.1). Lineage (NCBI taxonomy): Eukaryota > Metazoa > Chordata > Amphibia > Anura > Alytidae > Discoglossus > Discoglossus pictus. The sequence continues at coordinate 117,506,029 of CM050166.1, read as the reverse complement.
GTGTCCTTTTGTTTCAGTGCTTCTTACAATCCTCTGTGGATTCCATGCCTTTTCTATTGCATTGACTTAGTTCAAACCACATGCCAGGGTACAATGTGACAGTTTTTTTTCTATTCTTAGGAAAGACTGGTTGTACTATAAAAAAAAGCTGTATATTTATTACAAGCTTTTTATTTCCAATTGCTTTTCTGTCATTCACCAAATGACAGGATAACAAGAGTTTGCAGTAAACTGCTTGCAGAAGTTATACAGAAAAAGGCTTTATTCCCCAGTGCATTGGTTAGTGCTTTCAGCATTTTTACAGCTTTTGACTCTTCTTTTGGGCATGCAAATGTAACAGCATGATAAAACTATATCTTCCTGTAATATTAATTTCTCAAAAATGTAATTATTGCAAAATATTTCACGTAATATTTCGGAAAGTCTAATGCCTTTTTTGGAACAATGACTGTAATGCTGAGATGGATAACAGATATTTGCTGGTCTTAAATGGGACACTTTGATGTGTACTTGCAGTTGCACGAGGCAATCTGTATAGTAAAACAAACAACATTGAGGAAAAGTGCAAAATAATTATATGCGTCAAAGTGATAGTGAGTTTCTATGTAAACATACACAGTTTCAGTGATGTGTTACAATGGTCTGGATAATGAATAAATATCAGTTACAGATGGCAGCTGAGAAGCTTTTTTTCTTTTGCGTCATTCAGTCTTTTCCAACTCTCTGTGACTTCATGGACCGTAACACACCAGGCACATCTTAATGTCCATAGTCAAGCTGATCCACTTGGGTTTCATGTCAGAGTTACTGGAGTGGGATGCCAGTTCCTTCTCCAGTGGGCCACAGCACACAGCTCCTGGTATTCCTAGGTGGTCCAACTCTGACCAGGTCCAACCCTGCTTGGCTTCAGGGTGGTGTTACCTCTTGGTTCCCTAACTGGAATCAAACCCAGGTCGCAGAGGTGAAAGCACCAAATCCTAACCACTGGACTACCAGGGAACCCAATTTAAGGTTAGGGTTCACATTTTAGAACTGTGACAGCCCTATCAATTATTTTTCAGCATATTTTAACTTTTGGTGGATATATTTACAACATCAGCTGTAGGGTTATTGTTGAGTAGAGTAATTGATTTATCATGCAGAGATTTAATGAAAAATCAGAAGAGGAATGGATTCTACATTTGAATGGGAAATTTACCAAAAATTAGCACTTTTATATTGCTAATATATTACAACCACCTGTAGTGGGTTATATAAGAAAAAACACATTCAGTTGTGGCACAGTTTATGCATTATTATACTTCAGAGCACATTACATCCTAATCCATGTACTCTAACTAGTGGACTTTACATGCATTGTTACATAATATATCTTTCTTAATTTTACAATGTTTTGCATAAATCAAGATTTTTCACCTTTGTATGTTTGTGTTTCACTCTTATGAAGATTGTGAAGTGAATGCTAATAAACCATCATTGCAGTAATCATGTAAGAATCTTTCCAGGAAAGTTTTGATCCTAACTAAAATTAAATTTTTAATGCTGAGTCATCATCTCCATATAACATTTTTTATGGAGCATTTCTAATACTTGTCCTCACTGAGTTTGCTTTCAGATCTTTCCATGGAGATGGGAGATGTATATCTGCTGGAGAAGGAGCAGCATACCCTGGCGTTACCAAAATAATTTACTCATGAAGAGAATGTTACTGTCCTATAGTTGTGTTGCAGATGCTGGGAATCCCTGTACAATGAAATAAGGGGCAACCGAAGATGATGCAGGCAGACGAGACTCGAAAATCAATTCTGGATCCCTATCTCAAGCTTCAGCTCTGAAATGGAGGTAAATATAATCTTAGGACATTTATGTAATGCTTATTAAAGGTAAATCTTGCATTTGCTTAGCGATAATCACTTTAACTTTACTCTTCCCTCTACTCCAGGTTAGCTGTAATGTTGTTTAGATAACTAGTTTGTTCTTCTTCTTTCTTTTCCTTCTATTTTTTCCGGTGCACATTTTGTTTTGTTTTTATTTAAATTGAATTTCTAGCTATGTTATAGATATATTAATAATCAAAAATGTAAAATAAGAAGGCCCAGTCAGTTAATAGTTGGAAAATGTTTTATTGAGAAAGTTAATGTAATATAACTGACAAAACTCAGTTGTTCTCTATGTTGTATTATGGTATGCCATCTAATAAAATACTATTGAAAGACGATGCAGGCTATGTCAGTTATGGTGAGATCATAAGCAGCTTCAAAACTGGCATTGTGTGAATCCAGGTAACAGATACAAGGACATATGTACTAAGGTGTGAACTTGCATTACCATTCCTGACCTATTTCTTGTGATCTTGACCTTCTTGTCGACCTAGGTCTGCCCTGACCATTTGCTTATGTAATTATGTATTCTCTCTGCCTATCTTCCTAACCCATTGCTGTGAGACCAACTTTATTGATTGCTGCCTGCCCCTGAGCTGGGATTCTATAACAATTAACCCTAAACTAACCAGATCTGGACCATGGCTCCACGGGTCTATCATATCTCTACGTCTGTCCAAAAGATAGTCTTCCTGTGTGGCCATCACCAGGATTACTAGTGCTCAAATTATTTTGCTATTCAATTTTTGGTAATTTTGGGTACCATTACCTTTTTTGTTTGTGTTTTAAACAACTTAAATAGCAAAATAATGTTGAATATAGAAATAACAACTACATCTGATCAATCTAAAATATAACAATTGACAACTAATAGAAAAACACATTGCTAAATAAAATGCATGAAAATATGATTTTGCTATAAACCAGTTTTTTGTTTTACCTTTTTCTTTTTCCCCTGTAGAATTTTGGTTCTAAATATTTTGTTATAAACACATAAATAATTTATACTGCAGGCATTGTCTTATGCATATATTACTTTGACATACCATTTATTACCTAAAATTGAAATAGTCATTCTAAGTTTGCAAATATTTCATAGTTTGTTTGTGTGTTTTTTAAATCCTTGTCATTTCAGTCTAAATGTTGTGTGAACCAGTGGGACTCTATTCCAGGTAAGGTCACATGTTATAATCTATGCAGGCAGCAAAAAACAGATTCTGTGAACTATACTAGTCAGTCATCCAAACTGAGCAGAAGTATTACAGCAAGTAAATCAAATTGGATTCCAGCAGTGCTAAAAGAAAATTCATGAAATGCCTTTGTAGACAGAAACTAAGCTACCGTATTCTTCACACAAATTACATTAGAGTTCAGACCTGCCATTCTTAAGTAAGTGTTTATTATGCTGGTTACAGCTGTCAATGAAAGTATCTAAGTCTGAATTGCTTAAAGATACTGACCCATTTCATTTCTTTCGTTATGTCATAATTTTCTGTAGGATTGGCATTCATTATGTATTGTAGAAGGTAATTAGTCGAGTCTCGAAGAGCCCCTTGCCAGGAGGAGTGCAATATATTTATATAGCACAGCAGGATCATTTTTTTTTCTCTACACTGTATTGAAAAAGTATGAATTTTAACTCCATTAACATTAATATTAGGGGGGAGAAACACCAGGAAAGACTTTAAATAAGATGAACAGTTGTTATTAGCAATGAATTAAAAAGAAACATAATGATTTACATTATTTGACATGTATTTTTCTCATGAACAAAATAAAGAAAAAGTTGCCAACTTTTATGATATCAATACGTTTGTGTATTTAAATAAAAATGAGCACATTTTCTGTTATACATCTGTTTTTTTTTTTACTATTGATAGACGCAACTTATTGGAGCTTTGACAAGATTTTTGTCTTCTTTAAAAAGGAAACAATGATAATTTGAATTAATTGCTGTTAACAAAGCCATTACCTCAGAGGATCAAACTATCCCAGGACATCAAAGAACTTTAATAAAAGCATATATTCATTGAAAGTACAGACCATGGAGAAATTAATCAATAATTGTCACTTCACAAAAATATCCACTCACTAATATTTGCTAATGTTCCTGTAAATCATCTAATTTATGCATATATTGACAAACATACAGGCTTCCAAATATGAATAAGAAAATGCAATAAGATAACACTGCACTGACAATTTATAGGTCACCAAGTGGTCCAGCTCTTTTGTCACCCTTTTTGTGTCTATATATTTAGTTATTTATTTACATTTTATATAGTAAATATGTACTCATTTTAGCAATGTCACTCCATTGTTATGGTGTGAATGTTGAGCATTAGGTTTTAATATATTTTATGGAACTTTATGAAAAACATGATAAACAAACAAGCATGTTTTGTAAAAAGCCATATAAAGTAAATTATGAAATAATGGAGAACTCTTGGAGATGTCAAATCTTAGTACATATCTCCAAACATTCTCCAATACTTCAGTACATGTGCATTAGTACAACTAGTGGTGTGTGTTTTATTTACTATTTCCTAAAGTCAATTTAGCTATCATGCCTAGAAATTAGAAAGCCATTTTATTATTATTATTATTATTATTATTATTATTTGTAGTGCACCAGCAAATACCACAGTGCTAAAGCAGTTATAGCAAATACATTGTTTAATAGCCACATACTTTACCTGTAATCATATACAGTAATATGTCAAAAGAATTGCTCTCATTTGGTTCCAGAGCATAAAAACTTGATGTGCACATTGTAAGCCATACCTTTATAAGTGTGTGGAGTAACTACTTTATGCGTTAATAACAATTTTACTTGATAATTTGTGACACAAAAATAAACAAAATTTAAGAAAATTAAGCCCAAAGTATACTTAAATTTCAAGGCATACAATTATTTATAAATCATACTGTATTATAAATATAATGAAATATGCAAAAAAAAATGTCATAAACCGCCAAAATATGCCACTTTCTCACACTAGACACAACTAAAATCCCAATTCACTCTCTCACCATATCCCACCTTGACTACTGCAACTCTCTCCTTGCTGGCATCCCTATTACCCGTCTCTCTCCACTCCAATCCATAATGAACGCACCCCCCTAAACTCATCTACCAAACTCAACCTTCTGTATTTGCAGCACCCCACTGTCAGTCACTCCACTGGCTTTCCATAGCCTCCAGAGTAAAATTTAAAATCATTACCCTAACCTATAATGCCCTCAACAATAATGCACCCTCTTATATCTCTGATCTCATTTCTAACTACACCCACAACCACCCTCTCTGCTCTGCTAACGACCTTCTTCTTTTATGCACTCATATCACTTCCTCTACTCTCGTTTTCAGGACTTTTCTAATGCTATGCAATAAACTCACTTTCACTCATGACCTATTCATTATTAACTCCCTCAATCTACTGGCTCTCATGGAAACCTGGCTCTCCTCTTCAGATACTACCTTCCCTGCAGCACTCGCTCATGGTGGTTTTCACCTCAGTCGAACACCTAGACCTGGGAACAAAAAAGGTGGTGTTGTGGGTGTATTACTTTCCAATCGCTGTACATTTTCACCTCATACCCCCTTTCCCATCCCTGCAATTCTCTCCTATCTCTCTACGTGTTGCTGTGATCTATCGCCCCCCATGTACTCCCTCTCAATTTCTCGATCACTTTTGCACCTGGCTCCCTTACTTTCTCTCCTTCAACATTCCTTCACTGGTACTTGGCGATTTCAACATTACCATCGACATTCCCACCACACCAGCAGCCGCCAAACTGCTTGCAATCACCTCCTCCCTAGGCCTCTCACCATTATTCTTCAACAAACCATGCTGGACACTCTCTTGACCTTATTTTCACCAATATCAGCACTGCCTCCAACCCAGTGATCCCCCACTCCCTCTATCTGACCATCACCTCCTTACCTTCAACCTCATCACATCTTCCTCTTCACACCCTTCTTCAACCCCCGGCCACCATAACCCACAGAAAACTGCTAGCACTTGACCATTATACAGCTCTCCACTGTGCTCCAACCCCATTCTCAGCCCCATCACCAACCTCAACTGCCCTGACACTGCCTCCTCACACTTCAACTCTACTCACTCTTCCACCCTTAACACCCTTGCCCCCATACCCACACGCAGATGCCCATGGCACACTACACAGACACAATACATTCAGAGGTGCTCTTGCACTGCTGAATGACTATGGAGGAAATCACGCATTTCAGCAGATTACCTCCACTAGAAGTTAATGCCACGCTCCTACTCCTCTTCCCTCAACCTTGCCAAACAGCACTACTTCAGATCGCTAATATCAACTCTGTCCTCCAACCCCAAACGTCTGTTCGCCACTTTTAATACTCTCCTCCGCCCACCACCTCCTCCCATCCTTTCCTGTGTCATGGCTCAAGACTTTGCCAACCATTTTATGCATAAAATTCAAGCCATCCGCAATGAACTCTCCTCTCATCGTGGCTCACACACTTCACCCTCTCAACTAACCAACAATACCCAGTCTTCTCCCTTCCCCATTCCCATAGCCACTATGAACTACTGACCCTGCAACAGAGGACAACATTTCCAGCCTACTATCATCCTCTCATCTCATTACCTGTTCTCTGGATCCTATTCCATCTCAGCTCATCCCTCCCCTCTGTACCACAGTAATTCCAGCCCTCACACACATCTTCAACCTTTCCCTAAATACTGGCATGTTTCCATCTTCTCTAAAACATGCCATAATTACACCCACTCTTAAGAAACCCTCATCTGACTCTGATGTTGTATCTATCACCCTATCTCTCTACTTCCCCTGGCTTTCAAACTGCTGTAGGCTTATCTATAATCGCCTTACCAGTTTTATTTCCTCTAACTCCATTCTTGACACCTTCCAATCCGGCTTCCGGCCCCAACATTCCACTGAGACAGCTCTCACAAAAGTTACCTGCTCACTGCCAAGTCAAAAGGTCACTTTTCCATTCTACTTCTTCTGAATCTCTCTGCTGCCTTTGCCACAGTTGACCATCTGCTTCTACTCCATATCTTCTCCTCCCTAGACGTTCGAGACACTGCTCTCTCGTGGTTCTCATCATACCTACAAGATCGATAATTTTGTATCTCCTTCTCAGGCATCTCTTCCTCTCCTCACTTTATGTCTGTTGGCATACCCCAATAATCAGTCCTAGGCCCCCTCCTCTTCTCCATCTGTACCTGGTACATTACCTGGTACCCAAATTAACTCTTTTGGGTTTCAGTATCATCTCTATTCAGATGACACTCAAATATACCTCTCAGCACCAGATCTATCCCCCTCTCTTCTAACACACGTCTCCAACTGCCTCTCTAGTACATCCTCTTGGATGTCCGCCCACCATCGAAAACTCAAAATGTCTAAGACTGAACTCCCACCCTCTACTACAGCTTCAATTCCTCACATCGCTCTCACTGTCAACGACGCCATCATCACTCCCAAGCCTGTTGCCTTGCGGTTCTACTGGACCCTGCCCTCTCTTTCATCCCTTCCAAAATACTCCACTACCTTACACATGACACAACTAGGATTCTAATACACTCTCTCATCATTTTCGTCTCGACTACTGCAACTAGCTTCTTCCTGGCCTGTCTACCACCTACCTTTCCCCACTTCAATCCATAATGAATGCCTCCCCCAGACTCATCTTTTGTACACAACGTTTAGTGTCGGCAGCACCTCTTTGTCAATCACTCCCCTGGCTTACAAAGCGCTCAACAACTGTGCACCCCCATACATCTCTGCTCTCATCTACAAATACTCCCCCACACGCCCTCTTCATTCTGCTAATGACCTTCTTCTTTCTACCATGCTTGTCACTTCCTATCACTCCCGCCTCCAGGACTTTTCTCGTGCTGCCCCTATTCTCTGGAACTCCTTGCCTCGCTCCACCAGACTAGCTCTCAATCTTATGTGATTAAGTGAAAGCACTGTGTACACTTTATTTTAAGCTCAAAGGGCCCTCCATTATTTTCTTATTTTTTCTTCATTTTGTTAATATTATTTTGACTTGAACTTACCCCTGTATAGCGCTACAGAATATGTTGGTGCATTACAAATAAAGGAAATAATAAAGGAAATAATAAATGTCAAAATGCAATGCTTGTAGCACTTTAACTATTTTCTAACCCTTTAAATATGATTATACATTCAGAAGCAATAGTAATTGGTAACATTTGGGGCAAGGATGCCCCAGATCTATATTAGTAGCTTCATTATCCCATTAACTCGTCACATTGGAGGCATATTGTAGTGTGCTGTTGTGTGTTTTATGCTTTTCCAAGGCCCTCATTCAATTGCGATTTGGCCAATTCAATAGTGCTCTAAATAAGCACATAACATCTTTTTTTTAAATAAGTTTTTAGTTAGTGAAAACCTTGTTTTTTGGCTAGATGTTTACTAACTAAAAACTTCTTTAAAAAAATATGTTAAGTGCTTATTTAGACCCCTATTCAATTGGCCAAATTGAAATTAAATGAGGGCCCAAGTATTTACCAAATGTTGAAATTACAGGAAGTCATGCGAGAACAGCTAGTTAGATCTGATCTCACCCTTTGGGCACCTAAGTGGGGTGGACATTAGCAATGCATTCACTTACTGAGTAACATTAAAATGGCTAAATAGTACCATATACAATGCTGCTTCTATGCTTTGTGCAGAACATTTGGCTCAAGGGTGAGGATCAAATTCAAATGATGTATTATTAGTGAATCTTTAGACAGAAAAAATATATACGGTAAATGTTTTAATTAGGTTAATTGGCTAATGTTATTCTCTGCAATGCAATTGTCATATAAAAGGAGCTTACTAACTAAAACTTCTTTTAAAAAAAATGTTATGTGCTTATTTAGAGCCTAATTAAATTGGCCAAATTGCAATTGAATGAGGCCCATATATTCTAATTTTGTTAGTTTGACAAATAAGTGCATTTTTCATTCAATTACAGTGGTTATTTAAAGGTCTGTACAATTATTAAATACCTATAGCATAATGTAAATGCGTCTGGTAATAAAAACATATGTAGAAGATTTTTAAAATTGAAAAATAAGCTTGAAAATTATAATTTTGCACTTTAAACTAGGAAGTATAATTTTCTCTGTTGTATCTTGTTATTGAATACTATCCCTTAAAGAAAGACATGGAGATTTGAGGGATTAATATAGTATAATGTCAACTGCAGAATATTGCCCCCATGAGGTACTGAATGCGACTTAAATAAATCTAGTGATGGTTTACTAAACAGTATTGCAGTCTAGTGCAAAATGGATTATCTTTGCAACTGATAATTATTGTTATTTCTACTGTATAATATAAAATGTTCTGCCATGCAAAATTTAGCTTGAGACACAGATAAATCAGGTGTTACCAGGATGCTGATATATTTCCATTGTCAGAAGCAGTGAATGCAGCTTTCCTTCTGCTTTTTATAGCACTTACTAAATTACTAAAAGGATTAATTTTATTTACTTTTATTGTAAGAGAATGAGCTCATTGATTAGTCACCACCAAGGAAAAAATAAACACAAAAACATTGAAAAATGCAGTGGCTGGAATGGAAGCAATTTTAGGGAACTAGGTGGAAAATCACAAAGAAAAGGCACTTGGTTGAGCTAAATTAGTGGTAATGAACTGTTCCATGGGCCAAGTAAGGAAATTAAAGACAGGGAAGTAAACATAAAAAGGAAAACATAAAGGAGGAGATTAGACCCTCAAATGCAGTGGCACAGGGAGTGGTCCAGATGTTACAAAGTAGTGGATAGAAAAATAACATTAGGATACTAATGGTGGAAAAATGCATTGGGTTCATCTGATCTGGGCTGTATGCAAAGATCTTGGAAAGTGGGGTTGAAAACAGTTAGATTTACACCTGCTTTTTTTTATTTGTGTGTAGAGAGAGACATGTTTGCATTTGCTTTTCATTATATATATATATATATATCTATATATATATATATATACACACAGGAGAATTTTTATAAAGCCAGACACGCTGTTTGTACTAAGACAAAATAATCACAGTCTTAATTATAAATGTTTGTGGCTCATTATTTTCATTATGTACCTGAACTATATTCAATGATTCAATAATAATTATTTAGATCAATTTCTAGCACTTTGCATGACATTTTTTATTGTTGCAATATCCCCAATGAAACTCAAACACAGTACCAGGAAATTAGATATTTGTGATCATGTGAAATGTGAACCACAAGACTTTACCAGATGCCTTTACAGAGAAAGAAAAGGAAAAAAAGGCAGCAAAATGCCTTCATAACCCCTGTAGCCATCAAAGACGTCTGCAATGCAGGGCATCTGGGTGCGCTACACTGATTTCATTTTTAATGTATTTGCATCTCTGATGTGGTGAGTGAATTACAATTCATCTTACAAGTACAAAATTGTTGCTAGCTCTGTTGCATGTCAGCGTTTCAGAGGTCGTGCGTCCAGCTTTGTATTGGGCCACATGGAGTCAGGATGAATCATATTTTTGTTGCTCTTTCATATGAGAAAATATCTCGATAGACAGAAGCTGAATACATACAATTTCTGTTCTATTGTGCTCAATCAGACTATTCCCTGTCTTCTCTGCCATCATTCTGTTTTCCCAGACGATTCATGTGCAATAGAAATATTAGAGCTCACCCAGAAAAGCTAATTGAAGTAGTAAAGCTGTATTTCATAAATAGCCAGTGTTCATGATGTTCATTTTTATACACAGATCAGACATTTCACGTTGCAGTCTTAGATGAGGAGTCTCAAGATACATGAGGGATTTAATGTCTGCCAAAATTACCTTTCATAGAATCAGCTATTTTATCCAATATTATTTATTCCTCTTTTTCCATCTGCTAATATATTTCCTGCCCTAATGATATTCAAAGCAATAATGTTTTTCTTGTATATTTCTTCCCACTTCAGAGTGGCTTCTTTTGTTCTAATGTGTTTATTAATAATACATATTAGAACATGTACTGTCTTTCTGTGTCAAGTCGGTTCATTATTATATCATTACTGTGACATTACTGAAGGTTTTACGGTTTTTCCTTGCAACAGCAAAATCTGATTTCAGTTGATTAAAAACACATTCATAAAATAGGCTTATGAGTTTGAACTTTTGTTGGAAATACTGGAATCTTGCCACTCAACCATGGAAAGTGTGACGGACTCTTATCCCTTTATCCTAACAATGCAAGAAAAGCAGATCATAATTTAACAGGGAAAATAAGCTTTACTGTCAAAAAACAATATCAGATCATATTCCTCATTCAATATTATTTTTTCTTTTCAGCTCACTTTTTCTTAAACTGATTATGCTGGTTGAGTATGTGTTCTTTTGACTTTTGGAAAATTAACAGCCATTTATGTACATTGATGCCGTGCCCAAAATAAAAGGATATGTATGATCCTCTAAGAACATTTTATTTTTTTCTAGTATTACACTGAAATATTAAGAATTTTGTTTTGAGTTGAAACAACTAGAAAGGATAGGATTTAATCTAATATTTTCCTCTCAATTTTTCAGAATAACTTTTAGGAGATGGTCATTGTTCATTATCAACAGTTCCAATTTCATTGTGAATATGTAAAAGATGAACATGAAGGATCAATATACACAACAAAAAGAATACATTTTGAATTTGCTGTTTTTAGTTGTACAATTCAAGAGTTTAAAAAAGTCTGGGGTTTCCAAATTGTCGTTTGTTATATTTGTTATAAATGAGACTGTCTAGTTTGAAAATATATTTACTTGTATAATTAACTGAAGTATTTTTTTAGTACAGTAGAATTCAGTGTAAATGAACTATTAAATATTCACAGATGTACATTTAATGTTGGGGAATACTGTTTCTGGAATAATATTAAGTAAAGTATTAAACACTAAGGCCCTCATTCAATTGCGATTTGGCCAATTGAATAGAGCTCTAAATAAGCACATAACATATTTTTTAAAAATAAGTTTTAAATGAGTGAAAACCTTGCTTTTGGATAGATGTTTACTAAGTAAAAACTTATTAAAAAAAATATGTTATGTGCTTATTTAGACCCCTATTCAATTGGCCAAATTGCAATTGAATGAGGGCCTAAGGGCCCTATTAAATACGCCGATTTTTAGAAGCCCGTAAAGTAGCCTGCAAAAATTATGGCTATTAAATTGGCCTCTTTTAGCTACCCGCAAATGATCTGCGGGTTACAGGCTGTAAATCCCTACGGCTATCAAAATCTGAACTCCGGCCCAGCTAAGCCTTTGATCTTTCAATCCCATGCATGTTGCAATCACACATCGCTATTAAATTGCTACAAGTTCTCAAGCCCGCAATTGTTTTCACACCTGTAAATGGCAAATGTAGCCAAAAATCCTACGTGTACTAGAGAAGACCCACAAGGGGTTTAAACTCCTGACCGTAGCACTGTAAAAGCAAATATAAATACACTACTGTATTTGAAATTAGAGGGAAAGCAATGAAAGCCATTAAAATGATAGCACAACATTCTCAAGTTTGCAAATCTGCAATAATTTTTTTTTTGTTTTATGTGTAATTTCTGTCTTATATCGATCCCGGCAATCAATGTGTTAATATAGCTATACCTCGTTTAATGCTGTAGATAGGTTCCAGGCAATAGTAGTGTTAAGCGAAACGTCTCTAAGCGGGGCAGTTCAACATGGGGAAAATAGGGATAGGGGAACTCATGAAAAAAACAACACAATTTCAATTGAAATGTGTTTTATATGAACTTCAAAGAAACAGCAAACATAACACTAACATAAACTGAACATTTGCAGAAATATAAGCTTTAAATTATTGATGTTGGAGCTTCTGGGTCACCCTGGATTCTGTTTTCTTTAGAGAAAAAAACAGTGTTATAGTGACTTAGTTTGTTAAAAGGGATCCGGCAGGCAAAAACAGCATTATAGCAAGGCAATGCTATAGAGTTTCAGAGCGTTAAAAGGGATCTGGCAGGCAAAAACAGCATTATAGTTATATTAAAAAGGGGCATGGCAAGAAAAACAGATCTATAGTGAATCAGTTCTAAACAGGGCTAGCTATAAGCGGGGTATACCTGTACATATAATTGAACTAAAATATTATATTTATAGATTTTTTCATATTGCATTATTTCTGGAATGCGGGTCCGATTGCAACTCGGAATTCAAAACCGTAAGTGATTGAAATTTAACCTCCATGTTTTAGTGACGTAATGATGACGGTTTATTTTACTATTGGCTCCGTCTAAACCCATAACTATGGGTTTGAATAATTTGTCATGTTCACGCCTGTAAAAATGCTACGTGCCGATATAAGGTTTATGGTTTTGCAGCCTTATTAAATTGCGATTTGGCAAATTTAAAAGGGCTCTATTTAAGCAAACAGCATATATTTTTTTTTTTACAGAAGTGTGTAGTTTGTGAATACCTTGCTTTTGGATAGAAGTTCACTAACTAAAAACTTTTGTAAAAAAAATATGCTATGTGCTTAAATAGAGCCCTTTTAAATTTGCCGAATCACAATTTAATAAGGCTGTTGGATTCCAGCCATGTCGTTGCGGCATTTTATAATTTAATCACTCTGTAACTCTTGAAAATTTTCAGTAGTTAAAGAGCGTAATAGTAAAAGAGACCGAGTTGCAATCGGACCCGCATTCCAGAAATAATGCAATATGAAAAAATCAATAAATATAACATTCCAGTCAATGAAAGTTCTATTAAATGTATTAACACATCGACGCCTGGAAATGCTACGTGCCGAAGCATGGTTTACGGATTTGGATTCCGGCCATGTCATTGCCGCCTTTTCTAATTTAATCGCTCTGTAACACCTGTAATTTAATAGAGCCCTAAATGCTTTTTACATAGGCAGCCAATCATTTTATGCAGCCAAAATTATTAGAATAGGGTGTGAACCTCACATTATTAATCTATCTAATATAATAATTACCAGTATCTTATGTCTGTCATGCCTGCACAGTGTGTTCTGCTCAGACTCGACATGAACATCGGGGCGTGCATGCTCGGTAGTGTAATTTTCGGACTAGCTGCCACCATTAGGAAGTGCAGCAGCCATAACTGCTGGGAGGAGCACACAGAGAGAGAGAGAGACAGGACAGAGAGAGAGAGAGACAGGACAGAGAGAGAGAGCTGAGAGAGAGAGACAGGACACAGAGAGAGAGTGAGATGAGAGAGAGACAGGACAGAGAGAGAGACAGGGCACAGAGAGAGCAAGAGGCATGACACACAAAGATAGAATGAGACAGGGCAGAGAGAGAGAGAGACAGAACAAAAAGAGAGAGAGGGCAGAGAACGAGAGATACAAACAGAGAGAGAGAGAGAGAGGGAGGACAGAGAGAGAGAGAGAGTACAGAGAGAGAGAGACAAGGCAGAGAGAGTACACAAAGAGAGAGAGAGAGACGGGACAGAGAAATAGAGAGAGAGAGAGAGAGAAGACAGAGAGAGAGACACACAGGATAGAGAGAGAGAGAGAGAGAGACGAAAGAGAGAGAAAGCTAGAGTTAAAGACAGAGAGAGAGACGAGACATAGAGGGAGAGAGAGAGACAGGACACAGAAAAAGAGACAGGGCATACAGCGAGAGATAGAAAGGGAGAGAGGACGCACACAGAGAGAGAGAAACACAGGATGTATAAAGAGGCGGGAGAGAGAGAGAGAGATGACAGAGAGAGAGAGAGAGAGAGAGCAGAGAGAGACAGTGCAGAGAAAGGGTTAGAGAGACAAGAGAGAGAGAAAGGCAGAGAGATGAAAGAGAGAGACGCAGGATAGAGAGAGAGAGATATGACACAGAGAGTGAGAGAGACAGATCGAGAGACAGGGCAGAGAGAGAGAGAGACAGGAAAGAGAAAGGAGAGACAGGAAACAGAGAAAGAGACAGGGCACACACAGAGAGAAAGAGAGAGAGAGAGAGAGACAAGACAGAGAGAGAAAAGGGCAGAAAGAGAGAGGACACAGAGATAGAGAGACACAGGATAGAGAGAGAGAGGACAGAGAGAGAGACAGAACAGAGAAAGAGCAGAGAGAGAGACAGGACAGAGAGAGAGAGGACAGAGAGAGAGAGAGCTGAGAGAGAGAGACAGGACACAGAGAGAGAGAGGGTGAGATGAGAGAGAGACAGGACAGAGAGAGAGACAGGGCACAGAGAGAGCAAGAGACATGACACACAGAGATAGAAAGAGACAGGGCAGAGAGAGAGAGAGAGAGACAGGACAAAGAGAGAGAGGGCAGAGAACGAGAGATAGAAACAGAGAGAGAGAGGGAGGGAGGACAGAGAGAGAGTACACACAGAATGAGACAAGACAGAGAGAGAGAACACAAAGAGAGAGAGACGAGACAGAGAAATAGATAGAGAGAGAGAGAGAAAGAGACAAGAGAGAGAGAAAGGCAGAGAAGACATAGAGAGAGAGACACACACAGGATAGAGAGAGAGAGACGAAAGAGAGAGAAAGCTAGAGTTAAAGACAGAGAGAGACGAGACATAGAGGGAGAGAGAGAGAGACAGGACGCAGAAAAAGAGACAGGGCATACAGCAAGAGATAGAAAGGGAGAGAGGACGCACAGAGAGAGAGAGAGAGAGAGAAACACAGGATGTATAAAGAGGGGGGAGAGAGAGAGAGATGACAGAGAGAGAGAGAGAGCAGAGAGAGACAGTGCAGAGAGAGACAGTGCAGAGAAAGGGTTAGAGAGACAAGAGAGAGAGAGAAAGGCAGAGAGATGAAAGAGAGAGACACAGGATATATAGAGAGAGAGATATGACAAGAGATAGGGAAGAGAAATAAGGAGAGACAGGAAACAGAGAAAGAGACAGGGCACACACAGAGAGAAAGAGAGAGAGAGAGAGACAAGACAGAGAGAGAAAAGGGCAGAAAGAGAGAGGACACAGAGATAGAGAGACACAGGATAGAGAGAGAGAACAGAGAGAGAGAGAGAGACAGGATAGAGAGAGAGAGCGCAGAGAGAGAGATAAAACAGAGACAAGAGAGAGAGAGAAAAACAGAGAGAGAGAGAGATGACAGAGAGAAAGGGGACAGAGAGAGACAGGGCACATACAGCGAGAGATAGAAAGGGAGAGAGGACGCACACAGAGAGAGAGAGAAAAACACAGGATGTATAAAGAGGGGGGAGAGAGAGATGACAGATAGAGAGAGAGCAGAGAGAGACAGTGCAGAGAAAGGGTTAGAGAGACAAGAGAGAGAGAGAAAGGCAGAGAGATGAAAGAGAGAGACACAGGATAGAGAGAGAAAGATATATGACACAGAGAGTGAGAGAGACAGATCAAGAGACAGGGCAGAGAGAGAGAGAGACAGTAAAGAGAAAGAAGGAGAGACAGGAAACAGAGAAAGAGACAGGGCACACACAGAGAGAAAGAGAGAGAGAGAGAGAGAGAGAGAGAGAGAGAGAGAGAGAGAGAAGACACAGAGAGAAAAGGGCAGAAAGAGAGAGGACACAGAGATAGAGAGACACAGGATAGAGAGAGAGGACAGAGAGAGAGACAGGATAGAGAGAGAGAGCAGAGAGAGAGACAAGACAGAGACAAGAGAGAGAGAAAGACAGAGAGAGAGAGAGAGATGACAGAGAGAAAGGGGACAGGGAGAGAGACAGGGCACAGTGAGAGAGACAGGGCACAGAGAGAGAGATAGATAGATAGAGAGAGAGCGAGAGAGAGGACCGAGAGAGAGACAGGACAGAGAGAGAGAGAGAGAGAGGGAGAGGACGGAGAGAGAGGACAGAGAGAGGGAGAGAGGACAGTGAGAGGGAGACAGGACCGAGAGAGAGAGAGAGAGAGAGATAGGACGGCAGAGACAGCATAGATATTTCATGATACTATAATTTATGGCGGGCAAATGACTAGTAATGAAATAAATGAGAATTGCCATAGAAAAGAAAAAAAACATTTAGACATTCTGTAGTCCTAAAAATGAATAATGTATATTACTAAGTTATATTTTTGGGTGTGCAAGTGTTATAAACTTTGGATTATGACTTAACACAATCAAGGCAATTCCACAAACCCAGGTCCAAAACCAAATGGCATTGATATAGTAATAAATTCTCTTGTTTACAGGTCAGCGGTATACATTAAAATGCACTTAAACCACAGGATCAAGCTCTGGAGACATTTAAATGTTCACTAGACCAACGTGGTTCTATGGTTGGGGCCAACTTATTGACAGCAAAAAAACATGGATATTCAACTTTACTGTTCGTCAAGCTATTACCTATTCCACTATCTATGTGTAACGTGTAAACAAGGTTTGAAGGAAAATATATTACATTTCAATATACCAAAACCAATGTTTTATACCGCTATGGCACAATACTGAGAAAGATTATACACCAGGACTGAAATGTCAACATAGAAAAATCCAAGCAGTGTCTTATGTTTGAAGTCCAATTACAAACCCTCTACAATGTGTTTTTAAATATGTTCACTATTTGCATCTATTAGGTCATTTGGCAGTCTATAAAATGTTATATTTAGTTTAGTGTTATATAAAAATATAAATAATTTTATTAAAGAAACTATATTCACAGTCTGTATCTATAGCAGAATTCCAATTCTGTCCAATTTTTACTGAAATTCTTATAAAAGAGAAACATATCTTATACATTTTGAAGGTTTTGTATATTTTGTTTACCAAACCAGTTTTTATGGGAGTAGTGATACCAGTTGGACCTTTGTAGCCACCAGTCTAATTTCCTTCTTGTAACTAATTATTTGATTTAATCTCCTTGCATATTAGTTTCATTGCTCCAGGAAACAGGGATTGGCTAGTTTTGTGATTATCTTAATCTGATGATCACTTGCAACTACAGTAGTGTGAAAGCAATCATACTGTGCTTAACAAACCAAGAACAACGTCACATGGGATTTCAAAGCCTACGGGAAAAATATTATTTTAATATGCTATGTTTTAAACATATTAAACCGCTACTCTATATGACCTTTATTTATCCAGTCCACTTTTCCTGTTTTATTGAAATCTATAGGAGTTCAGATAATAACACACTTATTTACATAATTTGTATCTTATGCTTTGATTTGCAGATAATTGTCTTAGTTACCAAAGAGAGTACATTTTGTAAATGTAATATTATGTGTTAGTAAACACTACTTATCTTTTTTTTTAAAGTATATATATATATATATATATATATATATATATATATATATATATATATATACTTGTTTTTAATTTATCCAACTCTTGTAAACAATTACTGAGTAAAGGATAACTGCATAAATCAGCAATACAATTGCTAACTTATTTTTTGTGTAAAGGGAAGAATTGTGAACAATGCATATGACCAATTTGTGTAACCACAAAGAAAAATATTTTCTCTGAAATATATATTCGTCAAATAATTCTTCTATCAAAAATTTCTGAACTGCTTGTTTTATTTCTTAAGTATTTTACTTTGGTCACAAGGAAAACAATCTACACATATAAGTATGTATATATATATATATATATATATATATATATATATATATATATATATCCCCTTCTTCGCTACCTTGTCAGGGTGAAGGGGCTGTGAGCTATACCATGTAGGATCACCCAAGATGGGCAGGTCATAATAGAAAGGTCAGACAAATAGTGGTCCACTGGAGAAGGAAACTGGCAAGCCACTCCAGTATCTTTGCCACAAAAACCTTGTGGATTAGCACACACAGACACAAGATCTGCCTGGCATACTGTGGTCCATAGGGTCACAGAGAGTCGGCCACAACTGAATGGCTTAAAAATAGCAATATATATATGTACATATAGCACTACTACACCAATTAGCCCCTACATCATCACAGGCCAGCTTCTTAACCTCTAGACTAACTATTCACATACAGATGACCCTCTGCATTTATGGGGTTCCATTCCCGTGGTCCCCGCAAATGCCAAAAATCGGTGAATAACTAAAACTTGGGTAACTGCATAGTTACCCATCTGCTGTCCTTCAGGAAGGGGGTGAGGAGTCGGGTGTAACTCACTCAGCGGGGAAATGCAGCATTCAGACCATCCTCTAAGCGTCGGTGAGTGGGTGGGGCTCAGCGTCCCTCCCCCGCCCCTCAGCGGAGGCCTCTCACATGTAAAAGTGAGAGGAAAAAATAACCAGCGAATGTGAGATCCGCGAGTGTGGAGGGAGACCTGTATATTTAAATAACTGAGAAATAATATACCTAATCAAGAGCTAAATATTGTAGAACTCATTCCTTCCCCTGAACAGCTGATTTGAGTTAGTTCCACAGGTATTGCAGCTCATTATGTGTTCATAGGATACAGGGGCAGCCGAAAACCACTGACTATTTTAGCAGCAATTTTATGAAGTAAATCATTATTTCTCTATGCTTTTCTACCCTCTATCTGAGGGTGCAGGGCACATATGGTGACTTCAGGATCCCTTTACTACAGGGGCTTCAGGTCTTTAAAGACTATTTTATTTTCATTTTATATTTGCATCTCTGTCCATTCTATTTGGAATAATACATTTAATCTATTAATTATTATATAGAGCACTGGAGCAACAATATAATATTATTTTATCCATGGAAGTAGTTTATTTTTGTAGTAAATATTTATGACCTACTGTTTTAACCTCTTTTTTTGTAAATTTTGAGCTTTCATTTATTTGTATCATATATTCTTATACAACATTCAACTGATAACGTAGTTGGTATTAAATATAATTTTAAATTATACCATTTATGAAATCTCCACTCTATGAATTTCACTTGGAAAACACTCCTGATAAATTGCCTCACACTACATCTCATTACATCTGAGTGATTTTAATGTCCGTCATTTCAAAATCACATTTATATATCTCCTGGAGGTGTACGGACACTTAATCCCACGACACTTAATCCCGCGACATTTAATCCCGCGACACTTAATCCCATTGACACTTAATCCCCCAATACTTCATCCCGCTGACACATTATATACTCTCACATAGGCTAATATCGCAAACAATTTCACCAACAGTAATCCATCAAATAAATAATAAGTTTATACAATAGTATGATTGCATTAATAATTCTGATCGTTGATCGCATGAATAATTCTGATCATGGAAGAACTAACACGGACCAGATTGGCTGAAAAACCACCATAACTGAATAATTCATGTCCATCATCACATATATAAACTGCAATGGTAACCCTAACTCCATTACAATCCTTAACGAAGGCTGGTTATCTGGATCCTTGGAAGCTGCTACAAGATGGATTTTGAGGCTAAGGTTTGGAAGACTTCTGAGAATGATGCTAGAACCAGAATGTGAGAATTGTGATAATGGTAAGACTAAGGCATTGAAGAGAAAAGAGGGTGCTAGCGAATGTGGATGAAAGGAGAGCTAGAATCCATGCTGGAGGTGAACTACAAAAAGCCATAGATAATTCAGAACAGTGCTTTCACAGGTTTATGGTAGATGCCTAGGAAAGGGACAGAGTGTTAGTGGGAGACACTTCTTGCATTCGCCCAATATCCTTTATAGTGCTACTTACATTGCTAGTTAATATACTTAGTGAATATTTGTAGAGATAGAAAGAGCCTTTTTTTATCCGTGTAATAGTATAACTTAAATCATAACGGTTATTAATAATTAACTAAAAGAAAATTGGTATTGTTGGTAATAGGAACAGTTGGTTACTTATACTTTCCAAGAAATATGAAAAAAGCATAATCCTACATGGCATCCCAAAGAGGGGCAACAATCACCTCTCTTTTACGCACATTCCATTAGAAGAATAAACACACCTATCATGCCCCTCTAATTTGTTGGGAACTCAAATGTATTACAACATGCTTTACGTTCATAAATGATTTATCATCAGTAAGATGTAACATACGCTATCCTGAAAGGACAAATGTACTAAAATAAGTTTCTATTTACTGACATCTAGTTCATTCTAGGAATTGCCATTTTATTTTGAAAATATGACTGATCATGCAAATAAAAATGTATTTTATTGAAGGATAGTGATCATATGAAGCCATTTATTATCACATAGTTGCTTGGCTACTTTTTAAATCATAATGATAACAGAAATCACCTAAATGGCCCTGATCAAAGGTTTACATACCCTTGAATGCTTGGTTTTGTTATAGACACAAGTTGACACACACATTTTCAAATGGCAATTAAAGGTTCATTTCTCACACCTGTGGCTTTTTAAATTGCAATTAGTGTCTATGTATAAATAGTCAATGAGTTTGTTAGCTCTAACGTGGATGTATTGCACAGGCTAGATACTGAGCCATGGGGAGCTGAAAAGAACTGTCAAAAGATCTGTGTAACAAGGTAATGGAACTTCATAAAGATGAAAAAGGATATAAAAAGATATCCAAAGCCTTGAAAACGCCAGTCAGTACTGTTCAATCACTTATTAAGAAGTGGAAAATTCGGGTATCTCTTGATACTAAGCTAAGGTCAGGTAGACCAAGAAAGGTTTCAGCCAAAACTGCAAGAAGAATTGTGTAGAATACAAAGAAAAACCCACAGGTAACCTCAGGAGAAATACAAGGCGCTCTGGAAAAAGACGGTGTGGTTGTTTCAAGGAGCACAATACGACGATACTTGAACAAAAATGAGCTGCATGTTCGAGATGCCAGATAGAAGCCTTTACTGCACCAATGCCACAGAAAAGCTTGGTTACAATATGCCTGACAACACCTTGACAAGCCTCATAACTTCTGGCACACTGTAATTTGGAGTGACGAGACCAAAATAGAGCTTTATGGTCACAACCATAAGCGCTATGTTTGGAGAGGGGTCAACAAGGCCTATAGTGAAAAGAATACCATCCCCACTGTGAAGCATGGTGTTGGCTCACTGATGTTCTGGGGGAGTGAGCTCTAAAGGCAAACAGGGAATCTTTTGAAAATTGATGGCAAGATGAATGCAGCATGTTATCAGAAAATACTGGTAGACAATTTGCATTCTTCTGCATGAAGGCTGTGCATGGGACACTCTTGCACTTTCCAGCATGACCCTAAGCACAAGGCCAAGTTGACCCTCCAGTGGTTAAAGCAGAAAAAGGTGAAGATTGTGGAGTGGCCATCACAGTCTCCTGATCTTAATATCATTGAGCCACTCTCGTGAGATCTCAAACGTGCTGTTCGTGCAAGACAACCAAAGACTTTGCATGACCTGGAGGCATTTTGCCAAGATGAATGGGCAGTTATACCACCTGCAAGAATTAGTTGCCTCATAGACAACTATTACAAAAGACTGCACGCTGTCATTGATGCTAAAGGGGGCAATACACAGTATTAAGAACTAAGGGTATGTAAACTTTTGATCATGGCCATTTGGGGGATTTCTGTTATCATTATGATTTAAAAAGGAGCCAAACAACTATGTAATAATAAATGGCTTCAGATCACTATCTTTCAATAAAAGACATTATTTTGCATGATCAGTCATATTTTCCAAATTTAACAATTTCTGCCAGGGTATGCTAACTTTTGAGCACAACTGTATGTCTCACTTTACTCTTGATTTTGAAAATTTGGTTGACAATCAGAAGATCTATTTCATGATCAATAGATCAATAAAATTCTTTTTTTATATGATTTTTTTAGTTATGTTTTAAGGTCCTCAGGTGCTGGCATGGAGCGCCGAAGGCCGAATGCGCTCCTTGCCAGCAACTGAGGACCCTCGCAAAGTTCACGTCGCAACCCAAAGAGCACGACACCCACATTACGACACTCGCAAACAACATACGACACACGTTCACACACATTACGGCCTCGCAACACTCGGACGCAACTCGCGAACATTAAAAAATCTAAAACACAATACATACACACAGCACATACATAAAAACCTTACCTATACCAATAGGGAGCACCCAGGACCTCAAAAATGCAACTTAGACCTTCATTTTACTCGAAATAAAAGAGTTTAGAGACTAAAAAAAACTGTAAGCGAGAGAAAAAATGGCCGCCGAACAAAACGAAAACGAGGCTACAGCACACTAAACTCGCAAAACACCACAAGAAACTCGCAAAACGCCACAAACGACCTACGGATATTCATACTACACAGTGCACACATTCAGAATGCTTACACAGCAGCTCCACACCACTAATGCTCCAGCAACATCAAAACAGATTGCCAGCTCTTCAACACAATGCTTCAAAATAGGTAAAGTATATTCATTTAGTAATGTATTACATATTTCATTATTATACACCAAACAGCATTAGCTACCTTACAATTTCATTGCCGTCATTTTTTGACGGGCAATTCGCTAGTCATAAATAATGTCCTGATGAGGTGAAGTATGTGCAATATCCCTGCATATTTAGAATTAGAAAAACAACAATAAAACATGGGGAGGAATGTGGAATGTGTCATAAAATGTTTTGATATTGTGATAGAAATTCTCAGTCAATATTAAGTACAGTATTTGTTTTTATTAAAACAATTTCATTTCAAAAGTTTTCCTCTCCTGGGTGGTTTGGAAATTTCCTATGGGTGTTTTGATTTTCAGGTTTTGGATGGAGTGGTTATTCTGTTGTCCAATCGAACAGTTTCCTGTCTCGGATAGATACATTATTGAGAGGACTGGAAATGGGCCAGCGGTCTTGATAAGCATTGGTACCAAAGATAAAATTAGTGGAAAATGGAGTGTCCTGTAGAATGATGTTAGAGAACTAGGGAATACCCTTAAGGCAAGGACCTCCAAGGTAGTATTTTCTGAGATACTACCAGTGCCACGTGTTAGCCCACGGAGACAGAAGAAGCATAGGGAGGTTAATGCATGGCTAATATATTGGAGCACTAAGGAGGGGTTTGGGTTTTCAGTGAACTGGGCTGACATCTTACTTGGGTACAATATCTATAGCAGGGGTGGATTGCACCATAATGATGAGGGAGCTTGTGTGCTAGGGTATAGGAAGATAGGAAGGCTGGATGAATTTTTAAACTAGTAGCTGTGGGGGAGGGACTAGATAGAAGTAATGGGGTAGAAAGCACAGATGAGATAAGGAATTAATTAACGTCATGGGGAGAAGAAGGAGGAGAGTTAGTATAGTCAATAGGGAGGTATTGCATAAGTGCATGCAGGCTAATGCCAGAAGCTTGCCAAGAAAAATGGTCGAGTTAGAATTAATAAGAGTAAAAATGAGAAATGGTATACCTGAAACATGGTGGGATGACTCTCGTGACTGGACTGTTAATCTGAATGGTTATAACTTATTTAGAAAATATAGGGCAAATGGTAGAAGAGGAGCAGGGATTTGTCTGTATGTCTAGCCTGGATTTAAGCCTATAGTCAGAAAATATATTTATGCAGGAACCAGTGATAATGTTGAATGCTTGTGGGTTGAATTAAATAGCGGAGGAGCAAATCCTAAAAGGATATTGGTAGCAGTATGCTGTAAACCCCCAAATATAATTGAAAGTGAGGAACTGCAATTATTGTTACTGGTTGGAAATTCAGCTAAGCATGGTCAAGTTTTAATAATGGGAGATTTTAACTACCCTGAAATAAACTGGTTGAATGAGACCAGCAGTTCAGCTAAGGGGAGCAGGGTCTTGAGCACACTCAGAGATCATTATCTGACCCAGGTTATACAAGAACCTACTAGAAATTAGGCTATCTTGGATTTAGTTATCATAAATAATATGGATATAGTATCAAATGTTTATATAGGGCAACCTTTGGGAAACAGTGATGACAACACAATGTCATTTCAGATCGATTTAAAAGAACAGCTCTACGGGGCCAACAAAACCCCTTATTTTTAAAGGTCAGATTTTAATGGTCTAAGGGCAGCAATACAAAGTATAGACTGGGTCAAAGAACTGACAAAGTAAATCACTACCCATGTGGCTTAACAATGATTTAATTATTATTATTTTTTTTGGGGGGGTTCTAGTTCACATTATTAATTTAAACCCTCACAAAATTAATTGTGTTAGTGGTAAGGTTAATAAGCAGTAATTGTTAAAGAGCTTACTAGGATTATTACAATTGAGGAAAATTAATTTTCATATTTTTTATTAACACATTTTTATAACTGTAAGAAATAGCAAAGGTAAAACGAAAAAGGTTGAAAGTAAATAGTTGACTGGTAAAATGATTTATAATATGAAATTCTCTCTATTCAATGTCAGCTGAACATTTCCGAACATCTACGTATAGCCCAATGGTTATGTGTTGGTGTATAATTATTCTCTTCGAGCTCGAATGGCACAAAGTTAAATTTATATGTGATTAAATCTTGTTTAACCAACTGGGGCTATTTGAGTTAGAAATTGATTATGTGGAGAAGATTACATGATCATAAAATGAGATTAGACGCGTCTGTAAAACCGTGTATAAGCTAATAGTAGATATAAGTTATCACCAAGTATAAGATATTCAAAGTAAAAAAGAGGAGAAGGGAAGAAAAGGGGAAGAAAAGAGAAAGAAAAAGGAAGGGAAAAGAAAGGTAAAAAGGAAAGAAAGGTAAAAGGAGGAAGGAAAAAGAAAAGAAAAATACATTTTTAGTGCAATTTACTCTGACTAGAATAACTTTCTACCTTCCTGATTTGATGTATAAATAATTAGGTTTGATTATAAGCACTTTAATGGGTATTAGAATGTTAGACAAAGGTTGCTTAAACACAATGCTGATAACAATCAACATTGAGGTCTAATGATTTTGAAATAAGGGACAATCACTGAGGTTCCCCCCCCCCCTTATAATAAGTGACACTAAAGGTATAATGCTATAATACTAGCATAGAGCTCAATGCTAACTGAAATACTCACAAAATTAATCATATCAGCAGCAAGGTGAAAAAGTGGTAATTGATTAATAATAATATAATCAAAGAAAAATAACATTTTATATATTTTTTGATCTATTTATACATCCTTATATTTGTAAGAAAAGGTGAAGGTAAAAAGGTTGAAAGGAAATAGTTGGCTAATTAAACGATTTACAATAGGATATTCTCCCCATTCATCGTCGACCGAACATTTCTGAACAATGGCGTATAGTTCTACTGTTATGTGTTGGTGTACAATTATGTTTATAAATGTAAGATTGAGTGGGGATGTATGGATGAGAAGGTATGTGACTGTTCTGGGAGCTCTAGGTGACATAAGTAAAAGATTAGAGTGTATACTAAACTATTTAATGAAGCGCTTAGTAGAAATTGTTTGGTTTGAAAAAGTAACAGCCTTTTTCAAATGCTATTATTGAATAAGATTTGTCAATTAAATTATTGAGTCTAAATGTTAGGGGTCTGAATTCCCCCAATAAGAGACTTTTAATTATACGATTAATCAAGCAAGAGAAAGCTATAGTTATCTTTCTACAAGAAACACATTGGTCAGAAAATAAAATTCCTATATTTGGTTCAAATTGTTATGAGTACAAATACCATTCGACCTTTAATAACAAATCATGAGGGGTATCTATATTTTTTGATCGTAGTTTAAAAATTAAGGAAACCCTATACGAATGCGACCCTTGTGGTAGGTTTATATTGTGAATAGGGGAAATCAACGATCAAAGAGTTTCTCTGCTTAACATATATGCCCCTAATGACAACCAACTCCCTTTCTTGAAAAAGACAATGAGGAAACTAAAAAACATAGGACAAGGGATTGAAATAATGGTAGGAGATTTTAATTCCACTATTAAGCCAATGATAGATAGAAAATCCAATAAATCTAGCAAAATCTTAGACTTAGTGCTTAGAAATGCTGATACACTCTTAAAATGTATAAAACGATAAACAGATGTATGATATTTGGAGAATACTACACCCAAATGAAAAAGACTATTCATACTATTCTATGGTATATAAAACCTACTCAAGAATTGATTTTTTTTTAAATAAATGAGAAAAGTTTGGCTAAGGTTACAGAAGCCTATATTGGCCAAATATGTATATCTGATCCAGTAAGTTTAAACATAAAATTAGATCAAGAAATAAAGGAAAGACCAATTTGGAAACTGTATGACGCTTTATTGAGAAATAAAAACAAAATGTCGGTATTGAGAGAAGAAATAGTAAAATTCTATGATATAAACACTGGAACTGTTAAGCAAAATAACACACTGTGGATGTCATTTAAGGTCTATTTTAGAGGTCTTTTGATAAAACTAAACCATCAGATCAAGAAAAAGAGAGGTCTGCCATTAAGGACACTTTTAATCCAGCTATATAACTTAGAAAAAAAGCATAAAGAAAATCCAAAAGACAATATTTATATAGAGATCAACAAGTTTCCGATAAGGTGATTTGGAAATTTCAGCAAAAATGCCATTATCACGACAATAAAACAAGTAAAGTGCTAGCGCATAAAATAAAAAACAAATTCCGAAATTCAAGAATCGAATATTTAGTTGATGAGGGCAATCGTTTTTTTAAAACAAAAGATATAGCTAGGATCTTTGCCAAATATTATGAAGGCTTATATAACTTGAAAAATTATATATTATTTAAGGTACCAAGTGTCCTCGAAATTCAAAAATTTCTTAGCAAGATCAAACTTCCTAAAATTTCAGATTCTGAACTTGCAGATTTAAATTTACCAATTACCGAAAAATAAGTAATGGAGGCTATAGGAAAACTAAAAGCATATACTTTTCCTGGTCCAGATGGATATACAAATCGTTTTTTTTTTTAAGTCCAGTACTTGTAAAACAGCAAAAAAAAATATTTAATGAGTTTAAAAATTCAGGTAAAATTCCAAAGGATATGATGAAAGCCCATGTTATAATGATCCCGAAAAAAATCAGGAATCCTGTCTTTGTGGCAATTATAGACCAATCTCCTTGATGAATGCAGATTTGAAACTGTATGCAAGGATATTGGCATATAGATTGACACATATTTTAAACAAAATGATTTCAAAGGAGCAGACAGGGTTTATGGCCGGCGGGCAAGGACCAGACAATATCAGGAAGCTTATTGATTTGATATGTGTAGCAAAAGCTGTGAATGACCTCACCCGATTCATGTCATTAGATGTTGAAAAAGCATTTGATAGGATAGGGTGGGGGTATATGAGACAGGTCTTATTAGAGATGGGTTCGGTCTGTTTGGTTATCATGCGATAGGAGCCCTTTACTCTACAGGGCTGTCCTTTCTCCCCAACCCTATTTATTCTATTGCTGGAACTTTTAGCCTTAGCTTCTAAAAACGATGAAGCAGTGAAAGGTTTATGGGTGGGAGAGAGGGAACACAAAATTACCATGTTTGCAGACGACTTGGTGTTGTCATTAGAAGATCCATTGACAAATTTTATTAGATTTAATAAATCAATATAGTAAAGTCTCTAATTATAAACTTAACACTCAGAAATCAGAGATCTTGAGCATAAACGTATTAAACTCACTTGAAATCAAATTGAAGAAAATGTTTCCTTTTGATTGGGAGGCAAGTGCGTTTAAACATCTGGGCATTATTTTGATAAAAATATAAAAAATATGATCAAAGCTAATTGTGAGATACTTCTGTAAAAAAAAAAAATATTATAACAAGTTGGAAAACAATAAAAATGTCCTTTTCAGGAAAATTGCCATCGTTAAGAGGACGGTTTTGCCGATCATCAGGTATTTGATGAGATGTATCCTGATGGAACTTCCTAGACAATTTATAGCAAAATTACAAAATAGGATTAATACCTTTATTCATTCAAGAAAACATGTTAGAATAAAAAGGATTGAGATGTCTAGGAAATTTTCTAAAAGTGGAATTGCATATCCACTTCTTTATCTTTAATAAAAGGCTTCATTGTTTGCTCAAGCTCTTAAATGGCTAGAGGTTGGCGATAGCTTGGCTTGGTTTTCAATAGAAAAAAATATGGTGTTTAATAACGACTTAAAAGCATTAATTTTCATAAACAGTTTTGAGACATAATGTATTAACAAAGAGGCATATGTTGTAAAGAAACTATCTTTATTTTGAAAAAAAATAACAAGAAATATAATCTTCTTCCATTTTAAGCATGCCTGCTCCAATTGCAACTGTGACTAAATTCTATAACATAGCGTGGAAGAATTATTGGACAAATTATGGTTTTCAACACCTGAGCAATTTATGTATTACAGGCGAAATGGCTTTTATTCAGCAAATAGAAAATAAATATGGGGTTAAACCATTCAATTGGCTGACGTATGCCGGATTAAGAAGCTTTTTAGAATCATTAAGAAAGGTACGAAAATTAAACACTAATCTTCATTTGAAGTATTTCTCCTTAAGGGAGAATTTTCTCATATGACCTCTATAATGTAAACATTTTTACGAATTCAGATAGAGACAAAAATAGCTAAAAATATGCACTTATGGTCAAATAAATTGAAGATCAATTTAAATCAAAAACTATGGGATCAGGCTTTAAAAAATACCAACAAGGTAATTAAAAATGCGGCGGAAAGGGAGATCTACTTTAAAGTAATAAATAGATGGCACATAGTGCCGATTAAGATATACAACTTTTCCCATAAGAGCGAGGACAAACTATGCTGGAGAGGTTGTGGACTCCAGGGTAATTATCTTCACATTTAGTGGACTTGTCCCCTAATCATAATGCTCTGGGAAAAATGTTTTGATTCTATTTCGATCACCCTTAAGGAATATATCCCTCCAGCGGCCAGCACCTATTACCTATGGTCTATTACACATATTTTTTAAGAACTATAAAAATGAAGAAAAGCCTATATGATATATATGTTTACAATAATCAAAATTGCGATTGTCGTTAAATGGAGACAAGTTACCACTCCAAGCTGGAATGAAATTCTGAATAGAATGGACCGAGGTCGTGAGCTTGAGAGATATCTCCAGGACAATGGAGCTTTAACAAAAACAGTAAAAAATGGCTGATCTGGGACGCTAGAATCTAACAATTTCATCAGTTAATTAAAGGTTTGCTTCATGGAACAACCCGGTATATTTATATATCTAATGAGACAAGTTGGTTTTATGTATGAATGGTGGATGTGTGAATATGTTCGTATTATGTATTAGCATGTATAAGATATGTGTCAAGTGTTGACAACTGTTTTTTAATGAATCAACTGTTCATTGAAGGAAATTATGTCACACGAATGATTTGTATATGTTTATATTTTAAAATAAAAAACTTTAAAAAAAAACTTTCAAAACAAAACAAAAACAATGATTTACAGAGTAAAAAATATGCATTTAGGTTATACAAACAAGAGGGGACAGAGATTGCTTCACGTGAGTAAAAGGAAATAGACAAAGCATGCAAAAGAGCAAAAACAGAAAATACTAAACATAAATGGACAACATTTAAATCCTTACTAAATATACTATACATGTAAATGGTGTTGCTCAGTCAATTCTGACTCTCTGTGACCTCATGGACAACACACCATACTGATACACTTGGTTTTCATGGCAGAGATACTGGAGTGGGTCCCAGTGGGCCACAGCATACAGCTCCTGGTATTCCCAGGTGATCTCCCATCCAAGTACTGACCAGTGTGACCTCTTGGTTCCCTGGCTGGATTCAAACCCAGGATGCTGTGGTGAAAGCACCTGCATCCTAACCACGGGGCTACCAGGGAACCCATACTTTTCATTATATACCATGTGAAATAAAAGTAAAAGGAGTAAATCACTACCCATGTGGCTTAACAATGATTTACAGAGTAAAAAACATGCATTTAGGTTATACAAACAGGAGGGGACAGATTTGCTTCATGTGAGAAGAAGGAAATAAACAAGGCTTGCAAAAGAGCAAAAACAGAAAATGAAAAGTTAGTTGCTAAGGTAGAGTAAGACTAACCCTAAAATATTTTTAAATATATTAATGGGAAAAAGGTCAGAAGCTATAGGAACATTACAATGTGACACAATGTGATAATTAGTGACCAGAAAAAGACAGATGAGCTAAATAAGTTCTTTACTTTGGTATATAAAAGGGAGGTACCAGTATGAGGCTACACTATATTCACCAATTTTTTTTTTAACGCAGGAAGAAATCCAAAAGAGGTTGGAAAAAATAAATATTAAAGCCCCAGGATGATGGAATACATCTATTGGTACTGAGGGACTGGGTTCTGTAATAGCCAACACATTAAATTTAATTTTTCAAGATTCACTCTACACAAGTCCTCAACCAGATGACTAGAGTAAAGCAGATGTGAAACCTATATTTAAGAAAGGAGCAAGAGCAAACTTCGGGGAATTATAGACCTGTAAGCTTCACTTCTGTAGTGGGAAATATTTTAGAAGGGTTAATAAGGGATAATATACAAGAATATGTCTATTTGAACAGAGTAGGAGTCAACATGGATTTATGAAGGATAGGTCCTGTCAAACAAATCTAATTAATTTCTATGAGGAGGTTAAGAGGAACTTGGATCAAGGCAACTCAGTGGATGTAGTCTTTTTGGATTTGCAAAGGCTTTTGATACATTGCCACATGGAAGACTATTGTGCAAACTAATCTTCTCATGGATTGAGAGCTCCTTAAAAGACAGGAATTGTTGTAAATGGAACATACTAAGAGTGGACTAACATGGCAAGTGCTTCAGTATTAGGTCCTTTACCTTTTAACATATTTATAAATGACTTAGAAGTAGGGCTGGAAAGTACTGTCTCCATTCTTGCTGACGACACTAAGTTGTGCAAGGGAATTAAATCCAAAGGGATTTGCATAAACTAGAGAAATGGGCAACTAAATGGCAGATATTGATATAGTAAGGAATGCTAGTTCCCAAGGTGTT
This sequence comes from Discoglossus pictus, assembly GCA_027410445.1. Taxonomy (NCBI): domain Eukaryota; kingdom Metazoa; phylum Chordata; class Amphibia; order Anura; family Alytidae; genus Discoglossus; species Discoglossus pictus. Next base: position 117,474,372 of record CM050166.1, on the reverse strand, counting down.
TGCGACCTAACTGAAATAGATATTAGATATGAATGGGAAAAGTAACTTGTAAAAACAATTTTATTAAATCTTGAGCAAATCCAGGGAATTATATACCAGTGAGCCTCACATCTGTTGTTGGGAAGCTTTTAGAAGGGCTAATAAGGGACAGAATACAAGAATATGTCTATTTCAACAAGATCATAGGTAGCAGTCAACACGGATTTATGAAGGATAGGTCATGTCAGACCAATCTAATTAGTGTCTATGAGGAGGTTAGTAGGAACTTGGATCAGGGCAACTCAGTGGATGTAGTCTTTTTGGCTTTTTCTAAGGCATTTGATACAGTGCCACATGGAAGACTAGTGAGCAAACTAAGGGATACAGGAATTGCAGTAAATATCTGCTCATGGATCGAGAACTGGCTAAAAGACAGGAAGCAAAGGGTTGTTGTAAATGGAACATACTCTGATTGGACTAATGTGCTAAGTGGGGTTCCTCAAGTTTCAGTATTAGGTCCTCTCCTTTTTAACATATTTATTAATGACGTAGAAGTAGGACTCGAAAGTAGTGTCTCCATTTTTGCTGATGACACTAAGTTGTGCAAGGTAATTAAATCAGATAATGATGTACTTTCCCTACAAAGGGATTTGCATAAATTAGAGAAATGGGCGGCTAAATGGTTATGCATTTGGGAAGGAAAAATAGCCATACAATTTATAATCTTAAGGGAGCAAATCTAGGGGTATCAGATATTGAAAGGGATTTGGGAGTACTAGTGGACAACCACCTAGGTAGCAGTGCTCAATGCCAAGCAGCAGCTGCAAAGGCAAGTAAAATATTAGCATGTATTAAGAAGGGTATAGAAGCAAGGGAAGCAAATATAATTCTACCACTATACAAATCCCTAGTACGCCCTCATTTGGAATATGGAGTGCAATTTTGGGCACCACTTTATAAAAAGGACATTTTAGAGCTGGAAAAGGTACAGAGAAGGGCTACAAAACTAATAAGGGGAATGGAGGGGCTAAGTTATGAAGAAAGACTAACCAAATTAAACTTGTTTTCACTAGAAAAAAAAGGCGTCCAAGAGGGGATATGATTACCTTATTTAAATACATCCAGGGTCAATATAAGGCTTTGTCAAGTGAACTTTTTGTAGCAAGAGATTTTCAACTGACAAGAGGACATCCTTTGAGGTTAGAGGAAAAAAGATTTCACCTTAACAAAGAAAAGGGTTCTTCACAGTTAGGGTGGTTAAACTGTGGAATTCTCTACCAAAGGAGGTGGTGACAGCGAATTCGATAGACAACTTCAAAAAGGGGTTAGATATATTTTTGAATAAAGAGGGCATTCAAGGTTATCCTAGATAACTAGCGAGGGAATATTGATCCAGGGAGAAATTTGATCGCCAGTTTCTGGGGTCAGGAAGGAGTTTTGCTTTTTTTCCCCTTATGAATATCTTAAACCGACTTTGGAAGGGCAGCAAAAAATTCCAATCTTGTGGTTGTGTGTATATTTTCTAGCAAAAAAACTCAGTTTTTTTATTTATTTATAGTCCCCTAATGTCAATTTGGTCTGATCCATCCGGTCAGATTCCAATTTTCTGCCCTTACTTATAATCAATGGGGCTTTATAGGTAGGTGGTTTCTACAGATCAATAATGACAGTTTAGTATGGAACGTTAAATAATCAGCAGAACTCTCTATGCCTGGATGGTTCTCTTTGCTATATCCTATAAAGTTGTTTATGCCAATTCTCTTTCCTCTTCACAGGGTTCACTTTACCATATAATGTAAAGTTATTATGCCAGTACACTAATAAAGAGCCCTTTCCTGGGTATTCTATGTACGACTGCAGTATAGGTCCATACTCACTGCGGTATATTATACTGGCGGGGCAAACTAAACGTTTCAGATCTTATTCCATACTAAATAACAACTTGCTGCCTTGGTCATACATAACAGCATCCATAAATATTTGAGTAAGGACGGGTAAGGGACACACAACCACAATGTTGTAATTTTTTGTTGCCCCTTCAAAGTGGGTTTAAGATATTCTTTGGCAAATATCATTGTGGCAACACATATACCCTGGAAGTAGCTTATTTTTAATCCCCAATTCCAATCCTGGATTTTTTTATTATTTTATTAAAAGTTACTTTTCCCATTCATGTCTTATAACTAAATGGCAGACAAGATTTAATACGAATAAATGTAAAGTTTTGCATCTGGGAAGGAAAAATAGCCATGCAATTCATAATCTTATTGGAGCAAATCTAGGGGTATCAGATATTGAAAGGCATTTGGGAGTGCTTGTGGACAACCACCCAGGGGAACAGTGCTCAATGCCAATCAGCAGCTGCAAAGGCAGATATAATATTAGCATGTATTAAGAAGGGTATAGAAGCAAGGGAATCACATATATAATTGTGAGCATGCGAGCCGTTGCTCACGCTTGCGGGCCTTGCGAGGGCCGCAGTTGCTGGCAAGGAGCGCCCACTATACTCCCCACCATACCAGCCCACCCACTCATAACTTGCATGGAGAATAAACACAGGATACAGTGTATGGATCTGCCACCATACCTCCAGGCTGTGCTGGGTAGATCTCCCCCTGATCAACAAGATCTAATAACCCCTGTCACTGCACAGGATACCTGCTCTGAGCTTTATGGCTCCAGACCAAACCTTTTCACTTCTCCTGTCTGTCCTGCACTCCTCTGTATCCTCCAATGCAGGAGCACCCCAGGCTCCGCCCATGCCCTGTCACACAGACTCTCCTATGGGCTCTTAAGGTGGATTTACACAATTACATGAATTATCTTCCAAACAAACCTATTTCATATAGATAATGATTCAAACCTAATATCATAGTACAGTATATCTTATGTGGTTTAATATTAACAATAATATTAACAATAATATATATATATATATATTTATATATATATATATATATATATATATATATATATACCCACATATTATGTGTATGTGTGTGTGTATATATATATATATATATATATATATATATATATATATCTATATATTATATATATATTGTTATATTATTATTATACCACGTATATTATTAAATATATTACATATATCATAATATTGTTTTTATTATGTGGTTTTATATATATATATATATATATATATATATATATATATATATACATACATACATACAACCTAATATCATAATATACTATATATATCACAAATATAATTGTGAGCATGCGAGCCGTTGCTCATTCTTGCGGGCTCGCGCAGCCAAAGGCGCTCCTTGCCAGCAACTGCGGCCCTCGCAAAAAGGTACAAGACACGTTACAACCAATTACGACCTCGCAAAAATTGGCTGCAACCCGCGGACATGAAAAAATTAAAAACACAATAAATACACACAACACATACATACAAAGCTTACCTACAGCAAGAGGGAGCATCCAGGACCTCAAAAAATGAAGTTACACCTTAATTTAACTCAAAATAAAAGAGTTTAGACACTAAAAAATTCTCTAAGCGAGAGAAAAAATGGCCGCCCAACAAAACGAAAACGAGGCTACAGGACTCTAAACACGCAAAACACCACCAGAAACACGCGAAACAGCACAAACGACCTACGGATATTCCACTACAGACGCATACCACACATTAGCCGCCATTTTACAACAATAACTTATACAATGCGGAAGTACACAGCTACGCTAACGGATTTGCCTCGCGCGCGCACACTATTACACTGCACACATTCAGCACGCTTACACAGCAGCTCCACACCACTAATGCTGCAGCAACATCAAAACAGATTGCCAGCTCTTCAACACAATGCTTCCTGCATATATTACTTCAAAATAGGTAAAGTATATTACTTTATTAATCTATTAGTTATTTTATTATTAAACACCAAATAGCATTAGCTCACTTACAATTTCATTGCGTCATTTTTTGACGGGCAATTCGCTAGTCAAATTTAATTCTGACACTATACAAACCCATAGTATGGCCTAATTTGGAATATGGAGTTTTCCAATGTTGGGCACCACTACCTAAAAAGGACATTTTAACACTAGACAAAGTACAGAGAAGGACAACAAAACTAATAAGGGGAATGGAGGCAAAAATATTTCATCTGAAAGAAAGAAATGGGTTCTTCATAGTAAGTTTGTTAAACTGTAGAATTCTCTATCAAAGTAGGTGGTGACAGCAGATTCGATAGATTACTTTAAAAAGGGATTGTATATTTTTTTAAATAAAAAGGGCATTCAGGTTTATTCTGGAAAATTAGAGAGGGAGTATTGATCCAGGGAGCAATCTCATTGCCAGTATCAGGAAGAAATTTTATTTTTTTCCAGGTTTGAGACAATTGCCAAAGTTTCACAGTTTTTCTTCTGTTTGCCTTCCAAAAAAGTATTTTTTCAACCTCATTTACTATGTATGTAACTGGGGTACAATAACCGTTTTCATTGTGTTTTTTATGGAATGTACAGTATGTGCAGATTCATTCCTATATGCTTTTTTTGGCTGGTTTCACCAATGTAAAAGCCCTTTTGCCTTACAGTGCATTGTATTATGTAAGCTACATTGGAGAATATGACCCTCTGATGTTATAGGTCTTGTTATGCATGGGTGTTTCCATACTTGTAATCGGTCTCCCTGCAGCACCTGACACATGAACAAATCTACTGTGATTTTAGAGACCAGTGGCAGTATGAAAACAAATCTCTCCCACAGAAAATGTCTAGTGAAGATGAGGTGGAAGCATTCCTCCTGATCTTTGAGAGAATTGCCACTAGGGATACCTGACCTTAAAGTCATAGGGCTAATATCATTGCCCTTCACTTATGTGGTGAAGCTCATATAGAGCCTCATTCAATTTGGGGCCGTAACTCAATCGCAAGGAGTTAAATACCTGCGATTGAGTTGCTTTCTTCCGTTGCTCTACTTTTACTCTGCTATTCAATTGCTATTCAAGTTAGGTGCTGGTCGCGAGAATTGAAACCATGCTCTCGGCAGTAGCATTTTGTAGCATTTTGCCGGCTTGAACATGATCGCCGACGCAAGCCTGTAACTCGTGGTTCAAGCCCGAAAAATCAGAGCACTTTAAAAACAAATATAAAATCAATCCAGCACTGTAAATGATTGGGAACACAATGGGTGACATTAGAATTAAAAGCACAACATTCTCAAGCTCGCACATCGCCAAAATATAATACTTTATTTCATGTTTAATTTCTGTACAAAGTCCTACGGGCTTGAATGACCTCCAAGCCCACAACCCTTTTCAAGCCTGTAGGACTTCAATGAAATATGGAGGTTTGTTTCAAAGACTTACAGGCTTGGAGGTTGAAGCCCTTAGGAATTTGGACGGAAAATAAACATGAAATAAAGTATTTTATTTTGGTGATGTGCGAGCTTGAGAATGTTGTGCTTTTAATTCTAATGTCACCCATTGTGTTCTCAATCATTTACAGTGCTGTATTGATTTTATATTTGCTTTTGAAGTGCTCCAATCTGTCAGTAAGCCCTTTGCAAGACCTCCTTGGTCCGGTTCGATTTTTGCTATTTGCAGGCTTGAGGGAGGGGAAATCGGAGCAATCTGATAGCGATTTTTGATTTCTTGCGGCTGTAAAAGATTAAAGGCTTGGACGGAAGTAACTTGTGATTTTAAGAATCACAATGGATCGCAGCTGTCATCAAGTGACCCGATCGGAGCCCGGAAACGGAAGGCATTTGAATAGCTAAGTAACATGCGCTCTCCACTTGAGAGCCCAGATCTCTAAAAAGTAACAATTGAATGAGGCTCATAGCCTTTTCATATAGGCTACTTTTATGCAAAACAGTCAAATGAATTGTGATTTTCTGATAGCAAAGATTCTTGCCAGAGTTGGAGTTACCAGAGATGTTAGAGCACAGAGATTCCACTCATGGAAGCGTTTGGATAGTAAGACCACTTGTACACAGATGCTTGATCTGCAACATCTAGCCAAAAACTGTCTGTGTCCTGGAAATAAAGGACCAGAGAAAATAATTGAACTGCTGATGATGGATCACTATTTAAGGAATCTACTTTCAGGTATATGAGAATGGATGGGACAAAATTGAACCCGAAACCCCAGATGTATGTGTTACAGTTTAAACCTATGAATGCTCCAGCCAATGCTTGGGTTAGAAAGCCTGGATTCAGACAAGAAAATGTAAATCCAGAATCTGGAAGGTATCAGCTTCAAAATACCACAGAAAGCCTGGTTGTTGAGAAGCCAAAGCACTCACAAAAGCAATGTCATGTTCTTCTATTGTGGAGAACTGGTGGATATAGCTGCCATTGTCGAATCAGGAAAGCAAAAATGTTGTATAATGTGGGAGAGCACTAGTTCAATTTTAACCTGATCAACTTGATGGGAGTGGCAGAACAGTTTCACCAACTTACCAAAAGCGTAATCAGAAAATGCAGTGACTCTCTTTTCAGGCAAAATCATGATGCCTATTGAAATAAAATATTGAATTAAATTAGCATAAAATGTGTGCATGGAAAAGTGAATCTCTGCTATACAAGTACAGCAACACTGGAGGCATGTGGGAAAAAGATGACAATCACTGCACCAGTCACTACTAATCTGGCTTATCATGTCATGTCATGTCATGCTAGGCAGGAATTTTCCCTGTTTTGAAGACATCCTTCAAGTCAACAAATGGGGAACAATATAAAACCCAGACTGCACATGAATCGATCTAGTCACATCTCATGTTTTGACAGTGACCTATTCTCTAATCCAAAGAGGGTCCGTAAAACAAAGACGAAAAGAAGTAAAGCCAAAAAGGTTTGTACAGACATAAGGGGAGCTTGAAGATACTGCCTGTCAGGCGGAGGAAATAAGAGAAGCTGACAGAGAAGACACCATGTCTCATAATGATGAAGGAAGGGCCAGTATAGGAGAGGAAGATTTGATCTTACAAACAATCACTTTGCGCGTGGTCAAGTTACTGACCCTACTTTAGAATACTTGGAATGAGATAAGAAAAGTACTTTTTTTCTGGAAGAGAGAGGATACACAGCCCATACTTCATTCTACTTCTCTCTTTAGAATTACCTGCTCTCTCTACAGATTTGTCTCTTCTGGTGATGAGTCTTTGGAGCAACTTCTGGTGCATAAAACACAGAAAAGGTAAGTCCTAGACCTGGCTCATCAAAACTTGATTGGAAGACATCTAGAAAGTGGAAAAATGTTGGAAGAATCTTGAAGCACTTTAATTGGCTATATCTATTTTCACATGTGGCAACTCAACCCAACCTGAACAGTTGATACATTACTAATAATTGAGTAGCCTTTTGAGAGCATAGCTGTGGATCTTGTGGGACCTCTAGAAAAATCAGCCAGAGGACACCAGTTTATACTAGTATTACCGAACTATGACACAAGATATCCAGAAACTATACCACTATGCACAGCAACTTCAAAGAACGTAGCTAAAGAACTCATACAACTTTATTCAAGGGTGGGAATGCCAAAGGAATCGTTGAACAGTTGTAGCACAAGATAGGAAAAACTGGGAGCCACATTTCCCTTAGCATTTGCTATCAGTGAGGTACCTCAAGCCTGGATTTTCCCCTTTTTAACTTCTCTATAGCTGTCACCCAAGAGGGATTCTGGACTTACTATGAGAAGAGTAGAAAGACCAAACATTTGAAACTATTGGAGTGGAGTATGTGAAAAATATGAGGGAAAATTTTTCCCAATTTGCACCTCTGGTAGGAGATCATATGAAGAAAGCTCAGAAAAACTAACAAACATATTATAAATGCCCTGCACAAGTAAGGAAGTTTCAGCCTGGAGACAGAGTGCTCGTTCTCGTATCTACGTCTGAAAGCTAAGTTCTGGCCAGATGGTAAGGCACCTGTAAGATTATTGAGGTGAAGTAGATTATAATGTGAGGCAAACTGAACAGTAGAAACCAGAGCAGATCTACCACTTAAATGAATGGTCAGAATATCTCAGTGGAACAGTTTGCTGTGTAGAATCATTGTGGTCAGCACAAGGTAAAATGTATGTGTGTTCAACTGACCCCTGAACAAAACTAAAAATTATTTCAGATATTGGAACAAAGCATAGATGTTTTCTCTATACGGCCAGGTTGAACTACCTCCATTTACCATGACATTACCACCAGGGTTAAGGGTAAGAATTAAGCCCTATCACATACCTGAAGCTAAAGATAAAATAAAACTGTGAATCATTAAGAGAGTTTGCATAGTAACTTTGTATTTTTCTGGTCAGAAAAAGAAAATTGTGAATCATGATTCAATTGACATTTATCAACATTTATACAAGATACTAAGATTCTGTGGGTGATCATAATTTATAGATAAACAGAATTCATCAATTAAAGAATCAGTCTGATGAGTTATCACATCAGAAACATCTTGAAGTGATTTGGCAATTAAATAATGAAAATGCATATCAAAGATGAAGGAAAGTAAAACTCTGATTATCAATATTTGGATAGACATGGGGGGTTAGAGTTATAAGATTTGCCATAAATATAGTTGCCATAAGTATATGAGTCTTATATATGGTTCTTTTACATGATGTAGTTCAGAACAAATTAAATTATGGCTTACCTTGTAAAGTCTTAAATTGAAAGCTGAATAAATGAAATTGAAAAAGAAATTGGTGAAAGACTAGATTGTTTATCCTTCTGATATCAACATATTGAACGTAAGATAAGTGAGCAAACAGGATTGTTTTGGTTGTTGCTAGGCAACCATTGCTACTAGCTAACCAAGAGTGAAACAGGAAGCCTGGCTTTATCTCTTTGTATTATCAAATTTAATTGTGCAAAAGCTTACACTGAAAGAATATTAATTCGGTAGACACTTTCAGCCCTATTAAATTGGGTCTACGTGTTAACACGTAGCTCGAAACTCGAGAGGCTTTGAGTGTTAACATGTCGGACGGCCAAAAATAGGCTACGTGCTGAGCAACGTTGAGCTTCGTCCACGTGAATCCTTTGATCTGTCCGGCCTGTAAACGCTACTTGTTCAATTCAGCTATTAAATTGCAATGTGTCACTCAAGCACATTACACACAAATGGAGCCCAAAGGCTAACTTGTGCTCTAGAGCACCTGCAAGGGGGGTAAAGTAAAATACGTAGCACTTGTAATGCAAATAACAACACTCTACTGTACATTTGTTAAAAGGGAAAGTGATGTTAGGTCTTAGAATTAATAGCACAACATTCTCAATCTCGCAAATCTGCCCCGAAAAATACTTTATTTCATGATTATATTTTGTGTTATATCGATCACTGCAATCAGTGTGTTACAACATATACTGTAACTCGCATGTAATAGAATATTATATTTACTGCTTTATTAATATTGCATTATATCTGGCCTGAGGGTCAGATCGCAAACTGTAAGTGAAGCACGTAGGACTTTGAAATCTACCCTCCCTTTTTTCAGTGACGTAACGCTAACAATCTTTTTTTCTATTGGCTCCATCTGCTTAATTGTTTTAAACCTTTACACAATGTTGCCTCGTGCCTTCTCCTTCCTCTTAACCTCCTGCCTTTCTTTCAGGCTCTTCTTCTCAACTTTTCCACACCGTGTCTCCAACATAACTATCTCACCTTCCATACTCTCCTCTCCTCTTTTATGTTCCCATGAGCTACTCTCCTTCCTCTATTCACTATCTCCTCCCTCTTCAAAAGCTCATAAGCAGAAACACCTCTGCAAGCCCCATTCCTATCTCCCTTCTTCCCCTCCCCTCTTTCCATCTTCTTCTGGCTTTTGGAGATACATCTCCTAACCCAGGGCCTGATCTGACATTTCCACTAGCAGGTTACATTATCTGAACACTAGGGGCTGATAACATATTACGAACTAGAGTCATCCACCTCACAATGTCAGAGACCTTCCTACCTAAGTAAACTTTCACTTCTTCCTGACCCTTGCTATTCCCTATCTTGTCCAGATTTCTGCTTCTTCCATTTCCTTTAGATTGTAAGTGGCGAATTTACAATCCTGTAGGGTGATTTGGAAAAACTAAGCTCAACACATGGCCCCTTATTTTCTGCAGTTTGTAAACATTGTAATTTTCCTTGTTCTTATCCCCTGTACAGCTCTACAGAATATGTTGGCACATTACAAATAAAGGTTAATAATAATAATAATAATAATAACAATAATAATAATGAGACTTTAGTTTTTGGGCCACTGCCAATGCAAACGAGAAAAAAAGTTTGTTTACCTTCTTTGAAATTGCCATGTTTAAGGAGAATAGTTGGCGGATGAACAAGATTGTTTAGGGATGTTACCTAGCAACTAAGGTTGCTTGACAATTCGCATAGCTTTTATGACGCCAATAAACAATATTTGGTTCTTTCAGTTTAAAATCACGTTATATTCAAAAATGGGTTATAAAACCATGATTGTATCAATCTACAATAAGAATAAATGAGATTTATATTGTATAACTAAATGTCACTGATCTCAATGATTCATGTAATGCACTAATTAAGGACTACTTCCGGGAGGGTATTTAAACCACTCTCATTGCCAGGATTCCTTTCTATTATTAAATTGCCTTTGAGCAAGCCGTATCTACAGTGAAAAAGCCATCAGGGTTTTAGTTAACCCCTTATTTATATCATAACAACAATCATGTGCTTCCCGGTTTAGGGGCATCTTATAATTAGCTGCTTAGCTGTTCATAGATGTTACAGCCTGTGATCATATTATTTCAGAAGCTTAACAACATCCAAAGATTTGAAATTATTTTTTGTAGATTTTATATTTGGCAGTAATTTTTGGTGGACACAGTTGTTCAAAAGGAGACATATTACCATAGTTTTGTATAAAGGTCTTTTATCCTTTATATTGTTCTGAGCCATGCACCTTTGCCTTTTTCTAGGGAGCAATAGACTCTCTTAAAGGGCCCATAGGCCACCTCAGGTTTGCCTGTGGTTGGAAGGAGGGACCACTTGACCTGGGCGGACCGGGTATGGGTAGGAGGTGGCTAGGTCGTTTGGTGCCATTTTCCACCATTGTGCCCCCAGCTAGTCATATGAGTAGATAGGCTTGTGTTTGCCCTGTATCTCTTTCTTTCTCTTTCTGTTTATCTTCTCCTTTGCTTTCACTCCTTCTTCTTTCCTTGCCCTTGCTTTCCTTCCCCTTGCTTTCATTCCCTTTTCTTTCCTCATTTCCCTGCCATCTTACCCCCCTTCATCCCTTGTTACCTGTGGCTGGCCTGCGATCTGGGCCTGCATCCGCACAGGAGTTTGGAGGCGACTGGTGGCTGGGATACTGCTCGGGAGCCTCTCTGCGTCCTCTGGGCTCTGGAGAGCGGCGGAGCACAATCGGGTGGCGCTGTGAGCCTGGGGGATAGTGGGATAGGCAGTCCCCTTCACGCAGGCACACCACCCAGGACTGAGACAATGCTGGCTGCCTGAAGGGAGACTCTGCAGCACTGACACTGGCAGTGGGTGGGTTTTAAGGCTCGGCAGCCCCATAGGAGGAGAGACTGGATCCCTTGGCGGTCCCCCAGATCTCCAGAGTACAGCGCAATGCCATAGGCTGTCCGCTGAGCCTGGGAGATCATGGGATAGGTAGTCTCTATCTGCAGGCATGCCACACAGCGTAAGACAGCGCTGGCTGCCTACAGGGAGACTGTGCAGCATTAAAGATGGTGCTGCTGTGGGTACACCTGCTCGAGGAGCTGCTGCAAGGGGGAACAGAAGTCCAGCAGCGGTTCCCTGGGCTCTGGAGCACAGTTTGCTGCCATCAGATGGCACTGAGAGCCCAGGGGATTATTGGGATTATTGAGGCGGGCTAGACAGTGACAGAGGGGCACTGGTAGCTTATAGGGAGAGGTGGCAGTTCACTCCAGACTGCCAGTAAGGGGGTTAGGGCCATGACGGCCCCCTCACAGGCACAGTACTTCATATTGGCCCACGTATTGCCTACCCATAGTCCCTTGGAGATCCGCTGGGCTCAGGAACACAGCGCTACATCGTCAGACGATGCTGTTAGCCCGGGGGATGATGGGATTCACAGTCTTTCACTGCAGACATTCCTGACAGTGTGGGTAGTGTGCTGGCTGCCTGCAGGAAGACTTCACAGCGGCAAACTGGCAGTGACAATTAACACCCTTGCAGCTCACTGACCAGTAACCCCTTAGGCCCTCCTTCCTTGCTTGCACAAGCTCTTGGCCTTTAAGGCCGCAAGGGTTGTATACTGTAAGGAAAAAATCGAGTTTTATAACAATATGTATGAGGGTGCCCCTCTAATCAAATCTCCGTATATAGAGTATCTTATGTTAAATTATATAGTAGCATTAGTACATAGGGTGGTATTGTCATTCTGCATTGTGGGGCATTCATATGTGTTTGCTAACAAGAGTAGTGAATGTGGCATACACAGCATATGTTTGGGTAGGGGGTAACCCAGTTATAGAGCTTTGATCCATTTACTGTTAAAACCTGTATGCGGTAAGTTAGTACATTTCCTTACCGTTTCCCTTACCCACTCATTGCCCAAGCAGGTTAGGTACCATTATCGTTGCCCTAGTACAATTGCTAGGGGGCTATTAAGCATATCCATATCTGTAATTTGGTGGTCCCCAATTTGTTTTTTTGATTTCTTTTATCTAGCCTCCTCTTTTCCAGGCTGTGTTATAGTGTCCAGTGTAGGAGGCCATAAGCCTATACTGTATGTTGTCACGTTAGGTCAGCAGGTGCTGCTTTGGGGATGGCTTTGGGAGGTCATCCTGCAGGGAGAGTTTACAACTCACTCCCAGGCAGTCCGGGAGGGGAATAATTCCATCTTCCAATGGATCTGGCCATCAGGGACAGATTTTCTATAAGTGGGAATGAAAATTATCTGGTTCTATCATAGTGTAGAGCAGGGGTCACCAAACTCGGTCCTGGAGGGCCGCACCAGGCCTAGATTTGAGGATTTCCTTTCTGTGCACAGGTGAGTCAATCAGGATGGCTGAAGAAACAAGATTCTCACCTGTTTGCAGCAAGGATATCCACAAATCCAGGCCTTGTGCGGCCCTCCAGGACCGAGTTTGGTGACCCCTGGTGTAGAGTATTACGTTCTATTATACTTGATAGTAGTATAATAAAATGCATTAGGTCGGGTCTATGGGTTATGTAGAGTTCGTCATGTGCAGGTACTATACATCATTTTAAGCATGGGGACCAGGAGCAATCAAAAAGTGCGTGTCTAGATACCCTGGGCCTCATTAAATTTAGCCTGCAGCGGCATTGTGTGACCCGTGACAACGGCGGACTCCTAATTGGTCCTTGTTTAGAGTTGGTGTATTATTTATGTCACGAGTTATGGGTCTGAGACGCAAACCCGTAAACCAGTCTGATCCAGTTGGATTGGCGGCTGTGTGCATGTTCATTTAGACTATTCCATAGTACAGTTTTTTTAAGGGCCATGTATCAGGGATTGTCAGTGTTTTGTCTCTCAAAGGTCAAAGCCTTACAGGTCTTTAATAGCGGGGTACTATCAGTTTTGTTTTCTGTGATATGTTATATTTGTAAAGCCTTGTATTTTATATGCTTGTCCATGTGAGTTACATTATCTGTATTAACTCATTTAGTGCCGGGATGGGGGTATCACAGATATTCTGAAGTATATCCATTTTATATGGCAGTTGGGAGAGCCTGAGAGCGTGGTACTATTTATTTCAATGCATAAAACCATTCCTCTTTCATCATTTCTACTACAATAGGGTATTTATATTTGCATTTTTGACCGATTGAATAGCTGTAAGTCTTGTGGGCTACGTTTCCATATTGCCTTGCCGTAACGCTGCGCCAGGGTTGCGATTGTGGACTGGGGGATTATATATGGGTTATTGTCAAAGTGTATTTGGTGTATCTTCTTACAATGAACCTTGTACAGTGCGTGTTAGTAGCGTGCTTTGCAGATTTTCAACATTACAGCCCTTTGTGGAGTTGCTTGGTGCATAAGCCCATTTATTCAGGTCGGGTTACCAGGGTCGGTCTAAAGTGTTGTTGATGAAGACCATGAAGTCTTAGGAGTTATGGGGCCAATTCCTCCCTATGGGCTTTTCTTGGTGTGACTGTGCACCAGTCTTGTGTTTTATGGTGCTATGGCTTTCTGATTATACTTCTACCACCGTCCAAATCACGTAGTTGGTTTTGCACCTTTCCTTGCTGGAAATAGGATTGGTTCTCTATGAGTATAATTCTACGATGTTAGAGTCTGCGAGCGGCCTTTGGGCATGTTCCGCATTGGAACTTGGTACCCACTCGCTTGGTGCAGAGGTAACCACTGTATCAGCCCTACGGGCTTTTGGAAAGGTGGTATGGAGAATGGGAAGGTCATGTGCGGGATGTCATTGGCTGTTGGTAAATCAGACCACGTAGGCGCGTTGCCTCAGTTGCCGATCATGGCCCACAGCTGGGCGTGGCCCTGGTTCAGATGGATCATAAGCAGATATGGAGCTTGGAGTGCTGGTGTTTTTAGGAGGGTTTGTGGCTGGCCTTGGCGTTTTCAGGGGTGACAGTCGAAGCCGCAAAAGGTATTCTGCTGCCTTCTCCGTGGTGGGTGGTGAGGGGAGTCGCTGGGTCAGTGGGAAAATGGGTAAGATCCTACCCTATGGTGGTACAGATGTTCCAACATGGTAGGCCCTGGACAAGGGTTCAGGGCGTAGGGTGTACTGTCTCCTCCCCTCGTGTGGTTATGTTGATGTATTTATTGTTATGGTTATTATGTTATGTTGTTTATATATTAAATAGGTGATTGGGTATAAATTCTTATGTGCACATACCAGCTGGACCTTGTTTAGGTCATGAAGTGACAGTAGCCCACCCCAGGCTTGCCTGTGGTTGGAAGGAGGGACCTCTTGACCTGGCAGGACCGGGTATGGGTAGGAGGTGGCTAGCTGGGGGAGGTGGAGCCATATATTGGTTGTTTGGCGCCAGGCCTTCAACCTTAACATCCCTTCCCCCCGCAAAGGACTTTTTTTTAATGATATTATTCATGTCATCATCTGTGACTTTCGATGACATTATTCATGCCATCACATATGATATAAATTACATCAGCTATGGCATCACTCATAACATTACATGTAATATGAAAAATGACATAATGTATGATATTATGGATGACATCACACTAGACCCCCTATGATGTCACTTAAGGTTAACAGTATTCTTTCATCTTATTTTAAAAATAATGAAAATAATGAAAGTATTGATATTTGGAACTAATCATAATGAACATGACTGACATTTTTTTTTTTAAATACATGTAAACGTATTTCATCTTAGGCAAGGTGTGGTATTCTCTTTCACATAAAACAATATCAAAAAATGTGATGCAGTTGGTACACATTAATGGTTAACTGTATCAAACTATTCAGTTTAATTTGACTTACACAAACATTTAAAGCCTATATAATAAAAACCTTATAATTCTAAACTCATAAATTGCTCTTAAGTAATCATGAAAAGTTTAAACCATTTTAGTTATATCTCATAAATTATATAAAAAGTACACTTATTCTTAACCTTCTAACAATAGAACAGAAATCACCAGCCCTTTTCTCAAGGTCCACCAAACTAAACATTACTTACATTTGGCACTGCATAAATAAAAATTGGATGAATATAAGTTCCACAGCCTGTTTACTATTAATAATCTCACTCATATTGACACAGTGCTAACCAAAGATCCTGCTAATCGTTCAAAAGAAGTTTTGAAACAATGACTACAGAGAAAGCAGTCTTTATAATTATATATACCATATGAAATGCTATTTTACATGCATATTTGATTTGTTGATGATGAAAAAATGAAGTTATAAGGTATGGAACAAAAAATCAACTTTATGTAACGTTTTTTATAAAAGGAGATATTTAAACATACAAATTTAACATTTAATGGTGATAAGTTTAAGAAAATATTTGTAGCCATGTATATTTACAGAATCATCTTCATTTGGAAAATCTGAAACCTATAAAAGTTAACAATTTAACTATATGTAGAATTATAAATGCATTAAGTGACTTCATAGGGGTCTAGTGTGATGTCGTCAGTAATATCATGGATGTTGTATTTTTTTATAATATAATGTCATGAATGATGTAATAGCTGATATTATTTATATCATATGTGATGTCATGAATGATGTCACTTAATGTCACAGATGTTGTTATGAATGATTTCATCAAAAAATATCTCCAGAGGGAGGGAGGAATGTTAAGGTTGCGTACAACATAAATTTTCAAATATACTGTGTTTTTCTAGTATTGTTATCCCATCCTGTGCTGCAACCTTAACTATACTTGAATGAAGTTTTTGCCAATAAATTTCAATGTGTTTTTCTCAATTTTTATTATATTGAAATATTTGAATTAACTAACTTTATCCTCTTTACTTGTAATGTAAAACACTATACAGCTATTTTTTTCAATGTATTTGGTATTATTTAAAATCCAAATTAATATAAAACCACTTTTACATTTTGTGAAAAACATATCAAGATATACACTTATACACATATAAACCAACACCTTATACACATATAAACCAACACCTTTCAAGGTCCTATACATTCTGTAAAAAAAATGGCATAGCTGCATATAAAGTATATAACAACAGTATATTTGCAGTTTTTTAAGAAAATCTAGTTATTCATGAAAAGTATCATTGGCTAACGAAAATATTTAAATGTAGCAGTGTATGTATTAGGTAATATGCATTTTTATACAATGTAATTGTGTTGTTTATTAAACTTACCCCCCCCCCCCCCGCCCCACAAAATGCATTGGTGGTGACAGCTGCCTAATGAATTGGCATATTTTGTTAAACATAGACAAATTCTTATAATGCATCTTAAATCTGGTATGTGCACTTTAGTTAATTTAGCCTGAGAATAGCCTTATGTCAGGTAGCCTTAAATTCCACAAATGTGTTTGACCCTTCCACCTCCACTGGAAGGCATTTCTGTACTACAATTTTCAATAGAACATTTGCTCTCTCTCTCCTTAAATTCCACAACTCTACCACCTCGACTGGAAGGCAGTTCTGTATTAATCTTTTAGAGAGAACATTCTCTCTCTCCTGCACTAACACATAAATCCACAAATGTCTACTTGTCCCTTCAGGTGAACAAATATAAAGAAATTCACATTGTTCATTCACCCCCTCTGGCAAATGTCCAGCATTGTGGGTGAACCAATATACAGTAGACTCTCAGTTATCCGGCACCCTCTGGAATTGGTAGATGCCGGATAAATGTAGTTTCTGGTTGCTTGAGAGTAACTATTAAAAGAGGCCTCGATTAGCTGCACATAGGATGCTCTATGTGTATATTTGTCAGTGAGGGCTGTTCTAGCAGCAGCAGCTTTCACTGCTCACTTATACATAGGCACGTTCGGCCGGAGGGTGCATTGCTGAACCCGGGGAATGTAACGCCAACGCTGCTTCTAGGTAAAACTGAATTGCAGAGAATTACAGTGGATGCAATCTAGGTACCTGTAAGCATTTTGTGGCATCACAACCTGGCTCTTGGCATTTGTTGAGTCCTGTAAAATGACATTTTTATTTACAGTACAGTATTCAATTTTTTCTGGTTGCTTGAGTTCTTGTTAACTGAGAATCTACTATATTATACATTTTGTTTGTTTGCTCCCTCTGGCAAATTTTCAGCATTGCGGGCGAACCATAAATTAAAACGACTAAAAATGTCACCTGACCATAACTGACCAATCACAATGCATGAAATCTGACATTAAAAATATAAACTATTATATCTCAAAAATGACTAAAGCTATCTAAAAAATTCCAAAAAAGAAATGAAGGCTTCTTACATCACTATTGCAATGCCAAATTTAAAAAAAATCCATTCAGTCATTTTTCGCTACAAGTGAGCAACAATCCCTGTAAGAAAAAAAATGGTTCATTACTCCAAAATTCCACATAAATTAGCTTTTTTGGGGGGCTGGACAGAATGTCAGAAAAAGTAGCAAACATTTTTAGACCCAGAGCCCTCCTTTTGTCAAACCAACACAAAGTTATAGGCTCAAGAAAAAAGAGCTTATAATGGAACGTTTGAGAGAACCTTAGTATATATATATATAACTAGCGAATTGCCCGTCAAAAAATGACGGCAATGAAATTGTAAGGTAGCTAATGGTGTTTTGTGTGTAATAATGAAAAATGTAATACATTAATAAATGAATATACTTTACCTATTTTGAAGCATTGTGTTGAAGAGCTGGGAATCTGTTTTGATGTTGCTGCAGCATTAGTGGTGTGGAGCTGCTGTGTAAGCGTGATGAATGTGTGCAGTGTAATACTGTGCGTCCGCCAGACGAAACCGTTAGCGTAGTCGTGTACTTCTGCATTAGTGTAAAATGGCGGGTAATGTGTGGTATGCGTCTTAGCGGAATATCCGTGGGTCTTTTGTGCTGTTTTGCGAGTTTCTTATGGTGTTTTGCTTGTTTAGAGTGCTGTAGCCTCGTTTTCGTTTTGTTCGGCGGCCATTTTTTCTCTTGCTTAGCGAATTTTTTAGTGTCTAAACTCTTTTATTTTAAATTAAATGAAGGTGTAAGTTGCTTTTTTGAGGTCCTGGATGCTCCCTCTTGCTGTAGGTAAGCGTGTTATGTATGTGCAGTGTGTGGTTATTGAGTTTTGAATTTTGTAATGTTCGCGAGTTGCGTCCGATTGTTGCAAGGTCGTAATGTGTGTTAATGTGTCTCGTATGTTGTTTGCGTTGCGAGGTAAAGTTTGCGAGGGTCGTAGTTGGTGTGTGGTTGTTTGCGTTTGAACGTAAATTTTGCGAGGGTCGCAGTTGCTGGCAAGTAGCGCCGGCAGTTTTTGCCAGCAACTGAGGCCCTCGCCCGCAGCCCTCGCTACGCGCAAGCGTTAGCAACAACTCGTACGCTCACAACTATATATGTAATAGTATATATATATATATAAAAAAAATATATATATATATATATATATATTGTGTTAAAATTGTTATGATATGTATATGGTTTATGCATTTTTTTAAAATTTATGTTTGCATTTACATTTTTATAAATTTACATGTCAATGTTTATGTATTTGGGTATATAAATATGAGAGTGTATGATGTACTTGAATGTGTGTAGTAATATATATATATATAAATCTGAATGCTTGCATATGTACATAGGTATTTGTGTGTGAATTGTGCTTATGGAGTAAAATGTGAATGCATTTATAGATTTGTAAGTATTTGTGTTTTTAGGTTTTGTTCATATGCATTTATACATTTGTAAATAAAATAGAATTATTCCTGTTTCATTAACTTCTCTCTATTCTGTTCTTAGAACATATGCAGAATAGAATGTTTTACTGGAATAGCAGCATTCATCATAGAAACATTTTTAGTGCTTTAAACACATACATAAAAAATAAGCTCATGTAAATAAGATGATCCTGATAGACTAGGGACATTTAGCATTTATAAGAGCCAGGAATCATTTAAAAAACGTTCATATGTTTTCAGAAACTAAATTCTCTGCAAACTAATTTTTGTTGTCTTATTTAACAATTACCATAAAGCCCACAGAATATGCGAGTATAGCAGTCAGCATCTCAGAGGGACAATGATCTCAGTTAGCTGAACCACCTCCACCTACCTATCTTAGACAGCTTCTGCTTTTGCAGTGAGGAGATACTCTATAGGAGGATAGAGTAAGTTATGTTTCTCTGCCATGAGCTTCGGGATGCTTTGTTTCTGTAGCTGCACCTTTTTAGTATATCATATGCTAGATGTCATTTTAGTCAGCAATTCACATTAGTAGATAAGGAAACTTCAAGGGTGAGATGTACTAAAAGTCAATGTGGTAGCGTCTGATGTGGTTTGATGCTATTCTCCACTGCAAGTTTCACCATATGTGCTAATATTTGCTCATTATAATGAAGGCAGAGATGGACAGTGAATATCTCCAGTACTAAGCTATTGCGTGGTTATTGTGAAGCCTATGCCAAAATGATACCTGAAAATGCAATTTTCAGAATGTAAAAGGATTTAAATTATAGTTAAAACCCTTTTTTGTTTATAAGTTATATTCATTGCAACAACAGAGGGGGCGCCGTGCAGTGTACCGCCAGCACCAGCGATTGCTTTGTCCCTGCAACTGCCACTCAAGCAAATTCTTCTGGATGTCTGCCCATCAATTCAAATTCAAGATTTCAAAGACTGAGCTCTTCACACCCTCTACGACAGTTCTCATTCCTCAATTAACCATCACTACTAACAATCCAATCTTCCCTACCACCTCTCAAGCCTGTTGTCTTGGGGTTCTGGCAGCTAACTTGCAGAAGACTACTCCTTGAATCACTTCCATCTTGCATCTGCCCTGTGTCTCACACGCCACCCTTACCTTCTGGGGTGTAATCTCTTTCCAGTAGGGACCTCAATTCTGTTGCACTAACTCTGTTGCACAAACTTTGTTATACCAAGCTGTCTGCTGAACAATTTGTATTGTATTTATTTATCTCTACTTACCTTAAATTGTAATTTGCTAATTGTACCCACTGTACTTTATTCTTCTTTGTACACAGTGCTATGGAAAATACTGTCTCTTAATAAATAAAGAGTAAAAATAATAATTAAATGAATAATAATTATTATAATAATAATAATAATAGACATGTGGTGCCATTTGCAGGGTTCTTCTGGATATTAAGGCATAATATTCTACCATTCTAAAAAAAACTGTGCTTCGTCAAACTACGTTCCCTCCACTGGTTACGAAAGTGCACGTGTTACCTGTATTTTGGCATTTCGTCTAGATGGAAAGAAAGCTCCACCACTAATCATCACTAAGGGCAAGAAATATTGGATTTAACGTGTTTCAGCCTTTTTGTTCTTGAAACCAAAAAAACCTGGTGCACACAAGCAGTTATATGGAAGTGGGTCGCTTTAATGCTGCCACTTGTTTTGCGAGGTGGCCAAAGAGGTCTGCTAGTCTAGTATTCAGCCAGCACTCACTGCACTAAAGACATGAAAAACTTCCTTGCAGAGAGAATAGATCAAATAATGATTCCCCCAGGAATGACTGCTTATCTCCAGACTCTTGATATTGCAATAAACAAGCCATTCAAGGACCATTTGCGCAAGGAAATCAATGACTACATTGAAAATAGAATGGAGAGGAATCAGAGTAGAAACATTGCGAAGCCAAGCCTGCAAGAGGTTGGGACTTGGGTGAAAGATTCATGGGATAAAATCACTGACAGCTCTGTTGCCAATACACTACGGGCAAGCAACATGGACAAGTAGTGCTCATTTAAGAAGAGCTCTATTTGGGGGAATTTGGGGTTTAGAGAGTTATGACAATGTTCCAGAAGAAGATGATATAAATGTAGATTTTTGAACATGAATAAATGTTGTACAATAAAAAATAAGACATCCCCTGAAAATAAGCCCTATTGCATTTTTTTTAGCTGAAAATTAATATAAGACTCATTTTCTGGGAAACACGGTAGTTCAAAGCTTTACTCTTATTCAATTTAACAAATTGTTATAATTTTGTCCAGCCAACAACTGTATATTTGCATTCAAAGGTACTGTAAGTGTTCATAAAGCAGTGTAATTATCTTAGGGACATCTTTGGTGTCAGAAGTATTTCTTCTAAAACATAAAAAGGATAAAAAACAATAATATCATGAGTATTCATTACTCCGTGGTTAAAGAAAACAATAAACAGATAAAAAGGATAATTACTGGAACTAAATAATGTAGTTTTTTTATAATCAGGATGAATAGGAAGTCCTATGAATTGTAGTCACGATCACTGCAGCCAGATACTACATTTAAAATTAGAACAGAAAGATGTAGAGAGAGAAAATTACATTTGGTTAGAGTAAGTTCAAGCCATTGTGAACTTCATCCAATGTTTATTGTTTAAAAAAAGTTATAATATTTAACCGAGTACAACAAAGGTAAGGAAAATAGTTAGAATTTGTCATTGTAGGGTCAGATATTTTCTATGAACTCTGCACATGAATTATAGCATGGGGGAATATAAACAAATACAACATTAAACTTTGTCAGGTTTTCCCAACACTTTATGATTAAGAGTAAAACAAACATTACAAATCGGCAAGGTGTACTGAGCTCAAATTATATTTTTGAGCATCCACATGTGCATACCCTCTGAATGATTGCTTTGCAAACAACTGAAACCTTTCGACAATCACAAATATACATAATAATTATATTACATTAGGTGTGAGTCTATGATCAGTGACACAGTAATAATTTATTTTATACAATTCCATTCTAGCAAGGCTTATTTCACATGCAGACATCTTGCATATCTAAAATATAGACTCAGAAGACCTTTCATGTCTTTTTCATTTCTTTTTTATGAACAATTACAACTATGTGCTAAAGTTGTAAACAAAATTATCTTCCCACCAGGTCTCTGTTAGCATTAATTGTTGCATGAATAATTTCCTCATTTCATGTAACTCACAAGTTTGCCTGGCAGTTTGTTACTTTGCTATTTTTTTTAGACAGCTTCTTAAAGAGACATGCTCATTTGCAAGCATATCGTTAGAGAAGGCTCCTTTTGAATACAATGAACACTGCTTACCCATACCTCCCAATATGTAAAAATACCTAAGAGGGATACCAAGAGGCTGTGGAGTATACACATGGCCAGATTACACATTAGACCAACTAGACAGCAGCCTAGGGGCACACCCCTGTGAGGGTGACATTTAAAAAAATGGTTCCTGGCTTAAAATAAACTAAATATCTTGCATACTTACTGTGCATGATATGTTTGACCAACAGTTTGCCTCAAACATCTCTCTCCCCATTAGATTACCCTTTTCATATATTTTCCCTGGCAATATTCCAACATGATAACAACCCCAAACACACCCCCAAGACGACCACTGCCTTGCTAAAGAAGCTGAAGGTAAAGGTGATGGACTGGCCAAGCATGTCTCCAGACCTAAACCCTATTGAGCATCTGTGAGGCACCCTCAAATGGAAGATGGGGAAGTGCAAGGTCTCTAACATCCACCAGCTCCGTAATGTCATCATGGAGGAGTGGAAGAGGACTCCAGTGGCAACCTGTGAAGCTCTGGTGAACTCCAGGCCCATGAGGGTTAAGGCAGTGCTGGAAAATAATGGTGGCCACACAATTTGGTCCCAATTTGGACATTTCTACTTAGGGGTGTACTCACTTTAGTTTTTTGGTTTAGACATTAATGGCTGTGTGTTGAGTTATTTTGAGGGTGCAGCAAATTTACATTGTGGCAGAGTGTCATTTCTTCAGTGTTGTCACATGAAAAGATACAATAAAATATTTACACAAAATGTGAGGGGTGTACTCACTTTTGTGAGATACTGTATATATATATATATTAAGTGACCTGGTTTGTGAAAAATCCATCCGTTGCTATGTCTAAAACTGTGAAATACAGTAACATATGCGTAAAAGGAGCCATGTTTAAAATGGTTTGGATTGACAGAGTGATGGTGCATTATGTGGCCTCATTTGCATGCCCCGCCCAGTTTTCCCAGACTGCAGTGCATATACTGTATTTCTGGGAAATTTGAGCAGGAAATAAGTTTTCATCAACTTATTTTTAAACATTCAAATGGAATCACTAATGTACTATTCCTTATTTGTACTACTGTACTTTTTACGGTGGAGGGCTTCTATCACTCTTAGCCCACCATATGTGAAACAATTGCTGTATAGAACTACTCTCTACAACGATTACCACACAAACCAGGCACTCACACCATACTGAGGATCGTCAGTAACCGTGAAACAGTACTGTATGTGGTTAAATGACCTGGTTTGTGAAAAATCCATCCGTTGCTATGTCTAAAACTGTGAAATACAGTAAGCATATACATAAAAGGAGCCATGTTTAAAATGGTTTGGATTGACATATATATTATATTTATTTATATAAATTATATTGTATCAATTTTATATATGGAACTGGAAGCATGAAGGTTAACTCATCAAAAGCGCGGGTGAAAGAAGTGCTGGCAGTGGACCTTTAGCCAGTTTGTTCAAACAGTCCTACTGACTAGTGATGTCGCGAACATAAAATTTTCGGTTTGCAAACCGCGGACGCAAATTTCATCAAATGTTCAGAACGGGCGAACCCGGCGAACCGCCATAGTCTTCAATGGGCAGGCAAATTTCAAAACCCACAGGGACTCTTTCTGGCCACAATAGTGATGGGAAAGTTGTTTCAAGGAGACTAACACCTGGACTGTGGCATGCCGGAGGGGGATCCATGGCAAAACTCCCACGGAAAATTACATAGTTGATGCAGAGTCTGGTTTTAAGCCATAAAGGGCATAAATCACCTAACATTCCTAAATTGTTTGGAATAACATGCTTTAAAACATCAGGTATGATGTTGTATCGATCAGGTAGTGTAAGGGTTACACCCGCTTCACAGTAACAGACCAATCTCCCTGTTTAATGCACCGCAAACAACCGCAAACAGTCCCTTTGCACAACCGCAAACTCCCCATTTGCACAAGGTTGGATACCAAGCTAGCCATGTCCCATTCCTTGTCCTCACTGATGTCATTGAAGGTCTCTTCCTCCACCCAGCCACCAAGGGTCCCCGAAAGGTGACAACAAGCCCCCTGGGACGCCTGCTGTGTTTGGTCTTCCACCTTCTCAAAGCCACCTTCCTCCTCTGACTCCTCTTCTTCAGACTCCTCTCTCTGCATTGCCTCTGTCTGTGTTATTATAAGGTGTGTACTGTTAAGTAGAACTATTACTATCGGTATAATCCCTGTTACGTCCACAATTAGGGGACGTGTATATGGCATTGATTTTTGGAACAGGGAGATGGAAAAAGATGCTTGGTCGGACCTCCTACTTCGAATTTGGGGCACTGCACGTGCAATGTAATGTGCCACCAGATAGGAGTGGTGTATTAAGTTGTACTATTTATTCCTATCAGTTTGATACCTGTTACGTCACCTATCAGGGGACGTGTATTTGGCATGGATTTTTGGAAGCGGGAGATGGAAAAAGATGCTTGGTCGTTCCTCCCACTTCAAATTTGGGGCACTGCGCATGCAATCTAAGGTGCCACCAGATAGGAGTGGTGTGTTCAGTTGTACTATTTATTCCTATCGGATTCAATAAAGCCAATAAACCTGGCCCGTTACTAGCCAGGAAACTACAAACCAAAACAACACAAAATAGGATACTTCAAATTAAGACCTCGAAGGCAGAACAAACAACGAACCCAAATAAGATCCAGAAGATTTTTACAAAATTTTACAATACCCTTTATACGGCAACAAAACACATAGATCTACACCAAATGAGGGGATTTCTTAATTCCTGTGATCTCCCCTTAATAGAAGAAAATGACTTAGAGACTTTAAATGCCAAAGTGACCCTAGAGGAAGTGAGAAAAGCAGTCCAGAATCTCAAACCTGGTAAGTCACCAGGCCCAGACGGGTACACCAATTTATATTATAAAAAATTTATAGACATATTAGGCCCGCACTTGGTCACTCTAACAGAGTTCTAGAAGGCAAGCAAACACCAGCAGAGCTGAACAGGGCAGATATCGCTCTATTCCCTAAGGAGGGTCGAGATGCCCTAGAACCAAAAAACTACAGGCCAATATCATTACTAAACTGTGATACAAAGATCCTGTCAAAAATAATAGCGGATAGAATGTCATCCTTCTTGCCTAAGTTAATACATAATGACCAAGTAAGCTTTGTCTCCCACAGGCAAGCGGGAGACAACATTAGAAAAGTCATGAACCTACTGTACCACACCAAAGCCTCTAAAATTGAAGCCTGTCTTATGGCCTTTGACATTGAAAAGGCGTTTGATTCCCTGGAGTGGACTTACCTATACGCCACGCTTGAAACATTTGGTATTAAAGGCCATTTCATAAATCTCATACACTCATTATACAAATCATCCAGGGCAAGGTTACAGATTCCGGGAGATGAGAGATCCTTAATTAAAATAGAAAGAGGAACAAGACAGGGGTGCCCCCTTTCTCCCCTTCTATTCACAATAGCAATAGAACCCCTGGCTCAGACAATTAGGGCCAACGCTGGGATCACAGGCATAAGAATAGGCCATCACCATTTCAAAACTTGTCTATTTGCAGACGACCTGCTGTGTATGATCTCAAACCCTACCCAATCGGTCCCAGAGTTGATTCAAACTATGGAGGAGTTTGGTCAGTTTTCTGGCCTTAAACTGAACATAGAGAAGACAGAAGCACTAGCAATTGACTTAACAGCAGTAGAGAAGTTTGGTCAGTTTTCTGGCCTTAAACTGAACATAGAGAAGACAGAAGCACTAGCGATTGACTTAACAGCAGTAGAGAAGCAGGGTCTTCAAGAGAAGTTTAATATTAAGTGGGATAAGAACCACATAAACTACCTGGGAATCCGACTAACCCCTAAGCTAGAGGACTTGTACAAAGCCAACCACTCGAAACTGTATAAAACAATAATAAATGACCTGAGTAAATGGACAAAGTATAGGTTATCATGGCTAGGGAGAATAAATACGATAAAAATGAATGTCCTTCCTAGGTTGCTCTACATAAATCGAACACTCCCGATCCTGATTAAATAAAAAGAATTAGAAAATATTCAAAGGAAAATATGTCAGTTTAGCTGGAACCACTCTCCCTCACGCATCACAAAGAAAATTATGTACCTTCATAAGTCAGAGGGGAGACTATCGTGTCCCAACTTAAAATATTACCACAAGGCAGCTCAGTTATCTTTCCTCCCAATAGCACATTCTATAGGGCATCAACCAGCCTGGGTGTATTTAGAGAACCACACTTTAAGGCCCTTAACCTGGGACAAGGTGGCTTGGCTATCAGAATTGCCTCAGAGCCTTAAAAACTTGCCAAACTCCCTAATCAGACACTCACTATCATACTGGAAATGGGCCAAGAAACACACGGGTTTGTTCCCTGGATCCACCCAAATGACCCCAATGATCTACAATTACTGTAGGCTAGGGCATTTCACACACTATCTGACCCAGAGACAGGGGACACCGGTCTTAAATTGGTTCTCCAAAATTTGTAAAGATAAACCTCTATCAAGGGGGATCATTGGGTCGCTTTACAAATATAAAACATTTGTTACTGGTTGAAGCGACTCTGGGGGAAGGACCAGAGTGGGGGAGCCCTGGAGACCCTTCAGAAGTAACCGGCGGCAAAATCAGAAAAGGAGAGGTCGCTTACTGAAGTCTGCCCTAGGGTAACCCAAGGGTGATTGCCCAGGTTAGATATTGTAAATAATAAGCTAATACTGCTGGAGGGATGATAGCTAATAGGACTTTGGTGTTTCCTGCAGATATACTCTTTACTATTGTCTGTTTTACCATGTTTTAGGTATCTCTTAAGTTGCAATCACAGTAAAAAATAAGAAAAATTATTAGTCTAAAAAGTAAAAATAAGAAGGACTAGCCAGCTAACTTTCACAAAATGTCCTTATTGTAAATACGTATTTTTGCACAACTGTTATGCAAGACTGTTCAAAAATGCTTTATTTTTCATTACATGCTGTACGCCTGACAATAAAAGAATTTAAATGCAAAAATTAGGTATTGTTGCAGTGACCAGAAAAATTTATGTTAGTTTGCCAGGCAGAAAGTGCCCTAAAACATTGCGTCTTGAACCCTAGTTGGTGGTGAATAAGTCACGCAAGTCATCCGGCATTCAGGGATAAAATACAGCAGCGTGTGGACCATTATTAGCTCAAGGCAGCTCATCTATCAGGCCTTTTTTAATCAAATGTATCGCCCACTGTCCGTCCCTTCGGGATCCATCCCTCATTCATCTTAATAAAGGTGAGGTAATCTAGACTTTTTTGACCTAGGCGACTTCTCTTCTCAGTGACAAAACCTCCTGCTGCACTGAAGGTCCTCTCTGACAGGACACTTGAAGCGGGGCAGGACAGAAGTTCTATGGCAAATTGGGATAGCTCAGGCCACAGGTCAAGCGTGCACACCCAGTAGTCAAGGGGTTCATCGCTCCTCATAGTGTCGATATCTGCAGTTAAGGCGAGGTAGTCTGTTACCTGACGGTCGAGTCGTTCTCTGAGGGTGGACCCCGAAGGGCTGAGGCGATGCACAGACACCTGACTGTGGGCAGATGAGCAGGGACTGCTCAGGGCGAGACACGGAGTGACGGATGGTTGAGAGGGGGCAAGCAGGGCAGCAGTGGTTGATGTGGCTGAAGATGCTGGAACAGGAGGAGGATGGCGGCTTTGACTTTGTGTGCTGCTTGTACTCATGTGTTGATCCCATAGACGTTTGTGATGTGACATCATGTGCCTTCGCAAAGAAGTTGTACCTAGGTGGGTGTTGGACTTCCCACGACTCAGTTTCTTTTCGCACAGGTTGCAAAAGTTGGCAGAGTAGGCGCTGTAGGCCTCACACACACGCCTGTAGGCAGGCAACTGATATTCAATCGATTACAGTAAAAAAAGAGTACTTTTATTTCACTGTACACTAGGTTGCACCAGATATGAGTGTCACTGTGCACTGGCAAAAGTTGGCAGAGTAGGCGCTGTAGGCCTCACACACACGCCTGTAGGCAGGCAACTGATATTCAATCGATTACAGTAAAAAAAGGGTTCTTTTATTTCACTGTACACTAGGTTGCACCAGATATGAGTGTCACTGTGCACTGGCAAAAGTTGGCAGAGTAGGCGCTGTAGGCCTCACACACATGCCTGTAGGCAGGCAACTGATATTCAATCGATTACAGTAAAAAAAGTGTTGTTTTATGTCACTGAGCACAACATAAGCTGTGAGCCTGACACAGGCAGGCAACTGAAATTAGATTAAAGGAAAAAAGGGTTGTTTTTTTTCAATGTATGGTACACCAACTATGACTGGTGAAACAGAGCAGAATATTAGCTGTGAGCCTGACACAGGCAGGCAACTGAAATTAGATTACAGGAAAAAAATGGTTGTTTTCAATGTATGGTACACCACCAGGTATGAGTAGTGAAAATAAGCACAATATAAGCTGTTAGGTGTTAGCCTGTCACACACACACGCTGGCAATTAGATTACACAGAAAAAAAATATAAAATAAAATAAATGATGTTACAGCCCTCAAAAGTGCTTTTTGGGTTGCTGTCTTTGCAGCAGATATCAGATGAGTCCTTCAGGTCTGTAGTGGAAGCTAAATACACAGCCTGGCTATCTATTTCCTTATTAAATTTCCAGCAGCTACACTATCTGTCCTCTCACAACGAATGCAGCTTCAGAATGATTCTAAAATGTATGCTGTCCTTCAGATGGAAGGCTCTGGAAGGGAGTGTATGCTGCTGATTGGCTGGAATGTGTCTGCTGACTGTGAGGTGCAGGGTCAAAGTTTCCTCAATGATAAAGAATAGGGGGCGGACCGAAAAGCGCATGTGTCCACCATCCGATGCGAGCGCGAAAGAGCCAAAATCGCTGCCAATAGTCCGCGGGCGAACTGTCCGCGACATCTCTACTACTGACTCCTTAGAATTCTATAACTTTGTTCTGAGAAATTATAGGTTTGAAACAATATGGTTTAGGACATGATGAGGACATGATAAGTAAACATTGCAATTATTAAATATAGAAAATATATATTTTGTTTATATTCCACTCTTTCTAGGTATGCTTTGTATTTCTGAGTGTTAAATAATTTACCACATACTATGCAGAATTCATATGTTATTAACACTACACCACAAATAGGAGCAATATGTTAAGTGCAATAAAATGTATGTACATACTTGAAGGTAATTTATGTTCATCTGCTTCTCTTAATAAATGTTATAACAAATTGCTTATTTCTTCAGGTGGGCATTGTAAGTCAGTGTATTCCTGTACTATTAAGATGTTTTTGGAATTGATATGTCATATTTAACTGTAAATGATCTCACCAACATGTACCTGATGCGTATTGTATTTTTACATACATGTATTGCCATATGAACACACATACTATAGTGGTTTACTGTGTATTCCTCAACTAGGATAAGATTACATATCATCAGGTTGGGTAGTACATTGTAAATCCTCACCAAAATCTACATCCATCTCAATGTGTTCTTCATTGTCAACATTGGTTTCCTATATACCTCACTCTTCTGCCAACACACCTTTCTTACATCAATAATAATCCTGTGTACTCCTGTTCTATTAATTCCGACATTGCTGTTGTACAAGTGTGTGTATATATATATATATATATATATATATATATATATATATAAAAACATTTAAAGCCTTATGAACTAACAATTAAAGTTTTGTACAGGACGTGTTATAATGTTAATAGTTTTAATGTAGTGATCCCACATTAATGGGTAATCTTTATCATAATTATTATAGATTTCAGTGCAAACAGCATCTACAAATCTGCATACACACTCTATGTTTCCAATATATTCTGGCTGATCTTAAAACACTGGTTGTGTTATTGTTATGATCAGTAGTGACCATAATAACATGGGCCCTCATTCAATTGCGATTTGGCCAATTGAATAGGGGTCTAAATAAGCACATAGCATTTTTTTTTTTTAAATAAGTTTTTAGTTAGTAAAAACCTTGCTTTTGGATAGATGCTTGCTAACTAAAAACTTATTTTAAAAAAATATGTTATGTGCTTATTTAGACCCCTATTCAATTGGCCAAATCGCAATTGAATGAGGGCCATGGTATTTAACATCAAAATGACAATCTGTGTTAAATTTAGTTTCTGTTGTCAGCAACTAAATGTGAGTTCTTGTGAAAAATGTACGCTGTTATGATAAGTATCCAGATAAGCTCTAATTTCTCTAATAACTTTATAGATATGCCAACCTCAGATTTAAGTAATAATATGAATCAAGGCATTGTCAATAAATATTTATTGATAAAGTATCTTAACAGCATGTAATAATTCTAATAGACATCCATATGATTATGATATTTATATTCAGATAATTACTCAATCCCTGATGTATCTACATCCAGTATGCCTTAACACATGATAGGTATATAAAGGTATTGTCATTATACACATACAATATCATAACATAAATGTATATTTATGTCCCAAATGAGTTACCATTAAAAACACACTGTCGTATGTGGCCATTAGACCACAATAACACTAAATCGCTGAGCAACTATAATTGCATAGCGCATGCATCCTATCTTCATCTGCTAAATTAAACAGGTGCAAATAAATTTGGATTGTGTCATTTAAATTCCTTACATGCATCTAGTGTGATTAAGAAACATATGATGTAGTTAGTATGTATAGGTGAAGGAAAAAAAGAGGAGATAAAAAATATCAACATCTGTATGTACAGTTGAGTCAAAAAACGTACATGCTGTTCATCTCCAAGTAGTGCTACCAATGTTGTTTTGTCAATAATATCTCACTTATTAGGAATAATTGCATGTATTTAGCAATGATATGTTTTATCACAATGAAGCATAGCTCTGATCACATAAAGGGCAATAGCACTCTCTCTCTCAATATATATATATATCATTTTTAAGTCTGTTATTTTACAAATGAAATGTCATTATTTGGATGGGTATTTCTTAGGCAACATGTATCGTATATTCATAGTATCAGGGAGCACTGCTTGGAGATGAAAACAACTTCGTAATGGATGTGAAATTTGCTTAAAATAAATCAGTAATAACAGATTAATAATACAAAAATAAAAAAGAGACTTTTCTCAACTGACTCCTGTAGTTGCCATCAATTGGTTAAATGTTAGCCATATCCATACTTGGTCACAGATAAGATTATCATGGCTTATGTGATGCAGATAAGTCACATGGCTTGCATATGTCACTATCATTGTATATGTCCTTTGGAGTAGTGGACTGGGAGTCCATCCATTTTTGTTCTAGGTTCATGAGAATTTGGAGGAGGGCCTCCATGTACTCCAAGCCCCTGACAATGGCCTGTGTGATGTCATTCTGCTGGAAGTGTATTCATTTCCGGATGAATGTTGGGCCTCAGGGTTTCAGGGGCCAATTCTCTTGCTTCTGCATGAATGCCATCATAACTGGTAACTCCACATTCATTGTTGGAAAGGTTGCTAGTGGAGGTGATACTGGTTTTGGTGGTGCCAGGGGAGGTTGTAATGGTGCCTTACTGCTGGAAATGGTGGTAGTTGGTGGTGTCAGAAGTACTGAAAGCATTGGTGGTGGCAGTGGGTGCATTGGAAAAGCACCAGCCCAAGACCCTGAGTCCTGTCAATAGGAGTCTCCTGGAGCAGGATCAATCTGGGGGAGGAGGGAATAGTGTGGTCAAATACCACCCTGAAGGGTGGCCCGGCTGGTTCATCCATTGTCATCATGAACTGGTCCCCGTCTCATAGTATGGTTCCTTCAGTTGCTCCTTTTCCTTATCCTGTGGTACTCTCTGCTTTTGGTGTGATGTACTAAGAGCTGAAGGGAAACATTTAGAAGATATCAACAATTCACATGTATTACAGATATAATCAGTCTGTGCTGGTGTGTACGTCACCTTATGATGTGCTGAATATTCTTTGGTTATGGTAGGGATGTTGAAAGATGCATTGGTGTGATACCTAGCACAGGTGCAATACACCAAAACAGCAGGTTGAAGAACATTCTGTTGTGAAAGTTTAATTTTGATGCTTTTTCACATCTTTTTGGTTATGTTAAGGAAATATAAATATCAACTGAGATGGATATTCTTAACATTCTCATTATGGTTTTGGGTTTATTAATTCTACAATGACTGTGATTAATGAGAAAGGGACTCTGTCTCCTCAAAATTAAGTGATATTTTAAGTTAATTCTCACAGAAACTAAAAAAGGGACTTATGTTGCAGTATGCATCTTTTGTGTAAAGTGAATCAATCCTGGTATAGTCCATGTTGTTGCTGTATGTATATACACATGAGATGCTCACAATTAATAATTAGCTGCTTTGTTGTGCTAATTAGCATTACAGTCCATTTGTCTCTCTCTGCAGTGGCCAACATAAAGACAAATAATGTTAACTGGCAGTTACATCCTCTATCCTCCCCTATCGAGTACTGTGAACTGCATGTTAGCATATAGGAGCGTCAAAATCAATTATACATATTGTAAAAAGTGATCTAGTTTAAATAGAAACTGATAGTACAATGTATAGACAGTTTGTATTGCTATTTACAAAAATCTACTTCCTATTAGGTGACAGACTTGCTTTAAGTGATGCTCAGCAAGTACACTGCATGTGTGTTAATTCTCTGGCAGATGGTTTTCAGAGCATTCACTTTATGATGTAGGATGGAGAAAGTATGCTGTCCCTTTTTAGCAAGGTTCCCAGTGCTGCAGAAACAGCAGAAGCCTTTATTAGAGAAATTATACGTCTATATGGGATTCCTAATGATATACTTTCTGATAGAAGTGTACAGTTTACATCCAAGTTCTGAAAGGAATTTTAACTTAGATTGAAACCTTGTTATAGATCCATTTTTCATCCTGAGACAAATGGACAAACAGAGAGAGTCAATTAGTATTTTGAGCAATACCTCGAATGTTACCCTTGCTATTTATAAGATGACTGGTATCAGTTCCTCCCTATTGCTGAATTTGCAATCAAAATTGGTAGCTAAAAGTCAGCAGTCATACTCCTTGCCCTTTTTTTTAATTTTTTTTATATTTTCTTTTACGAAATCACATACAAAAGGTTACATGACTTAATAATATAACACCAGACAAAAATATGTAGCCCCATACATTATGTTTCTTTTCTTAATATCTTCTTTTCTTCCTTTTGGGCTACCACCTATACACATTTACACTAACCATAATGGAACCTGGAATATAGGAGGGGGGTCCTCCTGCTCTCAAAGGTTGTGGTTGTTTTCAGAGAGAATTCATCAGTCAAAATTTTAATCTAATATTCAACAACTCAATGGCTTATTTGATAATTTTCCCAAATTTTCTATTTATATTTGGATTTATTCATTAATCCTATTTCAGAAAAATCCTTTTCTAAGTTCCAATTTATTTCCAACTTATTTCAAACTTCTTCCCAAGTTGGGATTGTTTTTTGTTGCTATTAAACTCTCAAGCAATATTGCTTTGACCTCGCGGAAAAATTCAAAGGGGAAAATATGTAAAAGGGCCATTTGGGGGGTCAACTTTATTTCATCTTTAACTATATTTCCTATATGTTTACAAAAATGTTTCCAGAATTTTTGTATATTTGGGCAGTCCCACCAGATATGCCTGTACGACCCTATTTCTCCCCATTTTTTCCAACAATATTTCTCATTATCATGCTTACTTATATAAGCCATTCTCAACAGCACTAGATGCCATCTATTGTAAATCTTGTTATGTAATTCTCTTTCATTTACGTACTTAATCAATGTCTCTGTGATAGAGAAAGCCCTATGCCATATGTCTAGTGGTATTTCTATTGCTAGGTCTTTCTCCCATTTTACCATTCTATTTGATTTTTTCCCCTCTTCGCTGTTTCTAATTATGTTATATATATATTTTAAATCAAACAGCTGTTATTTTGAGATACCATTAGACTTTGACATGCTGTCAACTGCATAGTCTCAGCAAATTGAAATTTAGTGGCTTTTAATCTATCACAGAGTGGCCTATTTTGCATCCATCTACTAGCCAATTTTCCATCTAGCTTTTTAATTTCTTCAAATGTTTTGATTTTGTTATCCATACATAAATCTCTAAGGTACAAAAGGTCCACTTCACCCACATTTTGCAACCATGGTAGTTCAAGATAATTTGCCAAATTTGGACTAGGGAAAGGGACTAACTGATATTTTTTGTTTAATTTATGCCAACTTTTAAAATTATTTTATAC
Organism: Discoglossus pictus; assembly: GCA_027410445.1. NCBI lineage: Eukaryota > Metazoa > Chordata > Amphibia > Anura > Alytidae > Discoglossus > Discoglossus pictus. The sequence continues at coordinate 117,439,506 of CM050166.1, read as the reverse complement.
TCCTAGTTCTCCTGGCATTACAGTGTATTTATATTCCCCAGGTTTTCTTGGTACATCCATAATTTCACTTTTCCTATATTTATTCTTCTCGCCCTTTATATTGTAAGTTTGCAAGTTTTCAGTCTGGCAAGAGGCTTTAGGGAAACCACTATGCACACTACATTGTAAGCTCAATGTGTTAGTAATCTTTTGCTGTGAATTAAACTCATGTATAGCCCTACAGAATTTGTTGGTGCTCTCTAAATAAACAGTATTAATCATTTACCAGCTGTTTTTTCTGTTCCTGAATTCTCCTGTAGATTAAGCAAACTAAAAGAACACTTAGAAACTTTAAGTAAATCCATAACTAATTCTCATGAATATCAAAATAAGTATAGATTAAGGTCCAGTAACCTGGACTATAAGATACTGTAGGTGATATAGATTCAACAGAGAACATACAAATTAAATACTCAACCAAAAAGATTGGGAGCTAAATATATAGGCCAATTTCCATTTACTAATATCATTAACCCTGTAAACGTCATTCTCCAGTTACCCTCTGCTTTACACTTTCTTACTCAAACTGGTGATGAGTAACACTCTCTCTGGTCAGGTACCTTCACCCACCTACTCCTGTCTTGGTTTGTGGATTCTAGGATTGAAAGAGGGTTCCATAAGAGGTACCGCTTGAAGTTGACACCAACTAGTGGGAGTGGGCAATGTAATGCACATCACTCTATTGCCAGACTTGTTAGCACAAGAACTAAACCTTACCATATCAGGGTCCTGTTATTCCCACAGAAAAGTGTTTAATCGTGTCTGCTGCAGTGAATGAGATTGGCTGCAGCTAGCATGATCTGTTTGAAGGTGTGAATGAGTTGTCAGGTGACCTGACATTGACCATGGACTGTTTTGTCTACAATTTGTGCCTCTGGCCCATTTGTGCTGTACCATGGAATGCTTCTGCAGTAAGAATCAAACTCCTGCTGTTATTGTTTAAAGAACTTGGTTGATGATGTGCAATTATAAGTTGTGCTGAAAATCACCTTTAAGTGTCTCAGGGTGATCGGTGTCCAAAAGCTCTGATATTCCCACAGTTGTTGATTAACATCATCTCTTTCAGAAGCTGATCCCACTGAATGTAGTGCACATATGGTGTAGGTCTAAAACCTGTGGCCCTAGCACTGGCTGCCTCTTCTGTCATTTTCTTCTTGAGAGTCCCCCGGCAATAATTATAGTGATGCTTGATATTCTTGACATCACAGCCATGGACTGTTACAGTGCTGACCTCTTGTGAAACCTTTCGCCACATCTTAGCCCTCTGGTTAGGTCTAAGCTACCTTCCACCATGGATTATAAAGGACCTACTATGGATGGCATTCAGGAGTACTATCAACTCCTTATGGGAGTAGTCGTAGACAATATGTTTGCCTTCCGACCCCCTGACTGTGCTGGGGGATCAATCCCACCCTAAGCTTGCCCCGAGTCCTGGCCCTCCCAGCCATCATTTCACCACTGGGTCCAGATTCCTCCCTGCTTGCCCTGCATACTGTGTCCATGTTCCTGGGTCCCCTCCCCCTCACTCCACCTCTCCTCCACTGCTACCTCTTCTCCCTCTGCCCTAGCCTCTCACGCTCTCTTCATCTCTACTAGCTGCTCTCTCCTCTCTCCACTTCTCTCTCTCCTCTTCTCTCTGTGTCTCCTCCATTCTCTCATCTTCTCACCATGGCTCCCTTTATCTCTCTCACTCTTCTTTTTTCTCCTCTCCTGTTCTCCTCCTTTCCTTTCCCTTACTCTTTTGAATAACCCACGTGCCATATGTCACTAAACCAAAATCCTGTCTGGTGTTTACAAGCTTTACAAGACCTACTGTATGTGATACATAGTGGAGTTTTAGAAATAAAGCTCACAAAGTTTCTTGGGTGTTACAGGAGCCATTGAATGTGGGCATATAACACGTAGTTATTGTTGAATTGCAAATATTGCCATGCCATTTATGTGCTACATCCTCTAATAAAGTATAGCGAAGATTTAAAACACTCTACAGATTTCTACCTCAATTAAAAGTTGCTCCTGAAAATAAATCTTGCTACTTCTACAGATTTTTTGAATATTGCAGGTATTTCTTTAAAAAATTACTCACTATTATAGCTAACTAGCAACTTGCACGTAAAAAAATGATGGTCAATAAAATTGTAAGGCTGGGAATGCTGTTTGGCACACAATGTAAGGTGTTTGGTCATCTGAGCACCTTCGGCGCTCAATGCAAGCCCCTTGCAGAGCACCGGCGCTCATCACGAGGCTCACTATGAGTGCCTTCGGTGCTTATTGCGAACCTCTCCCCTGGTGTACTTTTGCTCCTCTAAACACCCCTGTGCACTTATTGTGAGCCCCGCACTGAGCGCCTTTGGCGCTCATCGCTTGGCTTGCAATGAGCGCCTTCGGTGCTCATTGCAAGGCTCTCCGCTTGTGTAGTTTTGGTGGTCTGAGCACCTTTGGCAGTCATTGCAAAGGGCGTGCTGATTGGCTTTGGCGCTCCTTGCGAGCCTCTCTCCTTGTGTACTTTTGCTCCTCTGAGCACCCTCGGCACTCATTGTGAGCCCCACTAGTAACACCTTTGTGGCTCATTGCGATCCTCTCCCCTGGTCCTTTTTTATATATATATATATATATATATATATATTATTTTTTTTTATGCTAATTAATTAATTAGTGAAATAATAAATTAATTTACTTTACCTATTTGTAATTAATATATACAGTAATTAATATCCTGAAGAGCTAACAATCTGTTTTGATTTTCCTGCAGCATACAATGTACATTTGCACTGTTGCTGACCTGAGGTGTGAGTGTCAGCAATGTGTGCAGTGTAAATAGGCTGCGTGTGCGAGGCCAAACTGTTTGTTTGGCTATGTAATTGGGCATTGTTGTAAAATGGCGGCGATTGTCTATGCGTTACGCGGGTGTGGATCTTTTTCCGTTGTCCCTAATAGTGTATTTTATACAGTGTTCGTGCCTGTGTAAAAGTCTTATGTGATTGGTGGTGTTATGTGTGTTTAGGGGTCCTGTAGCCTCCTTTTCGTTTTTTTTCGCCCACCATTTTTTTTCGAGCTTACCAGAATTTTGTGTGTGGAGCGCTTTCAGCTCCACCAGCTCTAGGAGCTTGCTTTGCGAGGGCCGCAGTTGCAGCAGGGTCGCTATGTGAGCCCCCAGGGCGTTAGCAATAACCTGTATAGCTCACAAATATATATGTGATATAGAAACATGTTTTAGATGTTTGCAGTACACTTTGGATAATTATTGATATGTATATTTGATGGCTTTTATTGCACATTAATCATCTATCTGCATTGTTTTGTTAGTTAATTGCTTCTTAAGTGTAAGATCATAAAGGTTAGTGTTATGCCGCATTATTAGTGCTAACTCGTGTAATGGTCCAAAGCGATTCCTGTTTCCAGGAACATGTGGATGTGGTTTTGGTCTGCTTAGATGTGAATTTGACAAATGAAATTTACTGTGCTCTAATTGTTGCATGAAAAGCTAAAGGAGTGTTAGCAGATATTCACTTAATCTTGACCAGCTATATTATAGATTATTGTGTGTATATATATATATATATATATATATATATATATATATATATATATATCCTTGGTGGGTATATCACTAGAAGTTTAAAAAATTTGCAAATTAAAATGTTGCTTTAAGAAAATGTTTTTTTTTAAATAAAACATTACTTACAGTTTAAATTATACCATATTTGCAAGCTCTGCAATATCCAATAAATGGGCCAAGGAGGATGACCACATGAATATCCCAAACACTCCATTTGAATGATTACTGAGCTTTAGTAAATGCTTTGATATATTTGGAGATTTCAATATGTCTTAATGTGTTAATATTTTTCATAGTGTATTTCACCTTTAAATGTAATTGCATATTTATTTGGGTTGTAGGAAAGGTTGTATTTCACAAATGAATCAGCATATCTATTTGATTAACATCATTTGAAGCTTAAAAGAACATTCAGATAAAAATAAATAACTAATGTATAAGATATGCCTAGCTATAACTGAAATATTTTATATTTTCCTTCTACAATTTCAATAATCATATGTATTAAAAAAAATAACATAACTACTCCTCACTATTATTTCAAATCACCATTAATAGGCTTTAATGACATGCCATTTTATAAATTACTGTTTTTTTCTTGCTGTTTTTTTTTAGTTCTCCGTCCTGAAGTTTCGTCTGTAGGTGTAGTTGTAAGGTTAATATATTTGACTTCTTCCTGTATTTCTCTCTAATATTAATTTTTAATCTTGCTGTGCCTAGAGTGAGGATTTCTGATCCTGACAAACCTCAGACATCTATGTAGGTTATTGCACTCACTGGTAGAACTGGGAGATATTAAATCTCAGAGTTTAAAGGTTATATAACCTTTTCTTTTTGTGTTTCCAAAAAATTAAATCCTCACGGATGTGTGTATTTTGTTCTCATTTTCATAGTTTTCAAGTTGTATATGTCTTGAGTAGTGAAATATACTATATAACTATAATAATATCTACTGTACAGTACTGCTGTGTACATTGAATTTACCTTGTGCAACATACAGTCATGTTATGAGCCCATTAAAACAATGGAGAGATAATGCTGTTCCAAAAGTTACAGGCAGCCAGCATGGGATTCAGTCCTTGACTATCTTACTGAATTTACTGAAGCTGAATATTAAACTTCATCAAGGTGTAGATAGACACACAACTTCAATTGTAATCCACTAAATTGATTTTCTTGAAACAAATATATTAAAAGACTATTGTATGATGCAAAATATATATATTTTTGAAAATTTGAGCCTTACTCAAAGCATAATTAGAAATCAAACAATGCCATAAAGCTTGTTGTCAATTTGGACAGCAATTCAAAATGTTGATGCTGGTTTCTGGAAATATCCAATTTCTTTAGTGAAGATTGCATGCGTGAGAGGGCCGTTTAAATTTCTGCATGAGCAGGGCTTGCTGTTCCCCCGCTTAGCAGCATTCATGAAGGGCCCGTAGCCCACCTCAGGCTTGCCTGGGGTTGGGGGGAGGGGTCACCTGACATGGCAGGCCCGGGTAGGGGCGGGGTGGTGGCTAGCTGAGGGAGGTGGAGCAATGTATGCGTTTGCCGCCAATTTTCTCCAGTCCGCCCCCAGCTAGCCATGGGAGCAGATGCCCACCCACCCATCCCTAGAGTATTGTTGTTAACGTGTTGTATATATTGTACTGTAAAAAAAAAAAAAAAAAAAAGCAGCTGTGTATTAAGTTGTTGTCTATGTATTCATTGTGGTAGATGTATCTTTTAAGTGTATATTATATGATATCAGACGTTTGTTTATTTTGTCACAGCGGCGGGTGGTGAGGGGAGTCGCCGGGACAGTGGAAAATGGGGGAGATCCTACCCTACGGTGGTACGGATGTTCCAACACGGTAGGCCCTGGATGAGGCTTCTGGGCGTAGGGTGTACTGTCTCTGTCCAGGCTCCTCCCCTCGGGGTTATGTTTATTTATGTATTTATCGTTATGGTTATTACATCATGTTGTGTTTACCAATAAACGCTGTGGCCAGTTATCTCCCAAGAAATGGTCTGTGTCTAATCTGTGTCTAATTTTGTATTCAATGGGTGATGGGGTATAAATTCTTATATGCACCTACCAAATGGGCCTTGCTTAGGTCATGGCCTCAGACTCCAATCTAGGAATATTCTATACATAAGATTTTCTCAAAAAAATATTTTATGTTCATGGCTTACACAAATGCTAATGTAGTTAGTGTATTACATACTTCATGTGATATTTTTCTAAATTACAGTGATCTATTAAAGTGGGAGTTTTTTTAATTTATCTTTGCCCTATCTATAGGATATATTGTCTATGTGGTCTTTTGAATAAATGGGAAAAATGTTTTAGAAAGCCTTTGCATTTTGTTTATTTTGTACTAAATTATTCTTTACTGAAGACATCTAATTTATTTTATTAGCTGATTATGTCTTTTACTTTGTGTACTTACTTCGTGTAGTTTGTGTAAACTAACAAGCTTTTAAGCACTGCTGCTTAAAGCTCTGTCACCTGTAGCTGTTACATCCTCACTATGCTGTACAATTACATCCTGCTCCCATCTCAAGAAATTGATGAGCAAAAGCCAAAATGGTACATTCCACAGAAGAGTAATTGCATATAAACTATAACAAATTAGAGGTTGTGTTAATTTATTTTCCATTCTCCACTAATGTATTTTTTTTTTGTATAAATAATTTTACATATATGACCACACTGGTCCTTTAAAATGTAGCCAAATAAAAACATACAGGCAAGCAAGATTTTGACATTTTCTTTTTTTTTATTTTGACAGATCTTCCTTTTAGATCAGCTGTTTCAGGACACAAGGACAGAACTATCCATCCAACTGAGGGATGCTTTTTGATTGTTAATATATCTATTAAATGTTGAATACTGTGACAATATAAGCAAATACAAAATGTACTCCATGATTAATCACCAGATAGAAAGAAACATACAATCCTTCATTCTAGCCTTTGGATTTTAAATATGTTTCAATAAATTCAGTTTTCATCTTTACTTTCACCCTTGTTGATTTTGCATGCAATACTTTATGAAATATGTTAGATGCTTTTAAGCCTGAAGTAGTCTGCAAAAAAAGATGAGATGATGCATGTAGTTAATCAGGTGCTAGCATGACTCACTAGGAATTATTTATGCTACAATGATAGCTTAAGAGCTATGAGACAGATGATTGTGAAGCTTGGAGATGCTCTCCAGTTTCACATTATCTCCTTCTCCCTCTTACATCAATACTTTTCCTGTTACAGATACCGCCTTAATTTGTACCTGGGCCCCCAAAATCTGGGAACATGAAAAACTCAACAAAAGCTACAGTCACCTTGAGGTATTTATAGGCTATGGATGATGCCACCAATATAGGCAATATTAATATTATTATGTGACAAAGTGCCCCCCAGAGGTCAGTGTAAGTTACAGAGGCTTGAATATTTCTCTCCAAGAGAAATTAAATGGTTAACTTCTGGAGCACAATTCACACCAGGAGGCTTTTATATATATATGAAAATGAGCTTACTGCTAAAATACACGCAGCTCTATAAAAAAAGTTAAATCTATTGGAGCTGAAATCTAGCAGGAAGAAGAAAGATTCTTAAATCAACAAGGAATGTATCCATCGCTGAAGAGTGAGGACCAGGCTGTTGATGATCATCAATGGAGAGAGTCAAAAGCAAAGTATTAAATATTTTCCTTGCTTAACAATGTAACTTTTTTCTTTTATGTGTTTTTCTATGTTAGTGCTTGGTACCATAGGGGTTCTTATGGACCCTCATTGGCGGTTGGGTTCGCGGGGCTCAAATATGGACTCCTGTGGTGGTAAGTAGGGTGCTATTGGGGGCCTTGAGGACAACCATGGTAATAGGGTTAATTTTAGGTACCCTCTGTGATTATAAGGTCCAACATAGTTATAGTATAATATACCACGTGGGTCCCCATTGTATAGGGTTAATATTAGTTACCATGGGGCCCATAAGGAGCTCCATGGTAAAGGGGATACAATTAGGTGCCATTGGGGTCCATTGGGAATCCATTGTTATAATTTAGGATATAATGGTGTCCATAGAGACTGGTAAAAGTTTATATTTGGTGCCATGGGGATAACATGATTAGACTTTACATGATGGAGGCCCAGGATAAACCAAGGCTCATAGGTGTAGTGGACATTGAGGGGGATTCTGGTGGATCCCCTGACTCATTGGAGGTGGCAGTATCAACCCCTTAATTATGCAGGATTTTAACAATTAAAATTCAAATCCTACACAATTAAGGTGTTAGCTTCTTCATAGCAACTGATTCGACACATAAAGGCTTTTCAGAGTATTATTTTTTGTCTTTATGGGTGGTTTAAAGTTCCTGTAGTTTTTTTTTTAATTTTAGGAACTCAGAGGGCCTTCTAATTAAATGTGATAGGGATTTAAAAAAAGTTATGGGACAGATACTCAGGGCTTAGGGCCCCTACGAGCAATGAGATGACATTTTCTGGGGGTTAGATTTCCATGTGTGATGTGATAGGTCAGTCGTAATTTACAAGTGAACTTCACTTAGTTATTTTCTTACGGTAGATATGGAATGACAGTGTACAAGAAAGAGTCTGAAGAAGTTCACAGGTATGAGCTTGGAAGTTAACATCAGGAGCACTTTGTGAATTGATACTATGAGCTTGATTACATGGCTCCCATAGGATCGCCAAGTAAAGCTTATCCCCAGCTATATTATTACATCTTACAGGAGATTTTAATAAGCTATTACATGCTCCCATAGCATAGCTTACTGATATGTAGACAGGGTTTGTCATGTAAGGAAAATATCTTGCAAACATTTTCAACAGTTGCCTGTTATGTAGCAGCTAAGAGATTAAACTAATGATCCAGAGCTTATACTGCAGCATTGGCTATGGTGGTGACCGCACTATATATACATTGTCATGACTAATTTTTGGACTCTGACACATTGGGTTGCTAATATCAAAGGCTATCAAAATGGACATGAGGCTTGTTGTAAGGACTGTGACCTGTTTTTGCGTATAGTGTTGTGTGGGCCACCATAATTAATGTTAAGGGTTACTATATGGTGTTATGTGCACTGTAGTATTGTTATTTTACTTGTAACTAGCAGAGGTACACTTTTTGTCATGCATGCTAGTGTTAACTCTACAGGAATTTAAATGTGTATATGGCCTCCTGGAATGTTTGTTTGGTCAGAGTGGGCACTGGGGGGAGAGATAGGTTAATAAATTAACCAGAAAGATATCTGGGTCCTTTTCAGACTTTTCATGTGTGATCAAAGAATTGTCATAAAGTGATACGTGGCACTTAAACCAGGCCTGATAACAGATGCGCTCTGGTGTATCTGGTATGGGAGCAGGGATGGGAGCAAGGTTTATGGCTTAGTGACAGGGAGGTCACACTAAGAATTCAGACCCCCTCTCACAGGGAGGGAATTATGTGGGAAGTTTTGTTGTGTGTGATACATCTGTGAAAAGGAAGAGAGAATAAATGGAGTCTGACTCTGACATGCTAAGCAACGGTATGTCTGAGGCTGTCTGCACTAAGAAAAGGTGCATGTGTTCTTCTTGGATTCTAACCAAAGGAATCTGATTCCTCTTCAGGAATGATGTCCTGATCTGAATTTATTTGCTGGGTGCTGAGATTGAACACAAAAGGCACAACCTAGAAGGAAAAATGTATGTGCAGGTGGCCCCTCAAATCTGGGTCGTCCTACACATATAAACATTCAGTAAAACTTAAAAAATGATGCAATGTGTCAGTATAGTTATTTAAGATGGCCAGTAATACCCGCACATACATAAAAATGTTTAAAAGGCATATTGAACATATTATTTCACCCAACAAATTAAACTTAATCTTTTTAACATGTTTTATAATTTATTCCATTTGACTCCATTTACAGCTATTATCAAACACTAATGTTCTCATTTGCTGCTAATTCACTGTAGGTGGATTCTATGCAAATGAATGGAGCATGTGCATGATCATTCACACAACCTCGATGAATAATGTGCACTAACCCCCCTCATAATGTACATAGACACCTCCTAAAATGACTCATTAGCAAAGAAGGAATGTAGTGCTTAATCCCGTGATCAGAGTTGCAAATGTAGTCACAGGAAACACAATTTTTTTTTAGAGGAATATGGGCAATATCCAAAAAAACTAAGTCAGAGGCGCTCATCAGAGAACGAACCAACCTTAATAGATTAGTTCTATGGCCATGATAATGGCCATAGACCTGCCCTATTAAGGTTATGGGGGCAATATGCGTGTAACATAAATATGTGGAAAACAAGAAGTGTCAACCTTTAGATTGTAAGTCTGCGAGTTTCAATCCTGCAAGGCGCTTTAGGGAAAGCGCTATGGAGACCGGATTTCAAACTCAAAGACATTGCCCTCCATTCTTTCCAATGTGTTAATCTTGAACTTGTCATTGCTGTAACTTCAATTATGTATAGTGCTACAGAATATGTTGGCATGTTACAAATAAACAATAATAATAAAAGTGTAAGCACTTTACTTTTAAATCTATATTTTTATGTCTACATTATTTAACATCTAAAATACAAGTGCTAACAGCACCAAAACTCTAGTCTGAATTCAACTTAAAAAAAAATACTACCACATTGGTTAAAAATGGAACCATCAAAATGTTAAACAAGTATTCGATTCTGACATGATGAAATATCATTAACACATTTCAATCAGAATATAAAAAAACTCTATTTAAAGCAGGAAAATGTGCCATAAGACTTTAGATGGGGTGGGAGTTCCTCATAGGAGAAGATCTGTGTTTTTAAGTGGAGGCCCTTTTCAAAGGGCCAGAAGATCAGGATCATGGGCTTCAATCAAGATGAAGAATATGTTTTCTTCAATCAACATGGATAACTTCTCAGAGGCATTTTGTGTGCCTCTATGGGTGGTTACTTACACGTAACCCTAGATTTCACTACTAGAGGCTATATGAAAACCAACACCTACCCAACTTCCCTGGAAAATGTGAAAAAAGTTGTAATATATAGTAAATATGCAAAAATGTATATTGCTCTATTTTCTCTTGTTTTTCAATAAAAAATATTTAAACAAAAAAGAAAAAAAACTATTTAGCTAACAATAAAGTTATTTCGGTAAGAGGGCTGTCTAAGTTTTCTCTGAAGCCTCTTTTACTCCTCTACGCCACTGGATGTATTTGCCTTTGGCATCAAATTTGCGTTCGTGGTTAGACATCTCTAAATGCAGTCTTCAATATCACTGCACAGACGTGGCCTCAAACCTCTCATGCTGGCCGTGTAAATCAACCTCTTACGATAATGCTTTATAATTTTTAATTTGGTCTAACTTCCCAGTTACTCAGAAAAACCTAAAGGATAAAAAACACTATCTACTTCTATCTATAGCACTTATTTGTACAATATAAATTTTCCTGGAAGCAAACTCATGAACACATTCACACTACCACTGATTAGACTTACAGTAATAAATTCATATTCCTCTAATTTGTAAAATAAGTCATCATAAGTGACCTCTAGCTGTAAGATGGTAAAAAATAGGCCCCTTGTTACATCTTTAGATCTTAATGACCTCATCTGTCACAGGCCAGATTCTTTAGTAACTAATGCAACATATGTTTGGCGCAAAAGAACATCGCTCACAATTTAGATATTACTATAATTCAGCATTCCAAAAGAGTTTATAAAATAAAGGTAATATATATTACATTATATGTAACCATTTAGTACAATGCACCAGTTGTCACATTTGTGCTGCAGAAATACATAATGGTGTATTTGACAATTACTTTAAATAAAATAGAAAATGTTTATTCATGAATGAAGTGAAAAGATCCTTTTAAAATTAGTTTTACTCTGCAGAATGTGACAATGGCCCAGATTCACAAAAATTCCCAGAAGCTTTAAAGAGGTTCTATCTTAATGAATTTGGCTGAATGTGTTAGAATCCAGGGGATATAATATTGTAAAAAGTGGTTCTAATGGTCCAATGTATGAAAGTTTTCTTTTTAAAAGGCATACTGCCCATGTAAGCAGTATGTCAAAGAATGAATATTGTCCATATTATGAATTAATTATTTTTTTATTGAAGGGTAAATGTTGACAAGATATCAAACAAAATAGAAATCAAGTAGACTTTGTTATGGTATATAAGATACTAAAAGTAGTACAAGTCTCTTTACTGTAAACTTTATTTGTCTACTGCAAATGTACTCCATTCATTTTCCTATACTGAACCATACAAATATACAAGTACAGAAAACCCTATGGAGAAATAAGTACCCGCGAACAATAAAACTGTTAAGCCCTGCCATGGTGGTATTATAAGTACTCCCCCGGCACCTAAAATTAACCCCATCACTCGTGGGGGTCAATATAGACCCCCATGAGACTAAAATTAACCCCCTTAGTCCAATAGGGGAATATATATGCCCTATAGGACACTATTACCCCTAGGTTAAACCTTTAAGTGCCATGCTATTACCTCTAACTATACACCATTAATCCCTTGACCCTAATTATATCACATTAACCCATTCTAAATCCTATTTAACCCTAACTGGGCCTATTTAACTCCTTCTACATCTATTTAACCCTAATTGGTCCTATTTAACCCTATCTGGACCTAATAACCCTAACTGGGCCTATCTAATCCTAACTGGGCCTATTTAACCCCTTATAGACACTGTAGGGACACAGGGGGTCACAATCGGGTCTACTGCAGCTAGCGGGAGGCTTAATTGCAGTCGTTGCAAGGGCTTCACAGTTTTGCTGGGTTGGCGGAGGGGTGATCGGAGCATTTGAATAGGGTCATGGGGTTTCATGCAGCCGAATCTGTTGTGGCTTCGTGAGATCAAAGGCTTTCCGTGCAAGGGAACGCAGGGCGCCGGTCGCAAGCCTGTCGGAGCTGTCAACTGCAAGGGAATAGAATAGCTAAGTAGCTTGCGGCTATCCCTTGTGGCCATGCAGCTCCTATGGCCAGCATTTGAATGTTTTTAGCCACTGATCCCAAATTTTGTAAGATAAATGCATTATATCCCCTAGCACATGAGTGATCCTTTCTAGAATAAGAATATAGTTACATTTGTAAATGCCAAAGCACTTATACTGTTTGTTTTCTATTACTTGGCTATGTGACTCTTAGCAGTAAACTTACCTATTTTTAATCATTTTATTTTTTAATACATGTGATTCCATTTGCAGCTCTGATCAAGAAGCAGATGTTCCTCCTTAGCTGCTGAGGTCTCTATGTAAACTATGAGTGTGTGCGTTAGTGCACACTGTTCCTCCATGCTCTGTGAGTGAGCACAGAAGCTTAGCTGTGCACACTCCTCCATAATTTACAGATAAGCCTTCTAGAATGATTCAGTGGCAAAGGAGGGCATCTACTGCTTGATCAGAACCATTAATAGAGTAAAAAGGAATTAAAATGAAACATTTGAAAAATATTTATTTTAATAATATGCTCAATTCTTATTCTTTGGCATACTGCATACATGGGCTGCATGTTTAAAAAAAACTTTCATACAGTGGTCCTTTATGCGGGAATAAGTGGAATTAAGCACAGTCCCTATGAAGCCTGCTCCCATGAAGCACAATTAAACTGTGTTTGATAATACATTCCAAAGAATATAGGAAAGTTAGCTCCTTTTTAGCCAGACTTATCCCATTTGGATAATATATAGTGATGTCGCGAACATCAAATTTTGGGTTCGCGAACAGCGAACGCGAACTTCCAGCAAATGTTCGCGAACGGGCGAACATCGGCGAACATCATAGACTTCAATGGGCAGGCGAATTTCACAACCCACAGGGACTCTTTCTGGCCACAATAGTGATGGGAAAGTTGTTTCAAGGGGACTAACACCTGGACTGTGGTATGCCTGAGGGGTATCCATGGCAAAACTCCCACGGAAAATTACATAGTTGATGCAGAGTCTGGTTTTAAGCCATAAAGGGCATACATCACCTAACATTCCTAAATTGTTTGGAATAACATGCTTTAAAACATCAGGTATGATGTTGTATCGATCGGGTAGGGTATGGGTTACACCCGCTTCACAGTAACAGACCAATCTCCCTGTTTAATGCACCTCAAACAACCGCAAACAGTCCCTTTGCACAACAGCAAACTCCCCATTTGCACAAGATTGGATACCAAGCTAGCCATGTACCATTCCTTGTCCTCACTGATGTCATTGAAGGTCTCTTCCTCCACCCAGCCACCAAGGGTCCCCAAAAGGTGACAACAAGCCCCCTGGGACGCCTGCTGTGTTTGGTCTTCCACCTCCTCAAAGCCACCTTCCTCCTCTGACTCCTCTTCTTCAGACTCCCAGAGTCTGGGGGCTTCCACTGCCCAGCATGGAAGATTATACACAGGTCAGAGTCTGGGGGCTTCCACTGCCCAGCAAGGAAGATTATACACAGTTCAGAGTCTGGGGGCTTCCACTGCACAGCATGGAAGATTATATACATGTCAGAGTCTGGGGGCTTACACTGCCCAGCATGGAAGATTATACAAAGGTCAGAGTCTGGGGGCTTCCACTGCACAGCATGGAAGATTATACGCGTTGCCTCTGTCTGCGTTATTATAAGGTGTGTACTGTTAAGTAGTACTATTCCTATCGGTTTAATCCCTTTTACATCCACTATTAGGGGACGTGTATATGGCATTGATTTTTGGAACAGGGAGATGGAAAAAGATGCTTGGTGGGCCCTCCCACTTCAATTTTGGAGCACTGCGCGTGCAATCTAAGGTGCCACCAGATATGAGTGTCACTGTGCACTGGCAAAAGTTGGCAGAGTAGGCGCTGTAGGCCTCACACACGACAGTAGACAAGCAACTGATATTCAATCGATTACAGTAAAAAAAGTGTTGTTTTATGTCACTGTACACTACGGTTGCACCAGATATGACGTATCACTGTGCACTGGCAAAAGTTGGCAGAGTAGATGCAATAGGCTTCACACACACGCCTGTAGGCAGGCAATTGCTATTCAATCTATTACAGTCAAAAAAGTGTTGTTTTATGTCATTGAGCACAATATAAGCTGTGAGCCTGACACAGGCAAGCAACTGAAATTAGATTACAGGAAAAAAATGGTTGTTTTCAATGTATGTTACACCACCAGGTATGAGTAGTAAAAATAAGCACAATATAAGCTGTTAGGTGTTAGCCTGTCACACACGCTGGCAGGCAGGCATAGATTACACAAAAAAAATTATAAAATAAAATAAATGATGTTCAAAGTTTCCTCAATGATAAAGTATAGGGGGCGAACCGAAAAGCGCATGTGTTCGCCGTTCGCGGCGAACATGAACATGGGAAAATTGCTGTGAATAGTTCTCCGGCGAACTGTTCGGGACATCACTAATAATATATTTATAAGAGTAAAACATAGGTCAAAAGTCACTGAGCTTCACAGATGCTGCCAAGGCATTTGCTTAGGCTGTGTAAACATTTTCCCATAGAAAGAGGCATTACAGCTCCAGTGAATCGTGAAACTTACTAAATTTTGGACAAAGAATGTAGGCTTGTCTATACATAAACGTGAAGAAACATTGTGTATACACGCTTTATCATTCCAAAGAAAATTAGCTATTTTTTACTTATTAAGCACGTTATTGGTTATCTTATAGTAACTAGTCTTTTGCAGGAACTACATATGTTGCATTTTTAAAACTGTATTTTAAAGAAAACAGATATTAGACAATACAATACCTAATTATTTTTAATGGCTTGGATGAAGCCGTCTATATGCGTTTCATGCAATCATTATGTGTGATCAATTTGTATATTGTATGTTGATTACTGTTACGGTATATTTACTTTGCTTGCTATGTCCTAATTATTTGAATTCCAGTGTGATCATTTCTTGCTGATTTCTAATAAAGATACACTCTCAATTAATACTAAACACAACAGGAATTACAAACAAATCAATCTGATCCCAAAATAACTAGCATTTCAAATTTTCATAATCTCCTTAAAGTTATGTTTGAATTCCCTTTATGAATAATCACAGTATGAAACCTTCCCGTGAATATGTTACTTTATTGAGGAATGAATTACCAGCACCCTGTTGCTCCTCCACAAATTATATTTGTTTTTCATATTTACATGCACTGTATCTTGTTAAAATAAGAAAATAATTAAAAAAATAAGTGTAGTTTTTTTCTCACAGTTCACTGATTTCTTCTTAAATTAGTACTAAAAATATTTTCAACAATGCTAGTAACAGCAGGAACATTCAATACGACAATTTACAGCAGTCACACTACCAAAGTCTGAAAATTCAAGAAACCGTAATACTTCAGAAGTGTAAAGGTCACAGAATAAACATAAATACACTGAGTAGTTAACTAGAGTGCATCTTGAGAAATAAATATCGAATCCAGGCATTTAAAATTTACATTTCAAAACTTGATTACTGAATAGGATCAACTAATATCAACGAAGGATCAAATAATGACCAAATAAAAATGTCATAACCCTAAAGAATGTCCTAATGAAGAATTTGCAAAACATTGTGTTAAAAATAGAAGCAATAAAAAAATACGTTGAAGCTCCACAATATAAGATGGGTGAGCTATGATTTTAGATGATTATGGACCCCGTTCAATTGCAAGCCTGTAATTGCCTGTAACCCAAAATGTTGGCTCTGGGTTACATTTTTTCTAAACATTTAAACTCATTCAATTGTTTCTAACTCGCAACTGCCCTCTCAGAGCCTCCACACAGAAATCATGCACTCCTAAGTAGGATTTAAGGGGGCATGATCATATGATCTGACAATATTTCAGCAAGCCCATAATATACTTCTTAAACACTCACAATACTTCTTATACACAGCCAATAGTAAATGAGAGCATCATAATGATGTCAGTAAAACATGGAGTTTTTACACAACAATTAATTAATGTTTAGAAGTAAAATTTGTGGAATTTGTAGGAATCCAGCAATGAAGAAATCAATAAAAATCAATAAAGCAAATGTTCTAGTCCATGCGGGGTCCATGATATGTAGTAATCTCTTTATTCCTGGGATCAATATAACACAGAAATAAAGTTAAACAGATTGCATATTTGCGGGCTTGAGACTGTTGTGCAATTAATTCTAATGCCTTTCCATGCTTTCTAATTTTTTTAAGGTACAGTAAAGTGTGTTTACATAGCTGTTGCAGTTATCAGAACTAGTGTCTACCCCCTTGCAAGTCCTATCTATTTTTTTATACATTTTGGAATTGTAGGTCAGATTTCAATTCAAGAGTTATTTGAACTTTTTTAATTGAATATCAATTTTGCATCTTTAGCACTGTTAACGTTTGCAGGCTTGAAAAATCAATGGAGGAGATAGGGCTGAGTTACGTCTTTGGCTAGCCCGCAGTGATTTTAAGCAGGTAACTAGCAATTGGAATGCGAGTAGCTAAATGTAGCCAATTGAATATCCATAACCTTTACAAGCTGCTTTTCGAGTTTAAGTAATTGCGATTTGGCAAATTGAATGGGGCCCCTAGTGTTGTACCAATGTGATTAGCTGTGCAAGTGAATGTAATAGTTAAATATTCAATGGTTCTGGCTAGTCACATGCGCACATTAATATCTGACTAAAAATACCACCGCACCCTCCTATGTTCAACTTCAGTTTCTGTTACTGCTTACTTTTTCAAATCACAGTTTGCACTTCTACCATATTACTTCACAAAGCTATCAAGGGTAAATTTAGCTTTATAAGAGAGATTTATGATGAAATGATAAATTCTTTGTTACCAATAACGTGTGTGCAAGTTGTTTAGCAGAAGTATGTAGGATCTATATTATCTGAGGTGGCAAATTTATAGATGATATAGATTATAATGATATATAGACAAGAAATTAATTGTACACTGGGTAGCCAGGAAACATGTGAAAGCAATCAGAATAGAAAATACAGATGCATGTTTTATTAGTACTGAACTAAATAGAGAGCAAAGTTTGCAATCTCTGTCTAGACCAGTGCTTTCCAAACTGGTCCTCAAGACACCCCAGACGGGTCAGGTATTCTATTTAACAGTGTGAACACAGGTGAGACAGTTAGTATTTCAACAGGAGCCTCTAATTTTCTCACCTGTGTTCACACAGTTAAATAAAAAAAACTGGCCTGTCTGGAGTGCCTTGAGGACCGGATTAGAAACCACTGATCTAGAGGCAGGGCATGTCCTACTAATATTGTATTTTGTCCATCGTACGGCTTGTTGTAAAAGTTGTATGTGCTTGGTGGTGTTTTTCGGCTTTAGGGGCCATGTAGCCTCGTTTTCGTTTTTTTCAAAGGCCATTTTTTCTCTTGCTTAGGGGATTTTCGAGTGTCTAAGCTAGGTAAATTGGACTTAAATTGAGGTGAAACCTCACTTCCAGACGTCCTGGGTGTCCCCCCTTGCTGTGAGTAAGGTTTTTATTTCATTTTTCTGTGTATTTAGTGTTTTTTTTTATGTTTTCGGCTGTGCGCGGTTCCGCCAGTAAGGTTGTATTTTTGCGAGTTCGTAATGTTTTTTTTTCTAAGTCCCGCGGCTCGTATTTTTTTTCTGTAAGTCCGGATTTTTTTTTCTCAGTCCCGCGGCTCGGATTTTTTTGTGTAAGTCCGTTTTTTAGTCATTGCGTGTTAGAGTTTTTTGTTCAAAGTCCTGCTTCTGTGGGTGCTTATAACCGCTTGTGAGGCGCTGTAGAGCCTCCCCCTCCGGCAAATGCGGACCCTCGCGGCTCATTGCAGCCGACGTGGGTTGCTCCACCTCCGCAAATGCCGCAAATGCTGCCCGAACTGCGTCCCTCGCTTTTGTAACCTGGCACAGGTAATGATCCCTGAGTTTACTCAAGAACCTGCTCCCCTTAGCTGAACTGCTGATCTCCTTTATCCAGTTTATTTCAGTGTAATTAAAATCTCCCATTTTATTATTAGAACTTGCCCATGCTAGGCTGCATTTCCAATCTGTAACAATAATTGTATTTCCTAGCTTTCAGTTATATTTGGGGGTTTATAGCATCCTCCAACAAATATTATTTTCAAATTTGTTGCTTTGCTATTTAACTCTACCCACAAACGTTCAATATGACCTCTAGTTCCAGCATAAATATATTCTCTTACTATAGGCCTAAATTCAGGCTTAACATACAGACATATCCCTCCTCCTCTTACTATTGCCCCAATATTTCCTAAATAGGTTATAACTTTCCAGATTAACAGTCTAGTCATGAGATTCATCCCACCCTGTTTCGGCAAAGCCTATTAAATCCCATTTTTCATTAATTGCAAATAAATCTAACTCTCCCATTTTTCCTCGCAAGATTCTGGCATTAGTAAGCATACATCTCACCCTGTCTACCTTCCTAATAATAGAGTCCCCTACCATCAAAACCTGTCTGTCGTCCTGCCTATTTTGCACTCCCACTCCTCCAGTAGAACTGTTCTCGCTGCTGTTAGAGGCAACAGCTCTATCTGGCATTGCGATTCCTGAATGGACATTCACAACACTCAATCTGGCAAATCTGTTGGTGTTTGTCAACTCAGAACTGGCCTACCCTAGCTACCTCCTCACTAGCCCCATTTCCACCCTCCATGCTAGGCCCAACTCCCTTTAAAGTGGAATATCAGTAAGTGCTGCAATTCTCCTCTACTTTCTCCAATTTGAGCTTCCAGAGAGGTAGCATGCTCACACCAAGTGGTATGGACTCTAGATCTTCTGTTCCAGTAGTGCATACGTATGACAGGATGTACACTGAGTGAGGTTGCCACTGGACTGACTCATAATTATTGTCTACAACATTTCGGTGGGAAAAATAAACAAACAATAATAAAAAAATAATAGATTTGTATAAAGCTTATAAAAAAAACAAAACAATATATATTTATATTTTTTCTTCCCTTTTGTGCCACTAAAAGCCCCCCATTTTCTGTGAACTCCCTTCTTTTATTTAAACTCCTACACTTTTACAAGAACTGCAACTCCCTCCTCTTATTTAAACTCCTGCACTTTTACTAGAACTACAACTCCCTCCTTTTTTTAAACTCCTACACTTTTACTAGAACTGCACTTATACTAAAAGTGTTCGCAAGCTCACAAGTTCACCTCTTCCCCTGTTTATAATAACTGCTGCCTACTCAGCTGGACAAAATGAGTGCACACAGCAAATAATCACACTTTACTTGCACAAAGCAAATCCCAGAGCAAAACAGATTCAAACAGAACACCACACAAGTGCACACAGATATTTTATTACACAGGCCAAACCACTCCCACTCTCACCTGCAGAATGATTACAGCCCACAGGACAGAAAACACCCTTTAGCTCCCATCACTTAATCACAGAGCAGCTTTAAAAAGCTGCTCTGTGTGAACATTCTCAACTCTGCCATCATACCCAAAGTGCCCCAATACCATTGATAGGTTGATCTTTTTTTATCTTAATTTGATAAAACATGTCACCTTCACTTCACTTTGTTATCTTCTATTCCTTGTTTATAGCTTACATGTAACAGTTTCATATATAACAACAGCACCATTTTGACAAAGTGACAAGAAAAATATATTCATCTGTTTGTTTTGTATAGTCCTAGGGAAAATGATGACTGTTTAATTATATTTTTTAAGAGACAAGTGTACTATATGTATGATTATGTTTGTCATTAATTGGGCCCCAGATTGCAAACATAATGAATAGTAAAAGACATATTAGACTCTAGAGAGTTTGTTTTATTTGGGAAGAGCTGTATGATTTGCTACAAGCATTTTTTCCCCAAACTTTTGAGTATTCAATTACACCCAGCAGACTAAAGAATATTTGAGTATCTGTTATATAGAACTATTAGGGTGACCAAATTTAAAACTGAATGTAATTATGTAATGGTCAAAAGCCAAACTAGATTAGGGGTATGAAGGTATGAGGACCTCATCTCCTAAATTTCAGTTAATATACTATATTTGAGTAAACAAAATTCAGAAAAACAAATTCAGTTTTTAAGCTTGCAATGGAGATCCTACCAGTGTTTGCCTAAGGTTGCTGTGTGGGTGACAATGGTAACCACAAACCAGCAACCTACAATGACAGTCCAAAATCCTTTATCTGTGATCTACACCACAAGATCTGAAATATGATGCTACTACCACCAAGGTAATTTAAGACATAATTATATATGAGACCCTTAACTTGCCTAAAACTATATTGGCTTATCTCCACTGCTTTTCTCTATCAGTCCAGATTCCACATTCACTGTCACAGGACTCTCTTCATAAATGTTCTGCTCATTCTGATATCTATGTGAGCCTTCAGTTGACCAAAATGATAAAAGTTACACAAAACCACAGTGTCACATGTAAAAATCTAGCACCTTAAATACAGTAATATATCTTTAGTTACTTCATAGTATAAACAAACACAAGAATTGTAAATGCATTTACAAATATAGAGTGCCTTGCAAAAGTATTCACCCCCTTGACTTTTTACCTATTTTGTTACATTACAGACTTAAATTCAATGTTTTGTTAATCTGAATTTTATGTGATGGATCAGAACACAATAGTCTAAGTTGGTGAAGTGAAATGAGAAAAATATATACATAAAACTATTTTATAGAAATAGAAAACAGAAAATTGGCATGTGAGTATGTATTCACCCCCTTTGTTATGAAGCACATAAAAATCTCTGGTGCAACCAATTACCTTCAGAAGTCACATAATTAGTGAAATGATGTCCCCCTGTGTGCAATCTAAGTGACACATGATCTGTCATTGCACATACACACCTTTTTTGAAAGGCCCCAGAGGCTGCAACACCTAAGCAAGAGGCACCACTAACCATGAAGACCAAGGGACTCTCCAAACAAGAAAGGGAGAATGTTGTTGAGAAGTACAAGTCAGGGTTAGGTTATAAAAAAATATCCAAATATTTGATGATCCCCAGGAGCACCATCAAATCTATCATAACCAAATGGAAAGAACATGGCACAACAGCAAACCTGCCAAGAGACGTCCGACCACCAAAACTCATGGACCGGGCAAGGAGGGCATTAATCATAGAGGCAGCACAGAGACCTAAGGTAACAGGTGGAGGAGCTGCAGAGTTCCAAAGCAGAGACAGGAGTATCTGTACATAGGACGACAATAAGCCGTACGCTCCATAGAGTTGGGCTTTATGGCAGAGTGGCCAGAAGAAAGCCATTACTTTCAGCAAAAAAACAAAATGGCACATTTTGAGTTAGTGAAAAGGCATGTGGGAGACTCCCAAAATGTATGGAGGAAGGTGCTCTGGTCTGATGAGACTAAAATAGAACTTTTCGGTCATCAAAGAAAAAGCTATGTCTGGCCCAAACACATCACATCACCCAAAGAACACCCTCCCCACAGTGAAACATGGTGGTGGCAGCATCTTGCTGTGGGTATGCTATTCAGCACCCGGGACTGGGAAACTGGTCAGAGTGGAGGAAAAGATGGATGGTGCTAAATACAGGGATATTCTTGAGTAAAACCTGAATATATTAACCCTTAATTTACAACACACATAATTACTGATATCACAAAATTCACACACATAGATTAATACGTACACATAGCTATACATAGTGGTAGGCACAGCACATCTACACCCACCATACCCTCACCTACCCCCCCCCCCCCATACAATTACTATCACATATAATTGTTGCCAAACTGCAATTTGTCATCACGATTTGCGAGCCTCGCGAGGCACACGCTTGCAAAAATACTACTTTAACGGCCGAACCACCGAACTGGAAAAGACGGCAAAAACACACAAATATGCCTCAAATTCACTTACACACACAGCACATGGGGGAGAGCCAGGGTGCCTGTGAGTGAGGTTGCAAGTTAATTTGAGGCATATTTTCTCTTTTTTAATGATCGAAAATGTCCAAAGCGGGGGAAAAAGTGGCGGCAAAATTTTTTTTTAAATTGTGAAACAAGATGAAAACATGGCTCAGCAAGGCCAGGCACACAGAACTTAGATAGAGAGAAAATACACAATGCAAAATACAGTAACACTTACACTAAAACCGCCAGGCACGCAGGACTGAGAAAACACACAAAACAAAAGACAGTTACACTTACACCAACAACGCCACGCGGGACTTTGAAAATAAAACCAACAGCAGTCAGCGCCCGCCACGCAAAGATTTATCAGAGACACAGAGTTGAAAGTGACAGGGAAGGGACAGGGGGGAGATGGTGGAAAGAGACACATGGCATTGCCAAGCACAAAACATTGCCGAGGCCTGTAATGAGTGGTGAAGTAGATGGGAGGAGAGGCTCTCAATGAACGCCAAAGGCTCTCAGCGTGGGGCTCGTGATGAGTGCAGAAGGACATCGCATTGTGTGGCAAAAAGCATTGCCAGGCTTCAAATGTTATTGCCATAATTTTCTGACGGGGAAGTCGCGAGTACTACACATGTTACGCACCTTCTTGTTCTACCACATACACATACATGTAAATATTATATTGATTAATCCTTATATTTATTTCATAAGGGTAGAGGAGGGGAGAAGGAAATTGAGGAGAGAGAGAGGAGGAGGAGAGAGAGGGTAACACTGGGGGGGGGGGGGGAGTGAGTAGAGGAGGAGACCGAGGAGAGGAGATGAGGATGAGAGGTAGATGTATGGAGAGAGGGAGAGCCAGGTCAGGGAGGGGAGGTACAGGGGGAGGAGAGCAGGAGGGGGAGGGCTGTGCCCCCAGATGTATGCACACACGGACTTGGTTTCAGAGGGTCAAGGGCCTGATCCCAGGGGTGGGGTAGTGGGGATGAAGGACAGTCCCCAGGGAGAGAACAGGGAGGCCAGGAACCCAAGTCACATTTGGTAGGGCAAGAGGCTGTGGCAAAGTACAGGGCCCCCAATTATAGACTAGAGGAGATGGATGTCCTCCTCAGGGAAATCTGTGCCCGTCATAGAATCATACATGGTTGGAGGGATATGAGGCCTAGCCAGAAGGCGCAGGCCTGGAGTGAGATAGCTTCAGCTGTTGCTGCATTAGGGGTTGAAAACAGGGATGTCCAGTCAGGTATGATGACAGCCGGCGGAAGGTGAAGAGGAAGATGGCAGAGGAGGCAAGAGCTTCACGTGCAACCGGTGGTGGCCCACCAGCCAACATCACATACTGTGGATGGGAGCAGATCCTGAGGGAGTGGATTGAGGCAGCGGCAGTAGTGGGCCTTCCAGGACAGGTGGACACGGGCGTAACAAGAACCATGGAATGTGAGTATCATATCACATCACACACATTGGTGTATGAATTCGGGGTGGAAGGGTGGACAAATACCCTGCATATGTCATGATGTTTTTTTCATGTCTGTATAATTAAGCTTTTTCTCTTTCTGGTGTATACAATGAGCTGTATCCCCTAAGAATTATTGTGGCTCCTACACCCTGCCCACATGCATAGATAACTGACAAACAATAGGACTGTAAGCCCTTTGGTTATGACTGAAGATGTTTGGGGCATCAATAACCATGTAAATACTGGTAGCAAACATATCATTTGCATAATTTGTATTAATTAAATGTCTGGACAATACCTGCAGTTTAAACTGATTCTGAGTACAATTTGCTATTAGATCAAGATTGATTTGACATTCAAAAGAGAGTACATGTCTGGGCGTAGGCACTACAGCATATGTGGATACAGACTCTGTAGAACTGCATGTGCGTGTCATATACTGTCCTAACCTGGACCAGGAGTCAGCTGCATATTACCAATCATTGTTGGGAACACGTCACAGATTGGTCACTCTCACACACTGAACAGCAGATCCAGCAGAGCAAGTGTCTGATTGATGCACATGCAGATGTCACACCGCACCTGCAGTACACATATTCATCTGAGCCATGATCCACAATGCTTATTATGCAGGCAGTGTTTTATCTGTATAACACAAGCACCACAGTCAATCACAGGTGACCATGATGTCAAGAATATGAAACACATGGCTGTCAAATCAACTCAAATATATTTTGTCTTCCATTTTAGTATCCAGGAGGACAAGGCCGACCACAGTGGCACAAAATCCACCCGTTGTAGTGGTTGACGAAGAAGGGCAGGACATTCCAGAGGGCCCGGGACCATCCACAGAAGCTGGCCATTCACAATCCAGACGATCACCCTCATCTCAGGAGTGGCATTCACTGCCTGGCCCCTCAAACGCATCATCCAGAAATGCACAGCTGTCCCAGCCCCTTCCATCGGGCATGTCATGGAGCCAACGAAACATCCCACCAAACTTGACGACGTTGTCATGGCCTCAGCCGTCATCACAGCTGCCACCTGCTACAACAACATTGCAGCCATGGCAGGCCACAGCCACACCCACACAATGGGTCCCCCCAACATGGCCTCCCACACAATGGGCTCCTCCAACATGGCCTCCCACACACTGGGCTCCCCCAACATGGCCCCCCGCCCAATGGGCTCCCCCAACATGGCCAAACACTCCAGCCCTCCTGACAAAACCTCAGGCCCTCCTGCCGATACCTCAGGGTCTGCCGCTGACACCTCAGGCACTCCTGCTGACACCTCAGGCCCCAATGCCGTCACCTCAGCCCACAATGCCGTCACCTCAGGCCCTACTGCCATCACCTCAGGCACTCCTGCTGACACCTCTGGCACTCCTGCCATCCCCTCAGGCATGCCTGCCGTCACCTCTGGCCCCAATGCCATCACCTCCGGCCCCAATGCCGTCAACATTAGCCCCAATGCCATCAACATCAGCCCAATGCTGTCAACACCACCACCCCTCACTTTGACGGAAATCATGGCCGGTTTCACCAGGGAGGACATGACACAGAAGACACAATGGTCTGAGAGGTTCAGATTGCTCAGGTCGCAGGTTCGGCTCACACACACCCTCCTGATCGCTGCATTCTGAGGTGAGGAGGCACAGACGAAGGATGGAGAGATATGAGGAACAGGCGATTCCGGACAGACAGCAACTTAATTTGGATGTATGCTTTGGGTCATGTTGAAAGATGAAGTTCCTCTTCCTGTTCAGCTTTCTAGCAGAAGCTTGAAGGTTTTGTGCCAATATTGACTGGTATTTGGAACTGTTCATAATTCCCTCTATCTTAACTAAGGCCCCAGTTCCAGCTGAAAAACAGCCCAAAGCATGATGCTGCCACCACCATGCTTCACTGTGGATATGGTGTTCTGTTGGTGATGTGCAGTGTTGTTTTCTCTTGTAATTATGGCCAAAAAGTTCAACCTTGGTTTTATTAGACCATAACACCTTTTCCCACATGCTTTAGGGAGACTTAATATGTGTTTTTGCAAAATGTAACCTGGCTTGGATGTTTTCCTTCGTAAGAAAAGGCTTTCGTCTTGTCACTCTACCCCATAGCCCAGACATATGAAGAATACGGGAGATTGTTGTAACATGTACCACACAGCCAGTACTTGCCAGATATTCCTGCAGCTCCTTTAATGTTGCTGTAGGCCTCTTGGTAGCCTCCCAGACCAGTTTTCTTCTCGTCTTTACATCAATTTTGGAGGGAGCTCCAGTTCTTGGTAATGTCACTGTTGTGCCATATTTTCTCCACTTGATGTCTTCACTGTGTTCCATGGTATATCTAATGCCTTGGAAATTCTTTCGTACCCTTCTCCTGACTGATACCTTTTAACAATGAGATCCCTCTGATGCTTTGGAAGCTCTCTGTGGACCAAAGCTTTTGCTGTGGGATGCGACTAAGAAAATTTCAGGAAAGACCAACTAGAGCAGCTGAACATTATTTGGGGTTAATCAGAAGCACTTTAAATGATGGCAGGTGTATGCTAACTCCTATTTAACATGATTTGGAATGTGATTGCTTAATTCTGAACACAGCTACATCTCCAGTTATAAGAGGGTGTGCAGACTTATGCAACCACATTTTTTTTATTTTGTATTTTTCTTCCCTCTACCTAAAAGATTTCAGTTTGTTTTTCAATTGATTTGTACAGTTTATAGGTCACATTAAAGGTGGAAAAAGTTCTGAAATGATTTATCTTTGTCTCATTTTTTTACAGCACAGAAACCTGACATTTTAACAGGGGTGTGTAGACTTTTTATATCCACTGTATATCTCTTCACTAATGAACATGACTGTTGTGAGTTTCAATTACAATGAATAGTGTCCCAGCTTTAGAGTAGCACGGTCCCATCAGGATCTGCTAATACAAACCAGTAGTTATACGCATTTCATCCCGTTAACAGTATGAAGGCGGATTAATGTATTTCATGTCATCTGCAAACAAAATGGATCATTTCCCTGGTTTGACATCAGGGTCAATGTGCATGAGTTTAGGAGTAATGTGAACAGTGTAATCTGTCTGGCCTTGGTACCACCCATATACCAGTGAGATGTGATATCAGCATGGCACAACTATTCCATGTAGATATTGATAGCACTGTTTGCTGAGAGATTGTACTATAATAACAGCTTATGCTTTTTCTAACAACTCCTCTTTATGTTTTCCAGATTCCTATCATCTCTTTTGAAATCATCATTAATCTATGAAAACACACTGTGTGTGGAGTTGATTAGTATCACATGATCCAGGATTTCTAGCATCTGATTAATATAGCAGATGGAGACCACATGGTTGCATATGCACATTAATGGTTATTTCTATGAAATTGAGTGTTATATGATGTTCCTATGTCACATCTGATTATGGTTACTGTGGTGTCTTGACCACTTGTGACCCTAGTAGATGCTATGCTTTATCCTTATGATGCTGTCTAACAGTAAACCCTTTAGGTGTCCTTTGATGGCTTACAGCTTCTTGACCATTTATGATTGTGCTCTGTGTATGAATTAAAGCCTTGTTATGTCGTTCTCACCGTGTCAGTGTGTTCTCAGTGGTTGTGGTTATGGGACATCCACATACATCTCATTTGTGTCACATTCCTATATCTGTAAACTAATGAGCCCTAGTTACTATGCAATAGATTAATACTACCACCACTACTACTACTACTACTACTAATAATAATAATAATAATAAGGTCATAAGATATCATATGATATATATATATATATATATATATATGATAATAAAGGGTTAATACACATGACAAGTCCAATTTGTGATAGTGTGGAGTATCAACATTCCCCTGAAGGCCTGACTGGAATATGACAGGTAATATTGTGAATACATTGATAGCAAAACACTTTATGAGAGGTCATCAAATTATAATGGGTATACATCTTGGCACATGGCCACCAGCAATGGCGTGGGACTTTACAGGATGGCCATAGTGGAGATTGTCCCTGATGGAGGTGAGTTGGTTGTTGCTCCACATGCCTCTGCACAGGCTCTTGCAGCCCTTCCTGATGGGATAGACTAGATTACTGGGGTTTATTTTCCCCGGTTCCCCTTCTGCCTTGCTGCCTTGTGGCGGTGAAGGAGCTTGTGTACCTGAATGAAGCTGTGAGCTATACCATGTAGGGCCAGTATAGGTGGGCAGGTGATAGCAGAGAGGTCATACAAATCCCAGTCCAGTTTCATGTTTTTGTGTTGCTATTTAATCAGGTAGTGTGTCTTTAATTGCTTTATGCATGTTGCAGCATGGCTTTTCATATTGGCATATGCATGGTCATTCCAACATATGATGAAATAAAATATTTTTTAAATGCCTATTTTTTATTTTGGGGTTATTGTGCAAGTAATTGTTATGCCTTTCCATGCTTTCCCCATATTTTAAAGTCCACTGGTGTGTTTATATTGTCTTTTACAGTGTTGAGAACATGTCTGTAAACCCTTTGCTGGTTCTATTTGGAGGCCGTAATATTTTTTGCTCCATTTGCCGGTTAGGGGTTTAAACGCCAGTGCCTCTTATGGATTTGTAGCAATTTAATAGCTATTTGCGATCGTAACATTTACCCCTCGACAGATCAAAGGCTTAGTGGAGACGGAAGCAGGATGTTGACAGCCCGTAGGGTTTTTCCTCCTGTAATCCGCAGATTGTTTGTGGGTACCTGAAAGACGCCAATTTAATAGCCGTAACTCTTGCGGCCTCCTTTATGGACTACGAGTTTTGCAGTTGGAGCAATTTAATATGGCTGATAGTATTTTAAGTATAGAATATACATGTGTAACAGTTACAGACTCTAACCATATTATCTATGCAGATTCTTGTGGTAGGGCTTCAAAGGCTTAACAAAAATGACAATATCTTGATAATTCTTGATAAATGTTAAAATTGTAAACACATTTTCCATATGATTTCTCTAACTGACAGCACAGAGCACATATGACGACTTTTATGCTGACATATGATAAGTGCCTGTGTAATTGTCCTTATAATCGATGAACCAAGAAAAAGGTTATATTTGCTATGTTCCTGTGGAAAAATTACATGCTTTTGCAACAAATGGACGTGAGAGGAGAATTTTGAGGACAAATAAATTACCATCTAAGCAAAGTACTTTATCTACCTATGGATGACTGTGCTACTGACCTTAAAAAGGAAGGATTAATAGGACAGGACCAAGAGTTTGGTTTTTGCAATATTTCTTTTAATACAGCAGACAATCATCCTGTTTCCAGCTTCATTAGGATACTCTGCCACCTTCTCATGAATTACTGTAAGATAATATGGCATCATTGTGTGTAATGCACATTGCTTTTGTGTCTCATTCCCTTTCATATCTGCTAGGTTGGGAGCTCTTAAGTGTAGGGACCTAGATTCTGTTGCACTAAACTGTTTATTGTCTTATACTGTGTTGTCGTTGTATACCTCATAATTTCTCTATGAATGTACTGTATTTATTGCACAAACTCTGCAGTACTGTAATCATGAAAATAGATTATGTTTCTGCTTGATAAAGAGCAATACTAACATAATTTTCACTGGGAATTAAAAAAATAAAAGTAAACAAAAATGAGAAAGAAAAGTAAAGGAAGAGATAAAGAAAAAGGGTTAAAAAAAGAAAAGAAGAAATAAGAAAATACAATAATTGAGTACCTATGGGTGGTGTATGAGTGAGAATGTATGCATTTGTTGATGTGAGCTCAAGTGAATGAGATAAATATAAATGTGTGTAGACTATACAATGACAGTCATTCTATGTGAAGTGAAAATAAAATAGGTAGGGGTTGATATATCATTTTAAGCCAGTGTACCAAGTAATAAAAACATACCAATTATAACATGTAAAGTGTATCCAATCTACTAAAGTATTTACTCACACTCCTTTCTTAGATGTTTTATTTAATAGTAGAAATGGTTTTCACTATCATAATTCGCAGTGCTAAAATTATTTTCTTGGCAATCAAATATGAAACATTTGGCAGGTAAAGTTGTTACTCAGACTATGGTCCATTCCTGAAAGTCACAAAACCAAAGTAATACAGTGGATATAAAAAGTTTAAATCATTTCAGAACTTTTTCCACCTTTAATGTGACCTATAAACTGTATAACTCAATTGAAAAACAAACTGAAATATTTTAGGTGGAGGGAAGAAAAATACAAAATAAAAATAATGTGGTTGCATAAGTCTGCACACCCTCTTATAACTGGGGTTGTAGCTGTGTTCCGAATTAAGCAATCCCATTCCAAATCGTGTTAAATAGGAGTCAGCATACACCTGCCATCATTTAAAGTGCCTCTGATTAACCCCAAATAAAGTTCAGCTGCTCTAGTTGGTCTTTCCTGAAATTTTCTTAGTCGCATCCCACAGCAAAAGCTATGGTCCACAGAGAGCTTCCAAAGCATCAGAGGGATCTCATTGTTAAAAGGTATCAGTCAGGAGAAGGTGTATGCAATAATTTCCAAGGCATTAGATATACCATGGAACACAGTGAAGACAAGTGGAGAAAATATGGCACAACAGTGAC
Organism: Discoglossus pictus; assembly: GCA_027410445.1. NCBI lineage: Eukaryota > Metazoa > Chordata > Amphibia > Anura > Alytidae > Discoglossus > Discoglossus pictus. The sequence continues at coordinate 117,409,036 of CM050166.1, read as the reverse complement.
ATTACCAAGAACTGGAGCTCCCTCCAAAATTGATGAAAAGACTAGAAGAAAACTGGTCTGGGAGGCTACAAAGAGGCCTACAGAAACATTGTGACAACAATCTCCCGTATTCTTCATATGTCTGGGCTATAGGGTAGAGTGGCAAGAAGAAAGCCTTTTCTTACGAAGAAAAACATCCAAGCCAGGCTACATTTTGCAAAAACACATCTGAAGTCACCCAAAAGCATGTGGGAAAATGTGTTATGGTCTGATGAAACCAAGGTTGAACTTTTTAGCAATAATTCCAAAAGATATGTTTGGCGCAAAAACAACACTGCACATAATCAAAAGAACACCATACCCACAGTGAAGCATGGTGGTGGCAGCATCATGCTTTGGGGTTTTTTCAGCTGGAACTGGGGCCTTAGTTAAGATAGAGGGAATTATGAACAGTTCCAAATACCAGTCAATATTGGCACAAAACCTTCAAGCTTCTATTAGAAAGCTGAACAGGAAGAGGAACTTCATCTTTCAGCATGACAACGACCCAAAGCATACATCCAAATCAACAAAGGAATGGCTTCACCAGAAGAAGATTAAAGATTTGGAATGGCCCAGCCAGAGCCCAGACCTGAATCCGATTGAAAATCTGTGGGGTGATCTGAAGAGGGCTGTGCACAGGAGATGCCCTCGCAATCTGACAGATTTGGAGTGTTTTTGCAAAGAAGAGTGGGCAAATCTTGCCAAGTTAAAATGTGCCATGCTGATAGGCTCATACCCAAAAAGACTGAGTACTGTAATAAAATCAAAAGGTGCTTCAACAAAGTATTAGTTTAAGGGTGTGCATACTTATGCAACCATATTATTTTATTTTTATATTTTTTCTTCCCTCTACCTAAAAGATTTCAGTTTGTTTTTCAATTGAGCTGTACAGTTTATAGGTCACATTAAAGGTGGAAAAAGTTCTGAAATGATTTATCTTTGTTTAATTTTTTTACAGCACAGAAACCTGACATTTTAACAGGGGTGTGTAGACTTTTTATATCCACTGTATGTGCTCTATTCCGTGGCTCATAGCTCCTGGAACTTTTAAACGCAAATTTGTGGAGGTATTCTATGGCTCCTGCAAAAAAAATGAATTGCGTAAAATGTACTGGCTCGCAGATGGGTTTGCCCATAGGTTTCTAGATCTAATGTGTGCTCATAGTCCCTGGTTTCCAAATAATATGAAATTGGTTTTCCTGCTTCAACATTGCATAAGAAATTTTCTCCATTCAGAAGATTTGCCAAAGTTTTTTTTCTAGTTAGTTAATACTTGGTGTTTGTTTTCGCAGTCAGTGAGCAGCTATAACAGTTCTAGTTCTAGTCTATACTTTTTAAAGCACCATTTAGTAGTATTATGACTGGATGCAACATTAATTCATAATCTAACATATCTTTTCCAATTTCTCATATTGTTCTCAAAAATGTTTCGAATTTTGAGTGGACATGCTCAATGAGCAAAATGGGTGAGTCTTCCCCTGTAATCACAGGTGTCCCTATGGAGGGGTAAGTTGGGACAATTACCCCCTGGACTTGGCCGTTATATTATAATAGCGACTTGCCCGTCAAAAATGAATAAAATTTGAAGCCATGGTAATGCTGTTTGAGACATAATTGAAAGCGTTTTGTAGTGTGAGGACCTTCGGTGCTCATTGCGAGGCTTGCGTTGAGTGCCTTTGGTGCTCATCACATGCCTTGCAATGAGCGCCTTTGGCACTCATTGCTAGCCTAAACCTGAGGACATTTGGCACTCATTGCGAGGCTTGCGCTGATCGCCTTTGGCGCTAATCACATGCTTCCCAATGAGCGCTTTTGGCGCTCATTGCAAGCCTCTCCTGTCGTGTACTTTTGGTCCTGCCATTTGATCCAGTATGCCGTATTACATTACCCTTCTTAATTATAAATAAACAATATAATAGTGTAGAATCAAATATTTAGAATTTATTAGCAAGTATAACAATATTAAAAAACAATGATTAAAATACAAACGGTTGCCCTTGCAGCCAATAACACTCTCACATATAAATTACATCAATGTATAAAGTCTATGTGCAAAGTATTGCCGGTGGTAATCTCCAAACCACTTAGGAAATAAGGTGCTTAAGTGCAATATTATATACCTATAAACAACCTAATAAGAGTGGCATAGGAGGAGCACGCCACTTCCTCCCTAAATGTGCAAAAAGGTGAAGACTAATCTAACCCTTCTAAAAAACTCACCCTACTATAAAAGGAAAACCCTATTAGGATGTGGCAGAATGGGGATTGTCACTTATCCCCCTATCTTCATGTTAAAAAAACCTGTACTATACTATACAATACTCATTCCCTAAGCGGGATGTGTATACCCTTGTTATACGTAAACACCAATATATATTGTAAAATTGTTTAAATAGCTAGAATATCAGACAATATCTGAATCCACAAGACATAACATATATAATGTTAATCCCAAGTATTGATTTAGGATCAGTCTGATTACTTAGCTTTGTATATATCATACTGAAGATGTTAAAACATTAAGTGAGTCCAATCCGTCATCACTCTAATGAAGTTGCTCCTCCAGTGTGCATCTTGTCAGTATGATATATACAAAGCTAAGGAATCATACTGATCTTAAATCAATACTTTGGATTAACATTATATACATTATGTCTTGTGGATTCAGATATTGTCTGATATACTAGCTATTTAAACAATTTTGCAATACATATTGGTGTTTAGGTATAACAAGTGGTATACACAATGAGTAGTGTATAGTATAGTACAGGTCTATTTCACATTAAGATAGGGGGATAAGTGATAATCCCCATTCCGCCACATCCTAACAGGGTTTTCCTTTATAGTAGGGTGAGTTTTTTTTTATAAGGGTTAGATTAGTCTTCAACTCTATGCACATTTAGGGAGTAAGTGGCGGGCTCCTCCTAGGCCACTCTTATGAGGTTGTCAATAGGTATATAATATTGCACTTAAGCACTTCATTTCCTAAGTGGTTTGGAGATTACCACCAGCAATACTTTGCACATAGACTTTATACATTGATGTAATTTATATGTGAGAGTGTTATTGGCTGCAAGGGCAACCGTTTGTATTTTAATCGTTGTTTCTTAATATTGTTATACTTGCTAATAAATTCTAAATATTTGATTCTACACTATTATATTGTTTATTTATAATTAAGAAGGGTAATGTAATAGGGCATACTGGATCAAATGGGAGACTTTTTTCTTCTTCTTTGTTTACATATCTATCTATCTATCTATCTATCTATCTATCTATCTATCTATCTATCTATCTATCTATCTATCTATGAATCTATTTTATTTTGAATACATATGCATACGTAGAATTCTGTGTTATTATACTAATATTTCATAACTGGCAAATAATTAAATTAATTGTTTTTAGTACTGTGCGACAGTATGAGTAGAGATCCCATATTTGTGACTATCCAGTACACAGTGAAGGAAACGAAATAGAATATAGTGAACAAAAGTCATTAGAAACCCAGACAGGCATACACAGAGATACGTTTATATTGTGGTGCACAGTTGTTGTATTCATATTAGGATTGTGAAGGACTGTGAGATGTCCCACAAAGTTTATCAGAAAATTAAAGGTTTCTGACTGCTGTGTAAACTCACTCAGCAGAGAAAATGTTAAAATATCCCCCCCCCCCCCTCCACTTACTAATGGCTGTATAGTCAGTTTTGTTTCCCACAGTGAGACCTCTCCGATTCCAATACTGTACTTATTCTATAAATCTATTTTTTTCTTTGAAGCCTCTTTACTGAAGATTTCATAAGATAATATAGGAACTGAAGAATCTCACCTTACTTGTAAGAACACAAATTACCTTACTGAAAAGGTCAACATTCATGTTCTTCTTTCCATTTCATATTTTGTCATTTTATATTTACTGGCAGAACTTTATGAAGTATGCCTTTTCTATTTGTAGTGGAGTTTATATTTAACATATTTTAATTACACCATGTCCTCTATATGCCCCTGCATGTTTTTATTTAGAAAACATGAAATAATTGGCAAATCAAAATTCTTATAGCAATGCATTATATATTGTATATTACACATGCACTCACACAGTATTACACAGTACTCACACAAGTACTGGGAACTATTGACAAGTTTAGACAAAGGGCTGGTAAGCTTCATGTTGTTTCACAGCAAGTCCCTCCTTACTGTCCTGCACCTACAGTCTATTCTCTGCTGTAATGAATGCAAATGTGCTAAAAAAGGGTTAAGGCCTATTTGCGAATGAGACTCAGAAGTGAATTGCTGTTTGAGAAAATGTTAATGCAGACATTCAACTTAAAATGCATTTCATTAATATAGTAAAAGTATATATTTGCCACTTTTTGCACTGAACACCATCATCATCCGCATATTACTTAGATATTTGCATAAGTAGTATCATTTCTATTTTGATAGAAGCAATTAGGTAAAATGATTTTATATACAGTATTATTAGGGTGAATACTGAAAAAAAATTATGGGTGAATACTTAAAATAATACGTTTGCTGATTTTTATAATTTGCAGTTGTAGTTATGGGAACCTGCTTTCGACTGTCATTCTGCTTGTGAAGTCGAATAACATCATTGTAGTGAATTTAGAGAATGGAAATTCTTATTGAATCCTTTAAAAAACCCACTAAAACACCAGTGATGAAGACTCAATATTGATTTGAGATGTTAGTGAAAAAATTGCTTAGTGGATATGCAAAGGGATAGCGTAGACTATTTTGCAGCCACACAGAAAATTAGTGAGTCTAGGCCACAGACCATTGTGACAAAAAAATGTTCAAGTGCTAAGACAGTTCATGTTTACATATGTACTGTACACACATGTATACAGACAAATCAGTTGTAGACAGTGTAATTTGATACTATAATATATATATATATATATATATATATATATATATACATATATGCATTACATTTATAACTGAGTATGAAAATACACACAAAATGAACGTGCACACAACATCATCATTTTGAATTTAACAGATTTTCAGTTCTGTATTATTTGTATACATATAGATTGTACTAATGTTAGATGGAATTCTGGTATCTTGAAGCAGATAATGAAAAGGTTGTAACCCTGTTCTTGCGCATGTCAGAAGTGTCCTCTGAGCACCTCTACTGGGATTTGTGATCTGGCTTTCTCTTCAATTGATGGCCTCCACCGTGGGAATTACGCTGGTTTCTAAACTGGCAAATGAGTTTAGGACCTCACGTTGAGGGAAAAGTTTAATATTCAAATACTTTCATTTCATTGATTGAGTCAAACAATCATATGTTACATATTTCTCATGCTTTGTATCACTGCTTGTGCATAAATAAATATTACATATTGATATCCAGAAATGGATTGATGTATTCCTTTTACAACAATATTTTTTTTTTTTTGTGTATTGAATTTGTATACACATTTATTGTTTTCATTTTATTGAAAGATATTGTTTAGGATACAAGATTAATTCTTTTTTTGTTGCAACTAATGATCCCCCCCTAATTGATCCCCCCCACCCAAAAAAAATTGCAACATTTAAAGGATAAACAGTGAAAGGCATGTATTCTGCCACAAATTAATAAAATATAAGAGCATTATGAGTTAAACCTACCTATGCATCTGAAGGAATTGCTTGAAGGACAGTCTTTATTATTTTGTTCCTCTTTATTGGGATTTTGCTTGCTCTCTGCTGAATCTATCAAACAAAGTTCATCTTAAGCTGATCCCCACTTGATTATGAAGCCAATTTACTGACTTTTTCCTTTTAGAAAGTTTCCTTTGTCTTAGAAATACATGCTTACCTATTTCAAAAATACCATTATTGTGACACAATTTATGTTAGAAAAAGCACTACTCCGTGAAACATTATTTAAAGAAAGCCCTTTGAATTTAGAATAATGGATACCTGGTAGGCATTAACTCACTTGAGAGATCTACTTAAGAAACTTATTGCTATCACTTGCAGCTCTCCAGGGTATTGCTGCTGTTTTTGCAGAAGCTGTTTGCAGTGGAATAAACAGACAAGTGCTCCATATATCATTTTAAGTAAGACAAATAAAGTTCTTTTTCCGCCTTATACTGATGTCATTGTCAGTTGTATAGAAATAATTCTGGGCTACACTTCAGTTTTAAAGCACATTGACCTAATTTAATAGATTGTGTTGTATGAATAAATGCCATTTTCTGCACCAAGCAGCTTGGGTTATTCCTCTCCATTTTGTCCTCAGTAGAATTAGTTTCTGTATTTACTGTATCTCACTATTATTGTTGCCTCATTACAGGAATGCTACACAATCTTGCCAACTGATTAGGTTGAACAATTGCATTTCTAAGGATCTATCCTTTAAATTGTAAAGTCTCAAGAGCAGAGCCTACAGTACCTCATTTTTTGATTTATTATTTTGTTTATAATACCCTATTATATCTTATTATATCTATCTATCTATCTATCTATCTATCTATCTATCTATCTATCTATCTATCTATCTATCTATCTATCGAAGAATTACAAAGAACTGAGTACAAGAAGGCAAAAAATATTATAATTATTTATTATTATTATTATTATTATTATTATTATTATTATTAACAATATGACATTTTATTTCCTTTTAAAGTTAAACGCTTAAATGTATTTCTATATTGCAGAGAAATTCTCAGCAAATCATTGTTCTTAAAATATGATAATAACAATATTGTGCCTGTGGTAGCACAACTTGTTTGTTCCTTTTACCATAGTTTTCCTTGATTAAAGTGTTTACAACTGATCAGATAGTTTGTCACTGTTATAACCCCATAAAATAATAATCCTTCCAAAATATAAGAATTCAAAAATATTGATGTGATACGGTTGATCGTTTCAGTGGTATCTTTGTATTTTTATTAAATAATATGGCATCACTGTACATAATGCACATTGCTCTTGTGTCTCATTCCCAACCATACCCGCTACGTTGGAAACTCTTCAGAGTAGGAACGTAAATACGGTTGCACAAAACTGTTTATTGCCTTTTTATACTGTATTGTCTTTGTATTACTGCATACCTCCTAATTTGTTCTCACAATGTATTTATTGCACCAGCTCTTTTTTGAGTGTTAACGTCAATCAGTCGTTTCTGACTCTCCGTGACCTCATGGACCGCAGCACACCATCATGATCCCCTTAGGCAGAGATACTGGAGTGGGATGCCAGATCCTCCTCCAGTGGGCCAAAGTATACAGCTCCTGGTATTCCTAGGTGGTCTCCCATCCAAATACTGACCAGGCCTGACCCTACATTTCTTTAGGTTGATGTGACCTTTTGGCTCCCTGACTGGAAGTGAACCCAGGTTACCATGGTGAAAGCTCTCCTAACCACTGGACCAGCAGGGAACCTCTCAACTCTTCTTTACTGTACCCTTTAAAATAAAAAAAAAATGTTTCTGCTTGAGTAATATTAACATCAGTTTCACTGGGAATTTAAAAAAAATCGAAATACACAAAAATTAGAAAGACAAATAAAGAATAAGATAAAAAAAAGGTTAAAAAAGAAAGAAAATAAGAAATAGAAAAAAATAATTTGTAACCTATGGGTGGTGTATGAGTGAGACTGTATGCATTTGTCGTGTGAGCTCAAGTTAATGAGATAAATATAAATGTGTGAGGACTATACAATGTCATTCTGTGTGAAGTGATAATAAAATAGGTAGGGATCAATATATCAGTTTAAGCCACTGTACCAAGTAATGCAAACATGTCATTAATTACATGTAAAGTGTATGTAATCTACCAAAGTATTTACTCACACTCCATCGTTAGCTGTTTTATTTGACAGTATAAATGGTTTTCACTATTACAATCCACAGTCTGAAATGATTTTCGTGGAAATCAAATGTGAAGCATTTGGCAAGTTAAGTTGTTACCCAGATTATGGTCCATTCCATAGGTGTAAAAACTGGGGGGGGGGGGGGGGCTACACCCCTGGATTCCATGGCTCCCATAAGGCTGGCTCATAGTTACAGTATCTCACAAAATTGAGTATTCCCCTCACATTTTTGTAAATATTTTATTATATCTTTTCATGTGACAACACTGAAGAAATGACGCTCTGCTACAATGTAAAGTAGTAAGTGTACAGCCTGTATGTATAACAGTGTAAATTTGCTGTCCTCTCAAAATAACTAAACACCCAGCCATTAATGTCTACCGTTGGCAACAAATGCGAGTACACCCCTAAGTGGAAATGTCCAAATTGGGCCCAAAGTGTCAATATTTTATGTGGCCACCATTATTTTCCAGCACTGCCTGAACCCTCATGGGCATGAAGTTCACCAGAGCTTCACAGGTTGCCACTGGAGTCCTCTTCCATTCCTCCATGATTACATCACCGAGCTGGTGGATGCTACAGAACTTGCACCCCCCACCTTCTGTTTGAGGATGCCCCACAGATGCTCAATAGAGTTTATGTCTGCTGACATGCTTGGCCAGTCCATCACCTTTACCTTTAGCTTGTTTAGCAAGGCAGTGGTCGTCTTGGAGATGTGTTTAGGGTCGTTTTCATGTTGAAATTCCTAAGTGACTTGCACCCAGTTGGATTTGCCCATAGTTCTTTAGCTGTAATGTGGGCTCACTGACTGCCTAAAGTAAACCTGTAAGAGATTCTGAGTGTGAATCTCAGCACTCTCCATAGAGGAACCGCCATGGTATTAGGGTTGATGTTAAGGACTATGAGGATCCAGAAACATCCCCATGGCAATTGAGCTTTCATCAATGTAAAAATGTATATCATAAAAGCGACTTCTTTTTTATTATACCTCTCAAGAAAAACATGCAGTAGGCCGCTGTGGGCCGCCAGAGAGACATCTCTATTGAGTAGACCGGAGACAAATTTGAAACATTTTTGCCAGAGCAGATTAATAGGGGGAAAGACCCGCCACATATGGAGGTAACCTCTCACTGTAAACCACATCCCCTCCAACATATTTTATTATTGGTTTTATGTGAAATTTGATACATTTTAACTGGAACCATATGCCATCTGTTTATTACTTTTATAATAAGCTTCCCTTTCCACAGCATTTTTAATGACTAAATCTGTTCTCTTGAGGGCCTTGTCCCAGTAATCCTGATTTAAGCTGATGCCCATTTCAATTGCCCATGCATCCATTTTCCTTGTTTTATCCTTTTCTAAATTAGTTTGTAGGATGTTTAACACTATTGAAGTCATGTATGAAAAATCTCGTTTGTAGATGATTCTCTCGAGATTGTTACGTTTATTAATTAGTTTACCTTCCTTCTTGCAAGGTTCTAAAGTAGATCTTAATTGTTCATGCATCAACCAATTATAGGGTTGAATATCTGAGGTATTTCTTATTTGTGGGAAGGAGGCCAAATCATCTACAAAAAAAGATATTTTAGACTTTAAATGCCCTTGCTTGCCCATTGATCATGCCAATATATTTTATAAAAAATTGTCACCGTTTTTATTAGTGTAATTGCACTCAAATATGTTTTTTTCCAAGATGAAAAAACATTTTCTATCTATATATGCCTCGTTATTAATATATTTAATCTGATATTTACCTAAAAAAATTAATGGTGTCAGATCTTTGTTCAGTACCATCATTTCTTCTATTTGATACCATATAAATTTGTCTCCTGATTTTAAACATATCTGATCTTTTTAATCAAATATGTTTTCTTAAGTGGATAAAGGTATCAATCATACTTTGATATTTTGCTATATATTGTGTAGGGAGCTCTAGGGGCAAGCATCTCATCAGATAATTGATAATTGGTAAAATTGTCATCTTGACACTGGCAATTTTCCCAGAAAAGGAGACCTAAATTTCTTTCCAGCCTGCAATAGTTTTCATTTTCTTGTGAGTTTTCTTACACTAATGGCAATCGTTTTATTTATATCTTGATCAAAAACAATACCTAGATGTTTAAAGGAATTTGTTTCCCAATCAAAGAGAAATGTATTTTTCAACCTATCTTTAAGTTTCTTTGAGATATTTATGCTCAAGATCTCTGACTTCTGGGAATTAAGTTTATAGTTCGAGACTGCACTGTATTGCTCTATTATCTCTAATAACTGTCTTAATGATTCCAGTGGATCCCCAGGTGTCAAAACGACATAATCTGCAAACATTGTAGTTTTGTGGTTCCCCCTCTCCCACCCTCACACTCTGAATACCTTCTATACTCCTTATAGCTAAAGCCAGAGGCTCCAGCAACAGTAAAGTAAATAAGGTGGGAGAGAGGGGGAATCCCTGACTAGTCCCATTACCAATACTGAACTCCTGGGACCAGAATCCAACTTCACTTCAATTGATACTGATGGATTGTCTTCCTCAGTCTTCAACAAAATATTAAACATCAAAATTCTCAGTCGCCAAAACACCTTAGCAGAGGGAGAGCACATTCTGCTGCTAAACATAATTTTCCATGTCAGGAGCTTTACATTCATTCCATTAGAGTGATTGATGGGTGTTGTATCAGTACTTATCCTCAATGAAAAATATAAAATTTAGTACATTTCAACTCTACATTGAATTTGGTAAATTTTAACAGTTCGTGTTAAGCAAGTTAATTTATTCAGATTACATATTAAGCCATTATCATCATTTATTTCTAAATACATTATTTAACTCAGAGAATTTTAGTTACCAGTACTGCTATACTAATAAGAGAAACCGTCTGCATTTTCATGTGGTCATTTATTAAATTTATTAACAGTATCAGTTGCCTTAAATTGTAAATCTTTACCTGACAGAACCCTGCTAATGAGGCTGTTATCTGCTTATCAGGTACATTTGAATGTAAAACTGCCTAAATAGCACCTGTTATTTTTTTAAACAATATTTATAGGTTTAATTTAGTCAAGCCCTAAAATATCTTTTATGAGTGAGAGTAGTAAACACCCGTGAAAGGTAGCCCAACGTTTAATCATGTATCTTGCTATTTCTTAGTAGAATGAACTTGATGATACCTTTTTATTTCTTCATCATGGAGGTGCTGGGGAGAACAAGTTGCATAACACATGCATTTTATAAAATTAATAATAGCACATTCATAAATGAAATCACTGATATAAATTTGCAATTCCAATAAGCAGAAAATACTTTAAGCTTAAGCTTTCTGAAAAAAAGCTATATAATATGAAAAAGCTTTGAAAGGAGATATCTTGGCAGAGATGTGCCAAATGGTGCACTGGGGGGCTTCTGCTATTGGACATACACATATGCAGTATATAAAGATGTGCCATCTTCTGGATACACTTTAGTTCTTCACCCTTTAGTAAATCTGGCCCCTTCAAGCAAAGCTTCTTTTGTGGCAATTGTTGTGTCACAGCACTGTAGATGATTTTACCTAAATAAACTGGGAATTACTTCATGCATTACTTCAAAGATTTTTTTTTTTTTTAGTGAGATAAGATATCTAATTCATTTTTATCCCATAAACCTATTCACTAACTTGAGACATCTATTCAGCTTGGGAAATAGAGCTCATAAATTAACTGAAGGTTAATACATTTAATAAAGAGCCACTAGCATTGAAAAAGGCATAGCTATTAATAATATGATTCTAACCAGGGGCAATTAAAATAAAAACACACATTCATTATTTGTAAAGTTATACAAGTCAAGCAGGGATTTTTTTTATTTTCATAACTCAACAGTGACAACACATAGAAAGAACTATGTATAAAACCACCATGTTTCAATGCACTGTTTATGAATAATATATTAACTCTGGCAAGATAAGCACTTATCAAAATAAGGTAAGTAATATCAGCAGCAAATTAGCACAGTTTTTCTATTCATCATCACACTTCCAATGCATGTTGACTCATGTAAAATGTATAGCAAATATAAGACTGTTGTTTCCACTGATTGTAAGCACAATGCTCTGGGAACATAATAGTCTTCCTATTGAGAAATATTTCAATGTATATTGGATTGTATACTACAAAAATCACTGTTGTGGTTTTATACAACACGCTGCCACCCTGGAAAATTATGATAGAAGTTTCTTTATGCTTTGAAAATATCCAAGACTGGAAACTGTAAATACACACTCGTCATACATTCTTTGTGATAGATTGACTAGCAGGAGGAAAAGTTGAGTGATCGGAGCTCCGTTCAGATTTCTTTGCCAGGAGCCTGAAGAGAAAAAGTCCACTGGGTCCTGTTAATGTAACTATTTCTTTGTCAGATATGGACAAGAAAGGAAGAGGGAAACAGAAAGAAAATGCTTGAAGGAACCTCAGCTGCTAGTATTAAAAAAAAAAAAACAAGTGGAAGAATTATTTAGCAAACAGGGGAATATCACCACAAATATAAATAGGTTATCTTTTACAACATGATAAGATTTAACAGGTTATTTATCAGATTTATTTTTTCTAGATACCATTTAAATTATCATTATGACATTAATCTAAGAGACAGCAATTGCATAATTTTATTGAATTATTAAGACATGTCACCTTCTTTTTTACAGATCCACGATGAATACATAACTTGCTTGCAAATTTATTGTTTTCTTATTCTGGCTATATTTACAATTAATACAGTTATATTTTTTCTAAATTTAACGGTATCATTGACAATATTGTTAATTCTTAACAAGAGGTTAATGTAAACTGTGTAACTTTAAATATGCTAAAATGGTTGACCTGCGAGTCATTTGTTTTTCTTGAAATTTAATTAACAATTGTAACAATAAAATTTATTGAAACAAAAAAACAAAAAACAAACCTAAAGTAATGGAGATCTGTTGAAATTAAAATTGAAAAATAGAACATGAATATATAGGTTAAACTTAACTTTACAAGTTAAGCTTACATTTATAATCAATGCAATATATTTGAAGACTTCTTTAGTTTTAAAAGTGCATTATTTTAATATTGCTAAATGTAATTAATATCACATACGCTATATAGTTGTGAGCTTACGAGTTGTTGCTAACGCTTGCGGGCTCGTTTGTCCGCGATCATATCCAAAATGGGAAAAACATTAATTTTCAATGTACAACAACATTTAATCCTCATAAAAAAGACTAATTAAGCAAATAAAGTATGCAACATATGGTGGACACAAAAAAGGATTGTACCAAAAATCACACAGATAGAAAAGTGAAATAATATTCTTCTTCTTCACTGTTTAAGAACCTATAAGCCTTACAAAGAAGCCTAAATAAGCATACCAAAAGTGGTGGACACAAAACAGGATAATGCTATAAACATTGCCATCATATCCAAAATAGCAAAAACATTCATTTTCACTGTACAAAAACATTTAATCTTCATAAAAAAAGACTACGGTAATTAAGCAAATAAAGTATGCAACATATGGTAGACACAAAACAGGATTGTACCAAAAATCACACAAACACATAGGGCCTCATTCAATTGCGATTTGGCCAATTGAATAGCGCTCTAAATAAGCACATAGCATATTTTTTTTAAAGAAGTTTTTAGCTAGTGAAGACCTTGCTTTTGGATAGATGTTTACTAACCAAAAACATCTTTAAAAAAAATATGTTATGTGCTTATTTAGAGCCTTATTCAATTGGCAAAATTGCAATTGAATGAGGGCCATACAAAAGTAAATTAATATTCTTCTTTACTGTTTAAGAAGCTATAAGCCTTACAAAGAAGCCTAAATAAGCATACCAAAAGTGGTGGACACAAAACAGAAAATGCTAAAAACATTGCGATCATATCCAAAATAAGAAAAACATTCATTTTCAATGTACAACAACATTTAATTCTCATAAAAAAGACTAATTAAGCAAATAAAGTATGCAACATATCGTGGACACAAAACAGGATTGTACCAAAAATCACACAAACACATAGAAAAGGAAATTAATATTCTTCTTTACTGTTTAAGAACCTATAAGCCTTACAAAGAAGCCTAAATAAGCATACCAAAAGTGGTGGACACAAAACAGGATAATGCTATAAACATTGCCATCATATCCAAAATAGCAAAAACATTCATTTTCACTGTACAAAAACATTTAATCTTCATAAAAAAAGACTAATTAAGCAAATAAAGTATGCAACATATCGTGGACACAAAACAGGATTGTACCAAAAATCACACAAACACATACAAAAGTAAATTAATATTCTTCTTTACTGTTTAAGAAGCTATAAGCCTTACAAAGAAGCCTAAATAAGCATACCAAAAGTGGTGGACACAAAACAGAAAATGCTAAAAACATTGCGATCATATCCAAAATAAGAAAAACATTAATAATTACAGTAAAAAAAAAAGGATAACTGGAATATACAAATACAATTAAAGTATTTTTAAAAGGTTGCACAAAAAACAGCATAGCAGAAAAATTCACCATAACAGATACAATAGACCAAAACAATGAAATATGCTATTCATTACAAATACATTCAAATCAAATAACATTTTAATTTTTATTTTACAACAGACACTGCGTGAAGACTTTCAACAGTGGACCAACAAAGATTCTGCTTGCAATCACACTTCAACCAAGGTACAGTATAACAAGTAAAAAAAGAGAAAACTAAATAAACATGTTTGCTCTGCATCCATGTCAACAGAAAAAAAACAAAAAAAAAAACAATAACACAGAATAATTATAACCTTTACCAAAATATTAGGGACACATTTGTCATTGACCTATTATTTGTCTTTTACGGACAACAATGTTTAACATTAAACCCAAACTTAAATCTACACAAAAAAAAAAAGAAAACAGCATAGTCCACAAAAGTGTCAAAATACAGACTAAATAACATTTATCATTCTCAATTACCAGTCGTAACGTACAATATTAAGCATACAATCTTAACACACACATAAAATGGAATACTACAACAAATAGTACTAACACCCAAAAAAACAATAAAACATTTTCAGAGCCCGAACATATAAGCCTTTAAATACAATTTTAAAATACTATTACGACAATCCCCTGTAGTAAAAATTACAAAGACTAATTTTTGCCCTCTACTATGCCTGTAAGTCAAAAGTACAACAAAAAATAAATAACTATCAAAACAAAAAAAATATACATTTACATTAACACTATACACCTACTAAATGTAGAAGAAGGTATAGTGTCATTTCCTTCAGTGTGCTATTCATGCAAGGCAAAAATTACAACCTACGACAGAAAGTAAGACCAAAAAAATAAAAAACACTTATTTAACAATACACAGAAAGTAGCGCTACAATGAACTACAAGCACATATAAACAAACTGTTGATAATAAAAAATGTAAAAAACAAACTTAACATCTCAAACTAAACTAATTATACATTATTTTCTTTTACAGATTAACATGGCTACTAACGAGAGTAAACAAGAAAAGACAAGACGTCAATCTAGAGAAAGACAAGAGAGATGGGCCAACCAGCAGACACCAGAGGAGAAGGAAATTCGACGAGAAAAAGAACGCAAAAGAACGCAAAAGAATTGCAAGCAAAAGACTATCAGCTGCAAAAATTAAAGATACACCAAAAAAAGCTACTAAGCAAACAAAGGATTTAGAACCTGTTCCTCAAATGTCAAATACGTATATTAATAACTAAACAACTTTCCAAACATACACATCTCATTGCCGTCATTTTTTGACGGGCAAGTTGCTAGTATAATATATAAATGACTACCACTGGTTTAAAGCTAATACAATGAAAAATATCATCATTCATTAGTAGGTCGTCACTAATTTTTCTTCTTTATATATATAGTGGGGGAAAAAAGTATTTGATTTGAATATTTGTCCACTGGCAAAGAAATGACCAGTCTATAATTTTAATGGTAGGTGTATTTTAACAGTGAGAGAAAGAATAACAAAAATAAAATAAAAATGTTTTGCAGGTCAATGAAAGAAATAAGTATTTGACCCCTTCGACTAAGTACTTGGTGGCAAAACCCTTGTTGGCAATCACAGAGGTCAGACGTTTCTTGTAGTTGGCCACCAGGTTTGCACACATCTCAGGAGGGATTTTGTCCCACTCTTCTTTGTAGATCCTCTTCAAGTCATTAAGGTTTTGAGGCTGATGTTTGGCAACTCAAACCTTCAGCTCCCTCTACAGACTTTCTATGGGATTAAGGTCTGGAGAATGGCTAGGCCACTCCAGGACCTTAACGTGCTTCTTCTTGAGCCACTCCTTTGTTGCCTTGTCTGTGTGTTTTGGGTCCTTGTCATGCTAAAATACCTATCCACGATCCATTTTCAATGCCCTGGCTGAGGGAAGGAGGTTCTCCCCCAAGATTTGATGGTACATGGCCGCTTCTATCATCAATTTGATGTGGTGCAGTTGTCCTGTCCCCTTAGCAGAAAAAACACCCCCAAGGCATAATGTTTCCACCTCCATGTTTGATGGTGGGGATGGTGTTCTTGGGGTCATAGGCAGTATTCCTTCTCCTTCAAACATGGCGAGTTGAGTTGATGCCAAAGAGCTAGATTTTGGTCTCATCTGACCACAACACTTTCACACAGTTTTCCTCTGAATCATTCAGATGTTCATTGGCAAAGTTCAGACCGGCATGTACATGTGCTTTCTTGATCAGAGGGACCTTGCGGGAACTGCAGGATTTCAGTCCCTCACGGCGTACTGTGTTACCTATTGTTTTTTTGGTGACTATAGTCCCAGCTGCCTTGAGATCATTAAAAGGATCCTCACCATTCTCTTGATCATTAAAACTCCACGAGGTGAGATCTTGCATGGAGCATCAGACTGAGGGAGACTGGCGGTTATTTTGTGTTTCTCCCATTTGCAAATAATCTCACCAACTGTTGCCACCTTCTCACCAAGCTGCTTGGCGATGGTGTTGTAGCCCATTCTAGGCTTGTGTAGGTCTACAATCTTGTCCCTGACATCCTTGGACAGCTCTTTGGTCTTGGCCATGGTGTAGACTTTGGAATCTGATTGATTGATTACTTCTGGGGACAGGTGTCTATTATACAGGTAACGAGCTGAGATTAGGATCACTCCCTTTAAGAGAGTGCCCCTAATCTCAGCTCGTTACCTGTATAAAAGACACCTGGGAGCCAGAAATCTTGCTGATTGATAGAGGATCAAATACTTATTTCCCTCACTGACCTGCAAATCAATTTATAACTTTTTTGACATGCGTTTTTCTTGTTGTTTTTTTTGTTATTCTGTCTCTCACTGTTAAAATACACCTACTATTAAAAATATAGACTGATCATTTCTTTGTCAGTGGACAAACATTCAAAATCAGCATGGGAACCAATGCCCCCCCCCCCCCCTCCACTGTGTGTATATATATATATATATATATATATATATATATATACATATATATATACTAGTGACTTGTCTGTCAAAAAGTGACGGTCAATAAAATTTGAAGCCATGGCAATGCTGTTTGGCACACAATGTTAAGATTTTTATACTCTAAGGACCTTTGGCTCTCATTGCGAGCCTCACACGGAGCGCCTTTGGCGCTCATTGCGAGCCTCCCCTGGCGTGTCCTTTGGCTCCTCTCTATATTTTTTTAAATACTAATTAATGAATTAATTGAATAATAAATTAATATAGTTTACCTTTTTCTAATTAATATATGTAACAATCAATAGCCTGAAGAGGTAACAATCTCTTTTTATTGTCCTGCAGCATATAATGTCCAGTTGGACTGTTGCTGGCCTTAGGAGATAGAGTTATGATTGACCCAACTGTGCATTAGAAATAGGCTGCGTGCGCGAGGGCAAACCGTTGGTTTATTTGTGTAAAGCGCTAGTTTCGATGCGTAATGTTGTTAGTGGCAAGTTAGGGTTGCAAAATTACGTTGTTTGTCTATGTGCTACGCGGTTCGCGAGCATTTGCCGTCCTTTGTAATAGTGTATTTTTTACCTTCCTGGGTGAAAGTGGTACGCGGTTGGCAGTGTTTTGTGTGGTCCAGGGTCGTGTAGCCTAGTTTTAATCTTTTTGGGCCGCCATTTTTTTCTCGCTTAGCCGATTTTTGAGTGCCAAAACTCTGCAAAATCTACTTAAATTCGCGTTCGACCTCACTCCCAGACGTCCTGGCTGTGCCCCCAAGCTGTGTGTGATGTTTTTGTTGTATTTATTTTTTTGTTTTGTGTCTTTCGTGTTTTTTGCTTTGCGTTGTTCGGCCATTAACTTCGTACTTTTCCTATCTTGTATTTTTATTCTAAGTCCCGCGTCTCTTAATTTTTTTGTTCTAAGTCCCGTGTTTGTCAACTGCTTGCAGCCTAAGGCAATCCTGCGTTTCCTAAGTGTTTGGAGGCTAAGTCCTGCGTGTTTCGTTGCTTGCAGGCAATGAGCGCCTTTGGCGCTCATTGCCCAAGTGCTGTGCGCTTTAGTGCCTTAACGGCTCATCGCCTAAGTGCTGCGAGTTAACGGCTAGCCTCGCTTTACGAGGCTCGCAAGCGATAAGCGCCTTTTGGCGCTCATCGCCTAAGTCGTATGCACCACCACGCAAAGCGTAACAACTTCTCCTAGTTCGACAATTATAATATGTGATACTCGTACACACATACATACATAAGGAATGCATAGTGAAGACCTACTAATGAATGATTGTGGTTGACTGGCTATTAAGCTTTAAGCCACAGATCAGTCAAATCAGTCAAATACTTTTTCACAAAATTCACCAAGATCTTAATATATATATAAAAATAAAGTCAAAGTCGGAAGTCTATAAATTATTAATGATGTCAAAGGTCTAATCCAGACCCAGGTCATCCCATGGACTAATGCCGGTTTAAACCTTTCAAAATTTGTATAGGTTATAGAATAAATGTTCAGCAGAAAATGAGTTTTTATATCTTTCTGCTAGACAATGATTGAAAAGAGATGTCTTACTACATAATTTTCTGAATAATGGAGTGGAAAAGTAATAATAAATATAATTCACATTCCAAAAGGTGGATGTTAGGTTGTGTTACCAGTCTACTGAATATTAAAATATGAGATTCTCCTCCATCATATAAAAGTCTGCAGTACAAAAGAGAAAATGCCCTGAATATTATAAATGTATTACTCTACCTCAAGAAATACAAGAAAGCAGGTATAGCAAATCACATTGAGTTTATTTATTCCACTGGACAACAATGATCTCCAATGTGATGGCAGCTGGCACATATTTATCGATAAATAAAATCATGTGCAAAATAGGGGTGGAAAAAGTGAATATATCTATGTACTTTATTTATCCCACAAGGAAGAAAATATTGTATAATTCATGAAGAGAGTAGAACCCATAAAGTTACAGAAATTTGTACCCTTCGGTAGTATAAATCATTTGTGTTTGCCACATTTATTATAAAGCAGGTGTATTTTATTATATTCTTTTAAGTTTAGTTGTTAATATAAGTGTAAAGCTTTTCATCAGTATTACTCCCATTATTTTTCTTAAAATAGTAGGAGTGAATATTTTTTTTATTTTGTAAAGACATTATATAAACAAAATATACATGTTTGTTTGGACTACTATGGAAGACTACTATGGAAGACAGTTGTCAAGTTTATCAGTGCACACTGATTAGTATTACTGCATTTGAATAAAATCGTAGAATGGAAGTTCACAAAATAGTCTAAATTCATTCAACCTAAGTCTGTGTTCGTAACATATTATTATTTTGACTTTTGGCCATTTTCACAATAAGTGATTAATATTTGTTTTTTAGTTGAAATAATTTTGAAATGTAAAGATTCCTGCATGCTTTGCCTTGCACAAAATACCTTGTTATTGACTGTAGTCCACAAGTTTGCTGTTGACTTCCTTAAATGAGAAACAAATGTTAATTAAGTATTGGTATCTCAAGTATACTTCCATATTAACCTATTAATCTCATGGGCTCAAACTTAAATTAAACTTATCTATCTATCTATCTATCTATCTATCTATCTATCTATCTATCTATCTATCTATCTATCTACAGTGGATATAAAAAGTCTACACACCCCTGTTAAAATGTCAGGTTTCTGTGCTGTAAAAAAATGAGACAAAGATAAATAATTTCAGAACTTTTTCCACCTTTAATGTGACCTATAAACTGTACAACTCAATTGAAAAACAAACTGAAATATTTTAGGTGGAGGGAAGAAAAATAAAAAATAAAAATAATGTGGTTGCATAAGTCTGCACACCCTCTTATAACTGGGGATGTAGCTGTGTTCAGAATTAAGCAATCACATTCCAAATCGTGTTACATAGGAGTCAGCATACACCTGCCATCATTTAAAGTGCCTCGGATTAACCACCAAATGAAGTTCAGCTGCTCTAGTTGGTCTTCCCTGAAATGTTCTTAGTCGCATCCCACAGCAAAAGCCATGGTCCACAGAGAGCTTCCAAAGCATCAGAGGGATCTCATTGTGAAAAGGTATCAGTCAGGAGAAGGGTACAAAAGAATTTCCAAGGCATTAGATATACCATGGAACACAGTGAAGACAGCCATCATAAAGTGGAGAAAATATGGCACAACAGTGACATTACCAAGAACTGGAGCTCCCTCCAAAATTGATGAAAAGACGAGAAGAAAACTGGTCTGGGAGGCTACCAAGAGGCCTACAGCAACATTAAAGGAGCTGCAGGAATATCTGGCAAGTACTGGCTGTGTGGTACATGTGACAAAAATTTCCTGTATTCTTCATATGTGTGGGCTATGGGGTAGAGTGGCAAGACGAAAGCCTTTTCTTATGAAGAAAAACATCCAAGCCAGGTTACATTTTGCAAAAACACATCTGAAGTCTCCCAAAAGCATGTGGGAAAAGGTGTTATGGTCTGATGAAACCAAGGTTGAACTTTTTGGCCATAATTCCAAAAGATATGTTTGGCACAAAAACAACACTGCACATCACCAAAAGAACACCATAGCCACAGTGAAGCATGGTGATGGCAGCATCATGCTTTGGGGCTGTTTTTCTTCAGCTGGAACTGGGGCCTTAGTTAAGATAGAGTGAATTATGAACAGTTCCAAATACCAGTCAATATTGGCGCAAAACCTTCAGGCTTCTGCTAGAAAGCTGAACATGTAGAGGAACTTCATCTTTCAGCATGCCAACGACCCAAAGCATACATCAAAATCTTCAAAGGAATGGCTTACATACAATTCAACGTACATTGTTACAAATGAGCTCCAGAGCTGTAAGTGATAGTGGTGTTTTTTGCTCTACGTGTTTTTAATGAGCAACTTTTTTGATTTTTTAGGCTTTCCTATGATTCTGGTTCTCAAGTTATGAGGATAGCCATATAACAGATTACTGGCATCTATATTATAGACTCTTACCCTTGTTAATTATAACTAAGAGTATTTACTCATTTTTGTTATAGCACACTTGTGTATAACACTTCTAATCTATTGTTGAATATTATTATATACTAGCTACTTGCCCGTCAAAAATGGCGGGATTACAATTGTAAGGCTGGCAATGTTGTTTGCCACACAATGTGAGGCTTTTGCTCCTCTGAGCACCTTTGTCGCTTATTGTGAGCCTCTCCCCCGTGTTCTTCAACTTTTCTGCTTTGCACTGATCACCTTCAGCGCTCATCGCAAGCACAACACTGAGAGCCTTTGGTCCTTCATTGGGGGGGGGTTGCAATGAGCGCCTTTGGCACTCATTGCGATCCTATCCTCCCACCTGCACTCATTTCAAACCTCTCCTGCTCACAGTGCTTCAGCGCTCATCGCTTGGCTCGCAATAAGCGCCTTTGGTGCTCATTGCAAGCCTTTCCTCTCGCCTACTGTACGTGACTCTCATTGCAGGGTTCATTAACCTGCAAGTTTAGTGCTTGGGAATGCCATGTGTCTCCAGCATCTCCCCCTGACCCTTCCCTGTGTCTTTCTCCTCTGTGTTTGTGCTCAATGTTTGCGTGTTACGCGTTGACTGCCGTTGGTTTTATCTTTAAAGTCCCACGTGCCTAGCGTTTTTACTGTAAGTGTTAGTGTGTTTGGTGTTGTATTTTCTCAGTTCCGCATGTCTGGCGTTGTTCGTGTAAGTGTTACTGTATTCTCCTCCTCCACCTCCATTTCCCCAACTCCTTCCCCCCTTATCCCCCTCCTTCCCCTCATCCTCCTCTTCCCCTCATCCTCCTCCTCCCTTCCCCCCTTATACAATTACCTCCCTTTTCCCTCTCTCCCCCTACCCTATAAAACTCTAACCTACTCAATCAGGAACACATGCTTCCAGCGCCGCCCCCTTGCCATGCGTTTTTTTTATGTTTGTGTTACCTGCACAGGCAGTAGCTGCTCCTGATACCTGATCACGCAGAGTTGTACCGTCTTGCTATGTCAGTTAAGTTATTCAAGTTATCATGAATATCTTTTATTGGTTTAATTAATTAAACCTACAGCATGTCATTTCACTAACTTTCTGTATTCGCTTAGTCACTATTTGTTATTTGTAGAAAGCATTATTCATTACTGTTAAATATCACACTCTCACTCAATTTGTTTTCAATTATCAAGTTTATCATTCATTTATATCAATCACGTTTTAAAGTAATTTATTTCATTGTTTTTACGAGATATCGCTTTCACACAAGATATACGTGCTCTGTCATATTTGTAAAAATACTTTGTTTATACCAAACTTTTTTATATGTCAATACTGTTACATTTCACTGCAGTTTTACTCCTTTACTTCTCTGCTGGTCTCTTCATTCATACGGTAATGTTTATTCTACTATGTACCTGCTGCAAAACAGACAGATTTTCAGGCAAATCTTCCAGTACCTGCCTTTTTTCTCCTGTGTGGTAGACAGTGTCCGTTATGATACATTATTTTGGTGGGTTGGGATCAATAGAGTACAGCAATAAGCTGCACTGAAGGCTAGGATATCACAACTGATATAATTAGGGCGAGGCACCATGATTGGTTTACCTTTTCATACAGGTGTTACCATACATTAGATTTAAGACCAGCGCTTAGTGAGGAATTTTCACTACAAATGACATATCGGTGTCTTTATTTCATTTCACGTTTTGTATGTTCCTTTGTATGTTATTAAAAGAATAATATTGAATTGAATATAATTTTATTGTTCATTCATTCTGCTGTCTGATTTACTTATTTTCACTTATGTATTTAATATGCACCTTCATTTTTAGCACAATTTAGCTTATGTTTTTATGCTTTAGAGACATAGGCCGTTGCATCCTTAATTTAGAAGGCCTTTTATGTTCATTTGTAAATTTAAATTTCTAATCCTGCTATTTACTGCTTAATATATTCTATACTAGCGTCTTGCCCGTCAAAAATGACGGGAATAAAATTTGAAGCCATGGCAATGCTGTTTGCCACACAATGTAAGGCTTTTGCTCCTCTGAGGACCTTCAGCACTCATTGCAAGCCTCTCCCCTCATGTACTTCAAATTTCCTCCTTTGCAATGATCACCTCATCACAAAGACAGATATATAAGTAAAGTGTAAAATATAAAAAAAAAATTATTACATTGAATTAATAAATTTATATGAATTAATAAATTAATATACTTTACCTATTTATATTTAATATGTAGCAATCAATATCCTGAAGAGCTAACAATCTCCAATGGATTTTCCTGCAGCAGAAAATGTACAGTTGAACTGTTGATCACCTAAGGAGAAAGTGTCAGCAATGTGCCAAGTGTGCATTGTAAATAGGCTGCGTGCGCGGGGCCAAACTGTTTGTGTAGGCGGGTAAAGCGCCATTTTAGAATCGTAATGGTATTCTTTGCAAGTTAGTGTTGTAAAATGGCGGCTTTTTTCTATGTGTTCCTTGGCTCGCCAGCATTTTCCGTCCGTTGAAACTATATATTTTGTATCTCCTATGTTCCTGGCTAACTCGTACGTGCCTGGCGATGATTTGTGCGCCTCGGTCTCCTTTAGCCTCGTTTTCATTTTTTAGGCCTCCATTTTTTTTCTCTCGCTTGTACGATTTTCGAGTGCCGAAATGCTGCAAATTCGTCTTAAATTCGCGTGCAACCTCACTTCCAGGCATCCTGGGGTTCATCCTGTGGTCTGTCTGAGTGTTTTTTTCTTTTTTTTTTTGATTCCCGCGGTTTGGCCGTTAAAGTTGTATTTTTGCTAGGTCGGAATTTTTTTTTTTTTTTTTCTAAGTCCTGCTTTCCTCAACTGCTTGAAGCCTAAGTCCAGTGTGTTTCAATGCCACAACTGCTCGCCTCACTTTGCAAGGCCTAAATGCTCCAAGCTCGGAAGGCTTCTATGCGTTAAAGGCTCGCCTCACTGTGCGAGGCTGGCAAGCGTGACGACAAATCACAGTTTGACAACTATTATATGTGATGCCGTATATTCAGAGGTTGCTGCATGTTGTTTTCATAGGGGTTATTATTAAAGATCTGTTCTATTTCCTTTACTCTGGGCTTATATGAATCTCTTTGTAGGAATTCGCAGTGCTAGAGTTCATGGTCAGTATTTCAGGTTACATTGGTAAATTATAAATGATTACTATCTCTGTTACTACTTATGTTCTCAATATGTCACTGTGCACATTGTATTGAAAAAGTTTTAGTTGTCCCGAAAGCCTTTAGCCCAGATTAATACAATCTAATCAGCATGAACCTTTATAAATAAATCTATCACCCTCCTCACATGCATTTGCATGACACTTTCATAATTAGCTTTGCACAAATATCTTAGCTAGTCAATTATCTTCACCATTCTCTGCCCATCGAGGGCTTCATTCACAACTTTTTAGATATTTTTTGCTTCTTACTGTAACTTTATTATTATAGCCCATCAAAGGGTTTTGTTACAAACTGTCACATCCTCAGCCCAATCAAGGGTAATCATAAGACTCATTAACCCCTATTTACCCCATTTTCAACTACAATCGATAATAACAGCTCATCGAGGGCATCACAACATTAAAAAATTCAGTTTCATGTCTATCTCACCTTATCACAAACAATCCCTTACGCACAGCCCATCGAGGGTTTCTAGTAAGTCAAAAATGTTTCTTATTTATTTTGCCTTCTCGTTATCATCACCAACCCATTAGGTGTTATTGCATGTATGGCTTTAAGCCAACACTTCTCTTTATGAACACTAGTTATTATTCTCATGTACACGCTACACTACAGCCTATCGAAGGCTTCACAATGGTAATTCAATCATACTCATCTTTAGTTTCTTATTACGCACGATCCTTATTCTTCTGCCTATCGTGGGCGATCATTGCCAAGTTACATTCTCTGTTGTTTATCAGAATGTATTAATGTTGTTCATCCACTTCATATTTATGTTAAATAAACTACATGTGTGACATTTTTGTTTATTTAGAGTTTATTTAGAGTTTTTTTGGTGAAAACAGTGCGCCATCGACAGTACACGTTGTTTGTTTGTTTTTTTATCCTCAGGCGAATGAGCATTTCTTTTTCCAGCAACAGTAAGGAAATGGAAATGCTTAGATTAGTAAGATGCTTGAAGGCCTACCAGGGCAGGCTAGTTTGGTAGCCGATCAGTTCTGGCAGCTGCAAAGAATGATAAGCTGAATTCTATGAGCTGAAAGATCAAGTTGTCAGAATTGAGAGTCCTATATCACAATCTTAGTTACTTGACTACTAGCTACAGGTTGAATTTAAGACAGCCTTCTCTGATTATTATGCCATCGCATTATTTTATCACCAAATTAAGGAGAAACATAGTAGAGGGTAAAGAGAATAATTTGTTTTTATACTATGTCCTATTCTGAATCATCGGAGCCCCGCACACTTACTCAAGGGGATATTTCTGTTACAATTAGGTTTAAAGACTTGAGGTTGCAACGTCAATTATAGTTACATAATTATGTTAATTTGGCATTTATGTTCAGTTTTCACAAACGTTGTTAAGAACTGGATTTCCACTTGCATTCGGTAGTGGATTTGGCTTACAAATATGGCGTTTACGTCATTTATGACTATCATAGATCATTTGCTGCTAAGGAATGATTTATTCTGCAGGTACTTTGAGGGGCTGAGAGTTCAATCTTTTGTCCAGTTATACACTTTTTTAAATACTATATTTTGAGGTTTTACACAGTAAGTATCATGGGAGTTTTTAAGAATCACTTAATATTGCATTTCCTTGGCTTTGTATTGAATCTCTTTATAGGAATTCAGAGTACAAGAGTTTAAGGTAAGTACTTCAGGTTAAGATAGGTAATTTCAATACAACTTCTCTACCTCTGTTCTATGTTAATGTCACAGGGCATATAATTTATTATTTCAATGTTATCCTTTATCCTCAAGATTTGTCACAGGGAATCACTTAATTTAATTCAGTTGAATCCGTATGAACCTTCACGATTGTGATCAATTACTTTCAACCCATCGAGGGCTTCATGTTCGTAATAAATATTGCATGACTCTCTCAATATTAGCTTTTCACAATACCTCAGCTATTCAAGTGTCAACACCATTTAGCCCATTGAGGGCTTCAATCTATAAACTACATATTCTCGCTTTCTTACTAGTAGCCCATTGAGGGATTTCCTATCCATTACAAACTCGTATCCTCAAGCCCAATCAAGGGCATCACAACAGTTAATCTCATTTTCAACCACAATCAATCATTATATGCCCATCGAGGGCCTCACTCCCCCCCCCTAAATATCTTTCCCCTCTTTTAATCATTCTCAATTAATTTAGTCAGTTATTCCGCCCTAATTGACATATTTTAGGTCATATTGATTCATGTTTTATCTTGCCTACCTATAGCACGTTACATTCTGTTACAATTTTAAGCCCATCGAGGGCTTCACGGCATATAAATTTCAGCCTCCTGTTTACCTTCTTATAATGAAACTATTACTCACAGTCCATCAAGGGCTTCTCGTATGTTAAACATTAGTAATTTTGATTTACCTTCTCAGCATCATCAACAAGCTATTATGCATAATTACATGTGTGGCATTAAGCCATTACTTTTCATCACAAACACTAGTAATCATATTCTAGTATCAGCTATTTATCACAACGTATCGTGGCCATCACAACGCTAAATCAGTCGCTCCCATCTATAATAGTATTCTCAAACTCATGAACCTTATTCTTTCTGCCTATCTTGGGTCATACTTCACCTACTTACATTGTCAGTTATTACTTACTCATAACTCTTCATCTGTAGGATTTATGGCCGACTCAGACCTGGAACACTCCATCTGTAGCACTTCCTCTCCTACAAGTGCTCAGTCCAACCCTGTTAGCCAGTATCACTAAGGCTTGGACCATTCCTCGCCTGGACTAGAATTGTATACTTGCAGCATTCATTTTCAAGCAACAGCGAGGAAACGGAACTGTTTTGATTATTGCAAGATGCTCAAAGGCTTACCCCAGGGCAGGCTAGCTTGGTACCCAATCAGTCCCAACAGCTACTAAGAATGATAGCCGATGTGGCTACTTCTGTTATTGAGCTGAAAGATTGAGTTGTCAGAGTCCTGCATCACAACCTCAGTTACTTTCTTTACCAGCCCACAGGTTGAATATGGTGAGACCAGTTAGCCTCCTCTGATTTTTTGCCATTGCATTATTTGCCATTGAATTTGAGGAGAGACATAGTAGAGGGTTACGAGTTTAATTTAGTTTGTTTGGTCTACACCTGATCAACTGTTTCATAAAGGTCTTTTTAAAAATCTGGCTCATGTCATTCAGACTCCATCGATGGTGATATATTTTTCTCGAATCTTTGCCTTTTTTAGCTTCTGATCCTTTTGGCCCAAAATCTCGCTTACAATTAAAAAGCAACAGCAACTTTGGCTTTCTATGGGTTCCCTTTGCCTTCAGAATTCACCACATCACCATCACAACCTATTTTCCGTACTAAGAATTTTATCAGATTTAATCACGATACAGGTTTACTCACACTACGTTCAACCAAACTAGCGCCACACTGTTCAAATCACTTACTTTCCTATATATGACCATACCTGTCCAATTAACACATTTGGTTATTTACCACTACAGTAAGAGATAAACCTCATCATCAACCCTCTTTTGCACATTTTAAACCAGCCTCTCAGAACCACTAGATTTGTGCATTGGATACGAACAATTCTCATAAGATTGGGACTTGACACCTTTAATATTCAGGTTATTAATTTCGCATAGGAGCAGCTTCATCAGCATCAGTAATCTTATACTAGCTTATATCATTCAGGCTAGGGGCGTTGGAAGTCCACAATCTACAGTTTATTTCGTGAATATACAATCTGAAATTCATCGAGCTTTACAGAATTAATTAATTTACAGCTGATTTTTGGCCCTCTCAGCAGGCATATAGGAGAGTAGCACACGGCACACCACTGCTACTAAGGAGAGAGGCCTGAGCACAAATATCTATATATATCTATCTATATCTATATTTATCTATCTATCTATCTATCTATCTATCTATCTACAGGGAGTGCAGAATTATTAGGCAAGTTGTATTTTTGTGGATTAATTTTATTATATATATATACAGGGAGTGCAGAATTATTAGGCAAATGAGTATTTTGACCACATTATCCTCTTTATGCATGTTGTCTTACTCCAAGCTGTATAGGCTCGAAAGCCTACTACCAATTAAGCATATTAGGTGATGTGCATCTCTGTAATGAGAAGGGGTGTGGTCTAATGACATCAACACCCTATATCAGGTATGCATAATTATTAGGCAACTTCCTTTCCTTTGGCAAAATGGGTCAAAAGAAGGACTTGACAGGTTCAGAAAAGTCAAAAATAGTGAGATATCTTGCAGAGGGATGCAGCACTCTTAAAATTGCAAAGCTTCTGAAGCGTGATCATCGAACAATCAAGTGTTTCATTCAAAATAGTCAACAGGGTCGCAAGAAGCGTGTGGAAAAACCAAGGCGCAAAATAACTGCCCATGAACTGAGAAAAGTCAAGCGTGCAGCTGCCACGATGCCACTTGCCACCAGTTTGGCCATATTTCAGAGCTGCAACATCACTGGAGTGCCCAAAAGCACAAGGTGTGCAATACTCAGAGACATGGCCAAGGTAAGAAAGGCTGAAAGACGACCACCACTGAACAAGACACACAAGCTGAAACGTCAAGACTGGGCCAAGAAATATCTCAAGACTGATTTTTCTAAGGTTTTATGGACTGATGAAATGAGAGTGAGTCTTGATGGGCCAGATGGATGGGCCCGTGGCTGGATTGGTAAAGGGCAGAGAGCTCCAGTCCGACTCAGACGCCAGCAAGGTGGAGGTGGAGTACTGGTTTGGGCTGGTATCATCAAAGATGAGCTTGTGGGGCCTTTTCGGGTTGAGGATGGAGTCAAGCTCAACTCCCAGTCCTACTGCCAGTTCCTGGAAGACACCTTCTTCAAGCAGTGGTACAGGAAGAAGTCTGCATCCTTCAAGAAAAACATGATTTTCATGCAGGACAATGCTCCATCACACTCGTCCAAGTACTCCACAGCGTGGCTGGCAAGAAAGGGTATAAAAGAAGAAAATCTAATGACATGGCCTCCTTGTTCACGTGCTCTGAACCACATTGAGAACCTGTGGTCCATCATCAAATGTGAGATTTACAAGGAGGGAAAACAGTACACCTCTCTGAACAGTGTCTGGGAGGCTGTGGTTGCTGCTGCACGCAATGTTGATGGTGAACAGATCAAAACACTGACAGAATCCATGGATGGCAGGCTTTTGAGTGTCCTTGCAAAGAAAGGTGGCTATATTGGTCACTGATTTGTTTTTGTTTTGTTTTTGAATGTCAGAAATGTATATTTGTGAATGTTGAGATGTTATATTGGTTTCACTGGTAAAAATAAATAATTGAAATGGGTATATATTTGTTTTTTGTTAAGTTGCCTAATAATTATGCACAGTAATAGTCACCTGCACACACAGATATCCCCCTAAAATAGCTAAAACTAAAAACAAACTAAAAACTACTTCCAAAAATATTCAGCTTTGATATTAATGAGTTTTTAGGGTTCATTGAGAACATGGTTGTTGTTCAATAATAAAATGAATCCTCAAAAATACAACTTGCCTAATAATTCTGCACTCCCTGTATATATATATACTGTTTTTCTCTGAACTTTCTTTAGACATTCAATAGATATCTCATTTATAATATGGTGGGCAAAAGAGCGATAGAAGCCCTCCACCGTACAATAGTACAGTAAATAAATAGTACATCTGCACTCACTGCATTCTGGGAAGCTGAGCTGGGACATGCATATGTGCCCACAAATGCCTTCCCTTCAATACATAGCCATTATCAAACATGGCTTCCTTTAAGCTTATGCATTCTGTATGACACAGCTTTAATGCAAAGCCAAGGTTGGATTAAACACAGGCTGAGTATCCTATCCATGTACAGCTGTTTCAAGCTTACTGGCTATCATCAGCATGGAGCGTGATCTCAGCTTGTGTTGTGAACTTTATGAGTAGGTAGTTCACCACAACAATCATTTTATAATATGGTGTATGTGTGTGTGTATATATGTATACTAGTGACTTGCCTGTCAATAAAATTTGAAGCCATGATAATGCTGTTGGCACACAATGTTAAGCTTTTTATACTCTACAGACCTTCGGCGCTCATTGCGAGCCTATCCATGTGTGTCCTTTAGCTCCTCTCTATATTTTTTTAAATAATAATGAATGAATTTATTGAATAATAAATTAATATAGTTTACCTTTTTTTAATTAATATTTGTAACAATCAATAGCCTGAAGATGTAGCAATCTATTTTTATTGTCCTGCTGCATATAATGTCCAGTTGGACTGTTGCTGGCCTGAGGAGATAGTGTTATGATTGACCCAATTGTGCATTAGAAATCGGCTGCGTGCACGAGGGCAAACCATTGGTTTATTTGTGTAAAGTGCTAGTTAAGATGCGTAATGTTGTTAGTGGCAAGTTAGGATTGTAAAATAGTAGTTGACTATGTGTTACGCGTTTTACGAGCATTTGCCGTCCTTTGTAATAGTGTATTTTGTACCTTGTACGTTCCTGGGAGAAAGTGGTACGCGATTGGCAGTGTTTTGCGTGGTCCAGGGTCGTGTAGCCTCGTTTTCATTTTATTGGGCCACCATTTTTTTTTACGCTTAGCCGATTTTCGAGTGACGAAACTCGTCAAAATCGACTTAAAATTGAGTTCCATCTCACTCCCAAACATCCTGGCTGTTACCCCGTGCTGTTTGTGATGTTTTTGTTGTTTTTTTTTTTATTATTATTTCTTTGTGTGTTTTGTGCTTTTTGCATTGCGCTGTTCGGCCATTAACTTCCTATTTTTCCTATCTTGTATTTTTTTTTCTAAGCCCTGCGTCTCGTAATTTTTTTTTCTAAGACTTGCATTCGTCAACTGCTTGCAGCCTAAGGTGATCCTGCGTTTCCTAAGTGTTTGGAGACTGTCCCGTGTGTTTCACTGCCTCCACTGTGAAGGTCTTGTAGCCCATTCCAGCCTTGTGTAGGTCTACAATCTTGTCAATGATATACTTGGACAGCTCTTTGGTCTTGGCCATGGTAGATAGTTTGGAATCTGATTGATTGCTTCTGTGGACAGGTGTCTTTAGTACAGGTAACGAGCTGAGATTAGGAGTACTCCCTTTAAGAAAGTGCTCCTAATCTCAGCTCCTTACCTGTATAAAAGACACCCGGGAGCCAGAAATCATGCTGATTGTCAGGGGATCAAATACTTATTTCACTCAAGCAAATCACTTTATAACATTTTTGACATGCATTTTTCTTCTTTTTTTTTTTTATTGTTCTGTCTCACTGTTAAAATACACCTACCATTAAAATGTATAGACCGATCATTTCTATGTCAGTGGACAAACGTTCAAAATCAGCAGGGGATCAAATACCTTTCCCCCTCGCTCTGTGTGTGTGTGTGTGTATATATATGTATATATATATATATATATATATATATATATATATATATATGTGTATGTGTATATATGTATGTGTAAAAATATATATATATATATCTTACAGAGTCATAGATGGAGTATATGTGGGAGACAGACTGAGCAGAGCCCTGTGCCCACTAGGGGATGACAGGGTTAACACAAGCCCAGCTGGGTTCCACCTTTAAAGGTCTGATTAGCACCCAGCAGAGAGAGCTCAGTCTGAGCTGGACAGAGAGCTCCGGAGTCAGCTTTGGAAAGCCCCTGCAACAAGGGAGACTTCAAATCCAGCACGTTTCAAATACTTTATTTTGTTTGGACATTATTTTGGACAGTGAGGGAACTGCAGCAAAGAGTTAGTCAGTGCTTCAATTGAAGCTAGGCTTTTGTTTTGCACCATTTATGTAATTTTGTCGTAAGAAAAAAAATACAACTTTTGATATTTTAAAAAGGGCTCCTGAGTATTCCATTGTGCCTGATACAAGGGCACGAACTTCGAGTGTGACAGCAGAAAGATATCACTATATATATAAATACATTTCATATTACTAACCAGGACTCTCAAGCAACCGGCATCAATTCCCCATTTAAAAAAACTCCTGCTAAACCGGAGTTCGAGACTGAAAAAAAAAAAAACTAACTTTTTTCTTATTATCGTTTAGACCCTTTTTCGGGGACTCCCGATTAACTTGAAACGACACTTATCTGGCAATAGGGAGTCCCCATAGGTGCCGGATAACGGGATTTTTACTGTATATATAATCACATACATAGTTGTGGACCAAGAATGCTGTTCGTAAGGTTTGTGATGTTGGTCATGCAGTTGCGACCTTGCAAAGCGAGGCTCGCCAGCGGCGCCGCCACACATGCAAGCCTCGCAAGGCGAAGCAGCCGCACAGCACTTAGGCTGCAATGAGTACCAAAGGCTCTCATTGCGGCCAGCAGCACGGTCACACATGCAGGCGCTCATTGCGAAGCACCCTGGGCTACCTGGTTCCTGCCAGTGGAGGCCTCCCGACCTCTCATCAAGTGGATTTTCCTTTGCAAGCAAAGGCTGATAAATTGCAGAGTGCACTAATTGTGCCCAGGTGAGAGGGGTGTGGCTTGACTGTGTTAAACTAGTATGAAAGGTTTTGTGAGCTGTGTGGGGCTGTTTGCAAGTGGATTTTCCTTTGCAAGTAAAGGCTGATAAATTGCAGAGTGCACTAATTGTGCCCAGGTGAGAAGGCAGAAGTTAATATAAACAGGAGAAGGGGCGA
Organism: Discoglossus pictus; assembly: GCA_027410445.1. Classification (NCBI taxonomy): domain Eukaryota; kingdom Metazoa; phylum Chordata; class Amphibia; order Anura; family Alytidae; genus Discoglossus; species Discoglossus pictus. The sequence goes on along the minus strand of CM050166.1, from coordinate 117,375,908 downwards.
ACTTGTGAGCTTGCGAACATTTCTAGTATCAAGTGCAATTCTAGTAAACGTGTAGGAGTTTAAATAAAAGGAGGGAGTTCAAAGAAAAGGGAGGGCAGATTTATAGTGCAAAGGAGGAAGAACCTCCCTCCTCAACCTCAACCCCCCATCCTCAACCCCCTCCTCAACCTCCCCCCTTAACCTCAACCCCCCAACCCTCAACCCCCTCCTCAACCTCCCTCCTCATCCTCAACCCCCCCTCATTCTAAACACCCCTCCTCATTCTAACCCCCCCTCATACTACCCCTCTAAATACCCCCACCTCCCCTCACTTACCTGCTCTGGCCTCCACTCCTTACGGGTCTTGATGTGAAGAGCATGTGACGTCACATGCGCGCCACGTCATTAGCATATACCGGGTGCCGGCACCCTATACATGCTAATGCCGTGACGTCACATGCGCACCACGTCAATAGCATATACCGGGTGCCGGCACCCGGAGCAGGTTAGTGAGGGGAAAGGGGGGTAGTAATGGGGGGGGGGTGAGGATGAGGAGGGGGAGGGAAAGAGACACGCGGGGTTAGAGAGACACGGGGGGTAGAAAGACACAGGGGGTAGAGAGACACGGGGGGTAGAGAGACACAAGGGGGCTTAGAGAGACACGGGCGGAAGAGAGACACAAGGGGGGTTAGAGAGACATGGGGGGGGGGGGGGGGTGACTCGAGTATAAACCGAGGTGGCCCTCTTTAGCCTTAAAAAAAGGGCTGAAAAACTCGGCTTATACTCAAGTATATACGGTATATATATATATATATTTTTTTTTTTATTTAATTTTATTTTTTTTTACAAATCTTTATACAAATATGTTATTTTATATTCTTTATTTTTACCACTGAATTTTTGTAGACAAAAATAATAATTATGAGTCAGTCAAGTGGCAACCTCACTCAGTGTACATCCTGTTATATGTATGCAATACTAGAACAGATGATCCAGGGTCCATACCTCTGTGGCAGGTGTGAGCATGTTGACTCTCTGGAAGCTCAGATTGGAGAACTGGAGAGGAAAATTGCAGCACTTAGTGATATTGCTCCCTCTAACAGCCGGGAGAACAGTAATACTGGAGGAGTGGGAGGGCAGAATAGGCAGAGCAACAGACAGGTTTTGGTGGTAGGGGACTCTATTATTAGAAAGGTAGACAGGGTGATTTATCAACCAGATCCCAGCAATCAAACAGTTTGCTTTCTCTCTGGTGCCCGGGTTCGTCATGTTGTGGATCGGGTAGACAAATTATTGGGAGGGGCTGGAAATGAACCGGCGGTCTTGGTACATATTGGTACCAATGACAAAGTTAGTGGAAGATTGAGTGTCCTAGAGAATGATTTTATAGAACTAGGTAATAAGCTGAAGGCAAGGACCTCCAAGGTAGTATTTTCTGAGATACTACCAGTGCCACGTGCTAGCCCAGGGAGGCAGAAGGAGCTTAGGGAGGTTAATGCGTGGCTAAAGATGTGATGCACTAAGGAGGGGTTTGGGTTTTTAGAGCACTGGGCTGACTTCTAACTTCGGTACAATCTCTTTAGATAATGCAAGATTTTAATTACCCTGAAATAAACTGGGTAAATGAGACCAGCAGTTCAGCTAAGGGAAGCAGGATCTTGGCAACTCAGGGATCATTATCTGGCTCAGGTTATACAAGAGCTACTAGAAATGAAGCTATCTTAGATTTAGTCATCACAAATAATATTGATATGGTATCAAATGTTGAAATAGGGCAATCGTTGGGAAACAGTGATCACAATACAGTCTTATTTGAGATGGAATTAAAAAAACTAAATTTTAAGGGGCCAACAAAAACTCTTAATTTTAAAAGGGCAGATTTTAACAGCCTAAGGGCAGCAATACAAAGTATAGACTGGGACAGAGAACTGATAGGTAAAAACACTGACCATAAATGGACAACATTTAAATCATTACTAAATATACATACTTATCACCATATACCATGTAGGAATAAAAGTAAAAGGAGTAAATCACTTCCTATGTGGCTTAACAATGATTTAAAGATACAGAGTAAAACACAGGCATTTAAATTATACAAACAAGAGGGGACAAAGACTGCTTTACGAGAGTACAAAGAAAATCAACAAGGCTTGCAAAAGAGCTATTAGACTGGCTAAAATAGAAAATGAAAAATGAATTGCAAAAGAGAGTAAGAATAACCCTAAAATATTTTTTAAGTATATTAATGGGAAGAAGGTGAGGAAGGAAGCTATAGGAACATTACAATGTGACACAGGCCATTTGAAAAATAGTGACCAGGAAAAGGCAAGTGAGCTAAATAGGTTATTTTCTTTGGTATACACAAGGGAGATACCAGTGGTTGGGCCACTGCAACATAATAGGGCTACACTACCTTTGTCAAATAATTGGTTAACGCAGGAATTAATCTAAAAGACGTTGGGAAAAATAAATGTTAATAAAGCCCCGGGTCCTGATGGAATATATCCACGGGTACTGAGGGAATTGGGTTCTCTAATAGCCAAACCATTATATTTAATTTTTCAAGATTCACTTAACACAGGTCTCTACCAGATGACTGGAGAAAAGCAGATTTGATACCTATATTTAAAAAGGGAGCAAGAGCAAATCCAGGGAATTATAAACCAGCGAGCCTCACTTCTGTGGTGGGGGAGCTTTTAGAAGGGTTAATAAGGGATAATATACAAGAATATGTATATTTGAACAGGATTATAAGTAGGAGTCAACATGGATTTATGAGGGATAGGTTATGTCAAACCAATCTATTTAGTTTCTATGAGGAGGTTAGTAGGAATCTGGATCAAGGCAACTCTGTGGATGTAGTCTTTTTCAATTTTACAAAAGCTTTTGATATAGTGTCACATGGGAGACTATTGTGCAAAGTAAGAGATACTGGAATTGCAGAAAATATCTGCTCATAGATTGAGAGCTGGCTAAAAGACAGGAAGCAAAGGGTTGTTGTAAATGGAACATACTCCGATTGGACTAATGTGGTAAGTGGGGTTCCTCAGGATTCAGTATTAGGTCCTCTCCTTTTTACCATATTTATTAATGACTTGGAAGAGGGTGTGGAGTCTCCATTTTTGCTGATGACACAAAGTTGTGCAAGGATATTAAATCAGATAATGATGCATTCAGGGATATCCTAGTTAATTGGAGAGAGTATTGATCCATGGAGGAATCTGATCGTCACTAAAGGCCTTAACTTCCCACAAAGAGAGACTTACTGGACCCGATACAGGTTGATGATTACATACCTGAGACCAGGGTGCATTTACCCCATTAGTCTCTATTCACCACTCTGGCTCATACTTTTTAATTAAAGCAAAGTAAGATTCTTGGGACACAAAACAGACTGGAGACAAGTGATATAACTCTGAAACTCTGAGAATTGAACTATAGAGATAAACAGAATGTACAATATCTCCTAATACACATGGAGTAAAACCCTAAATAAAAGGCTAGTGTGTGTCTATTTAAACCATGATATGAATACTTTTCCACATCTTTTTTTGTATTAAAATACAATTTTTATCTCTGAGAATATTTACCCCCCCAAAAAAAAAGAAAAAGATTCAATGGATAAACCAAAGAAAAATTCAGCTGACAAAAGCATTTCTGATTATATTAAAACTAAAGCTACTGGCTCTCATCTTTCTCACAGTCCTTCTCTAGGATTCTCTGAAGACTCAGACCAAGAAACAGATCAAGACGTGGCAATATCCATAATATCAAAACCATACAGAAAGCTTGAAAAACTGCTCAAGTCTGAACTATCATCAGTAGTTCAAGAGACTAAAAAAGAAATACATGATTTTGATCAAAGAGCACAAGCTCTGAAATCCTTAACAGATCAAATTTTAAATATTTAAAGCAGACAACAAAACAGATATACAGTAACTAGAAATGCATAACACCTAGAAACAGTGGAGGAAAAACTTGAGGATCTTGAGAATAGATCCCGCTGCAACAACATAAGAATTAGAGGCGTTCATAAAACTATCACGGATAATCTACCATACCTTAACAAATTCAAAAACTCTATTCTACCTAAGACATTGGAGCATATTCTCAAAATAGAAAGAGCCCACAGAGCTTTGGGCACTCAGAGAACTGACCAACCAAAGGATATTATCCTTAGATTTCTTCACCAAAACACCACAGATTTGATCCTTAACGCCTTCAGAACTATGGAATCTATAAAAGGCCCTGACGGATCTCAACTACTGATTTATGCAGATATTGACTCAATGACATTAGCAAAAATCAGAGCAATGCAACCAGTCTTATTTATTCTTACTCAACAAATCATAAAATATAAATGTGGCTTCCATTTTTCACTTACTTTCCAGCATAACTTTTGCATCTATACTATCCGTACTCTAGAAGTGGGCCGTGATCTTTTGCTAAAATTAAAATTAATCTCTGGCACTGATCTACAGGCATTAGCGAGGTGATTTTTATGATTTTACCTAGCTTGCCAAATAAAATCCAGCAAATATTTCATTCTTACTACCAAAAACTATACTCTGCCTCCACATAAAATAAATGAAAAACACACTCCTTTTTAGCCCACTGTAATCTCTGGAAACTCACAAACAAGGAGCTTTCCACTCTAAACTCAGAGATAAGGATTGAAGAGATTTTCCTTGAGGAATCCGCAGTTCTGACGGGGAAACGCGTGTCAGGCTTTGATCACCAGGCCTTCAAAGACGAATTACCCATTCTGGAATGTTCATGGCAGTTTGATTGCATTTTATTTGTCTTTCTTTTTATTGATATATTAATAGTTATGTTTTAACAGGCATTCTTTATAAGTAAATAGAGCACCTTAGGTTCTTTTCGTAGGTTTACACAAGGGAGGTACCAGTGGTTGGGACACCGCAACATAATGGGGCTACACTACCTTTACTAAATAATTGGTTAACGCAGGAAGTAATACAAAAGAGGTTGGAGGAAATAAATGTTAATAAAGCCCCAGGTCCTGATGGAATACATCCAAGGGTACTGAGGGAGCTGGGTTCTGTAATAGCCAAACCATTATATCTAATCTTTCAAGACTCACTCACTACAGGGTCTCTACCAGATGACTGGAGAAAAGTAGAGGTGATACCTATTTTTAAGAAGGGATCTAGAGCAAATCCGGGGAATTATAGACCAGTGAGCCTCACTTCTGTAGTTGGGAAGCTTTTAGAAGGGTTAATAAGGGACAGAATACAAGAATATGTCTATTTGAACAGGATCATAGGTAGCAGTCAACACGGATTTATGAAGGATAGGTCGTGTCAGACCAATCTAATTAGTTTTTATGAGGAGGTTAGTAGGAACTTGGATCAGGGCAACTAAGTGGATGTAGTCTTTTTAGATTTTTCAAAGGCATTTGATACAGTGCCACATGGAAGACTAGTGAGCAAACTAAGAGATACAGGAATTGCAGTAAATATCTGCTCATGGATCGAGAGATGGCTAAAAGACAGGAAGCAAAGGGTTGTTGTGAATGGAACATACTCCGATTGGTCTAATGTGATAAGTGGGGTTCCTCAAGGTTCAGTATTAGGTCCTCTCCTTTTTAACATATTTATTAATGACATTGAAGTAGGACTCGAATGTAGTGTCTCCATTTTTGTTGATGATACTAAGTTGTGTAAGGTAATAAAATCAGATAATGATGTACTTTCCCTACAAAAGGATTTGCATAAATTAGAGAAATGGGCGGCTAAATGGCAGATGAGATTTAATGCAAATAAATGTAAGGTTATGCATTCGGGAAGGAACAATAGCCAAGCAATCTATAATCTTAATGGAGCAAATCTAGGGGTATCAGATATTGAAAGGGCTTTGGGAGTACTAGTGGACAACCACCTAGGTAACAGCGCTCAAAGCCAAGCAGCGGCTGCAAAGGCAAATAAAATATTAGCATGTATTAGGGAGGGTATAGAAGCCAGGGAAGAAGATATAATTCTGCCACTATACAAATCGCTAGTACGTCCTCATTTGGAATATGGAGTACAATTTTGGGCACCACCTCATAAAAAAGACATTTTAGAGCTGGAAAAAGTACAGAGAAGGGCTACAAAACTAATAAGGGGAATGGAGGGGCTAAGTTATGAAGAAAGACTAACAAAATTAAACTTATTTTCGCTAGAAAAAAGGCGTCTAAGAGGAGATATGATTACTTTATATAAATACATCCAGGGTCAATATAAGGCTTTGTCAAGTGAACTTTTTGTAGCAAGAGATTTTCAACTGACAAGAGGACATCCTTTGAGGTTAGAGGAAAAAAGATTTCACCTTAAACAAAGAAAATGGTTCTTCACAGTTAGGGTGGTTAAACTGTGGAATTCTCTACCAAAGGAGGTGGTGACAGCGAATTCGATAGACAACTTCAAAAAGGGGTTAGATATATTTTTGAATAAAGAGGGCATTCAAGGCTATCCTAGATAAATAGCAAAGGAATATTGATCCAGGGAGAAATTTGATCGCCAGTTTCTGGGGTCAGGAAGGAATTTTGCTTTTTTTTTCCCTTATGAGACAATTGGCAAAGTTTCAATGCGGTTTTTTTTTTCTGTTTGCCTTCCTCTGGATCAAATAACAATTAACAAATAATAATAAATAGTCCACATTAAAAAGATCAATAGAGATCTAAAAAGGTTGAACTTGATGGACTAAGTCTTTTTTCATCCTCCAATACTATACTATTAATAATTATTTAATAAATAATTTAATTAATAACTAATCCGCATATTGCAGATCAGAGGAGATCTTAACAGGTTGAACTTGATGGACTGAAAGTCTTTTTTCAACCTTCATTGCTATGTAACTATGTAACTATGTAACCTTTTGAGACCTTAAGCATATCTCATCCTGGGTTTCTTTGCTAAATAAGGAACCATAAATAAGCTAAAGGCTGGGAAACCCTTAGGCCCAGATAGCCTATCTAATGTTTACTATTAAAAATATATAGATCTACTATCCCCACAGTTAACTCTTCTCTTTTGTCACATACTGGAAGGAAACACAATACCTTCAGAGATGATCTATGCAGATATAACAGTCTTCCCTAAATAACCCAAAGATCTTTTAGAAGTTAAAATTATGGACCTATATCCTTATAAATGGAGAAATAAAGATATTGACAAAAAAGATTGCGGACAGAATGGTCTTATTCCTTCCACAATTAATACATAATTATCAGGTTTGATTTATCCCTCACAGATAAGCTGGAGATAACATTTGAGGAAATATTAATATCTCTCATATAATCCATAACCAGAAAACTCTGTCTAGTTTTCTGGCATTAGATATTGAAAAGGCATTTGACTGTTTAGAATGGCCTTATTTATTTGAAACACTAACAACATTTGGGATTAAAGGAACATTTATAAACATATTGATTACCTAAAGCTAAGGGATTACTAAAATTCAAATATAAAGATACAAATATAAAGAGCAACAAAACAGAATTACCCTCTCTCACCTCTCCTTTCTGATTTAACCCTAGCTCAAACTAAAAGAAGTGACCCTAAAATGCATGGTATAGAGTTAGGTCCACAACAATCCAAATGCTGTCTTTTTTGGCAGATGATTTACTATGCCCCCTTAACAAACCTTTAATTTCTATCCTCATTCTTATACACACATTATCAAACTTTGGCCACTTTTAAGGCCTAAAAATAAATGTGGATAAGACTGAAGTTTTAAATATAACCCTACCATCAGAAACACTACTTCAGATTAATTATAACTTGTCCTGGCCTAAAACAAGAATTGAGAGAAGACTTAGAAAAAGAAAATTGGTCAAACTTTCAGATTTCATGGACAGGGTGTATCAATTCAGTAAAAATGGACATTTTCCCCCGCCTACTATATACACTCCATATTGATATTAATTTCAAATACCTAGAGAAATTCCAAACATTTATATTTAAATTTATCTGGTGAAACAAACCTCCCAGTATAGCCAAATCTACCATGTATCGACACAAATCCAATTTTAAATTCTACTACAGCGCTGCCCAATTATCTTTTATAGTTTCCGTATGTATGTAACGCTGTTCTAGCACATTGCATGTCAATGCGCAGTGCTAGCTGCTCATTGCACACTGGGGTGGGGGAGGAGTGGGAGAGACATGGGGGGAAGAGACACATGGAATGGAGAGTGGGGGAAGTCAGGGGGGGGGGGGGTAATACACAGGGGAGGGAGAGGGGGGAAAGAGACAGGGGGAAAGAGACAAAGGGGAGGGAGAGGGGGAAAAGAGACACAGGGTGAGAGACACAGGGGGGCAAAGGGGGAAAGTGACAGGGGAAAGAGACACAGGGGAGGGGGAGAGAAAGGGGGAAGAGACACAGAGGAGGGAAATGGGTGGAAGAGACACAGGGGAGGGAGGGGGAAGTGACACAGGGGAGGGGGTAGAGACAGAGGAGAAAGAGAAACAGGGGAGGGAGTGGGGGGAAAGAACCACAGGGGAGAGAGAGTGGAAAGAGACACAGGGGAGGGGGGGAGAGAAACAGGGGAGGGAGGGGGAAGAGACAGGGGAAAGAGACACATGAGAGGGAGAGGGGGAGGCAACACAGGGGAGGGAGATGGAGAGAAGAGGCACAGGGGAGGGAGGGGGAGAGAAACATGGGGAGAGGAGGGGACGAGACACAGGGAAGGGAGAGTGGGGGAAGACACAGGGGAAAGAGAGGGGAGAGGCATGGGGAGGGAGGGAATGGAAGAGAAAAATGGTGAGGAAGAGGATGGAAGAGACACAGGGGAGGGAGAGACACAGGGGAGGAAGGGGGGGGGGAAGAGACATATTACATATTATACCATCATTTATGACTGGCAAATGACTAGCTATCTTTTATTTCCCAAGCTCACTCATCCAAGCTCACTCATTTGACTACAAACCAATGTGGGTGTCAATGGAAAACGTTTGTATGTCTCCTTATACTTGGGATACAATGATCTGGCTTTCTAATTCTGCTGCTACCCTACCCCAAAAAACTAGCTCACTAAATTAATTTACAATAAAACAATGAAGTTGGGCAGCAGAACGACACAAATTAAGATCCACCATTTCTCCCTTAACTCCCATTTTGCCACATCCACAATTCCCACTGGGACTCCTAGATACTAGCTCCACAGGAGTACACAGAATGTGTCTGCCTGCACAATGTTAAAGCAACAGTTACAACCGCTAGTGCTCTCAGCTGAATTAAAGGGGGTTTTAGTTACATGGAAACAACCACCTGAGGAAGTAACAGACAGCAAATGGAAAGCCAAAAAGGTGTCATACAGTAACAAATAATGCAAAATATAATGTTGTTTATATACCACATTTGGTCCTTATCCTTTTCACTTATATGCAACTCCATAGTAATAAAACAGACTTCAGCAGCTTCAACAGCTGCAGGCACGCATGGTTAACTTAATACACATTGGGGGAATTTACCATGCATTTCAAGTGACTGAGATATGTATTCTTGTATTTACTATTTCATGTGGTGAAGCCCTCTTATCTTATCACCATCACTTGAAATGCTTAGTAATACCCCCATATTTATTAATTTTATGATGTCACAATATATTTTATTATCAAATTGAATTCTGTTCCCTAAATTTGAGCACATGTATATACAGTGTACATATTTTCATTAACTCTCTGTATCACCACTCCATTATATAGAATTACCTGCCCACATCAAAAAATAAAAAAATAAACTCTATCAAAATGGTAATTTTACAGCACTATAAGGTTTGCAAATAATACACATCAATACACACTTTCTTATTAACTTAGGGTCCTTATTCAATTGCGATTTGGCCAATTGAATAGGGTTCTAAATAAGCACATAGCATATTTTGTTAAAGAAGTTTTTAGTTACTGAAAAGCTTGCTTTTGGATAGATGTTAACTAACTAAAAACTTCTGTAAAAAAAAATATGCTATGTGCTTAAATAGAGTCCTTTTAAATTTGCTGAATCGCAATTTAATAAGGCTGTGAATTAACAATATTTGAGATGATATGGAAACGGTACAGATAAAAGAGGTGCATATTTCTCACTTGAGCATCCTAGCCTTGCATATTTTCCAGCACACTCAAACAGGGAGATTTACTCAAAGTGCTGATGCAGCAATGCAGCATCCCAACATCTACCCCCTGCTGCAACTGAGATTGACAGGAAGATAGATAGATACAGTATATTATTACAGAGAAGGCACTTATGGGATGGCTGAGCTGATAAGCTTTCAGTGAGTTTGGGTCTCTTAAACCACCTGCTCTATGCTTGTCAAAGAGTTATTGCAAATTAAAAACCTAAAAAAACTCTAATAAATTAACTTATTTGTTTCTTGAATATATATATACAGTTCAAAAATTTATTTTTTAAATATTTTATATGTATATGTATATAGTTTTTACCATATTCATGACCTGTGAATGCCAGAGCATTAATCTACTGCAAGTATTTAGACAGTTAGGCATAAACCCATAATCAAACACCATGGAAATGTTGAATTCATAATCTTAGACATTTTACGTGAATTTCAGAAACAAGTTTGAAAGCAAAAGAGCAAGTCATCGTTTTCTATTACCACCCTGAGATATGGGGAAGCTAAAACATGATTGTCCTCATCTAAATATTAAATATAGGTTTTCTTTGAAGTCTTTTTTTTAATTAATAAATTGAGAAAATATGAGCGTAGTAATGGCAATAGTGAGTTATTACTAAGAGCAATACAAACAAATAAGAAATGACACACATAATTGGCTAGATGAACATATTTAAGGGTGAGAAAACCTTTCAGAAGAAATGTATCTTAAAGAACATATCTGCTCTTGGCTTGTATAACTGTACAGAAAGGAGCAGAAAATATCACATCATCACATATTATAATTGTGAAACTTAAGTCGTTGTCACGCTTTGCGAGCTCGCTTTGCGAGCTCGCAAGAACTGCGCCAATTGCGAAGTGAGGGACGCAGTTCTGGTAACAAATGAACCTCGCAAAGCAAAAACACTTAATAAAAACAAAACATAACAAAAACATCACACACAGCACGGGGGGACAGCCAGGACGTCTGGGGGTGAGGTTCCACACAAATTGAAGTTGAATTTAAGGAGTTTCGCCACTTGAAAATCGGCTAAGCAAGGAAAAAAATGTCGGCAGAAATTTTTTTTAAATGAGGCTACACGACCCCGAAGCGCAGAAAACACTGACAAGGACGTACGATTTTAACAAACAACAATTACGACCAGCGGAACTTAGAAAAGAAAAACATAAGGTCGCAAAAATACGACGTTAAACAATAAAACAAACATCACACACAGTATGGGGGGACAGACAAGAAGTCTGGGAGTGAGCTTGCATGGAAATTTATGTCGCATTTAAGAAGTTTCGCCACTTGAAGACAAGGGACACTTGAATTTTTTGAGAGTCTAGTGGCAGACCACTTGAACATTGCTGAGAGTCTCCTGTTCTTTGCGAGCTCGCAAGAACTGCGCCAATTGCGAAGTGAGGGACGCAGTTCTGGTAACAAATGAACCTCGCAAAGCAAAAACACTTAATAAAAACAAAACATAACAAAAACATCACACACAGCACGGGGGGACAGCCAGGACGTCTGGGGGTGAGGTTCCACACAAATTGAAGTTGAATTTAAGGAGTTTCGCCACTTGAAAATCGGCTAAGCAAGGAAAAAAATGCCGGCAGAAAAAAAATTAAAATGAGGCTACACGACCCCGAAGCGCAGAAAACACTGACAAGGACGTACGATTTTAACAAACAACAATTACGACCAGCGGAACTTAGAAAAGAAAAACATAAGGTCGCAAAAATACGATGTTAAACAATAAAACAAACATCACACACAGTATGGGGGGACAGACAAGAAGTCTGGGAGTGAGCTTGCATGGAAATTTATGTCGCATTTAAGAAGTTTCGCCACTTGAAGACAAGGGACACTTGAATTTTTTGAGAGTCTAGTGGCAGACCACTTGAACATTGCTGAGAGTCTCCTGTTCTACTTGTTTTTGCATTATTCTTACTTTTTTTACTTTGTTATTGTAACGGCTACCCTGGTAGTGAGAGGGTATCAGCCGTTGGAGACGTCCTTTTCCCTGGCAAGCTGCTGTATAAAAGTGAAGTTGGTATAATCCCATCCAAGAGTTCCAGAGGGAGAGTCAGGTTCAGTGTTAAATATCCATACAGAAGCCCAGACCACCCATATTTGACGACACTCAATTGGGAGTCAAAGAATACTCTCTTTATTTTGTTATGCAGAAATATATATACACATCTCTTTCCACAGGCAATACACATCCCCCATCTTTGGCCACACAATACACATAGAGAGACAATAGGTGTGGTCACACCCCCCGGAGGTTACCTGGCTACTTTGATACAATCAGACATTGATCAGATTATCCTTCTGTTTGTTCTATGTCTCATAATGAAAACACTTTATACAATAGACTTTCTTATCTTATGAGGAGTCTCTGTAATAGGATTATCTATTAGCCTAGTAGCTGTAATATTCTGAGCCAATATATTCTGTAGAACATAAAACAACATTTCTACAGTATAGCAATGTGATCATATTTTAACCATAAGAATTAAATAACCATAAAACAGGGTAAAACAGTGATGGGTTCCGTTACAGTTATCATTTCTGTTTCATCATTTGTTTGTAATTCATCACGGGTCACCTAACTATAGCACACAAACCACTGAGGGTCCTTATAGCACAGTTTGGGAACCTTTTCAATAGTACACTGATAATGTCAGTGTTCCAATATGTAACAGCTGTAAATAAATGATTACATGCAAAAATATCAGTTAAAAACACACATTTTTTAAAGGAAATATTGTTTCCATCTTCTATCAGAACCATTAAATAAGGGCCTTGGATAAACTTCTTATAAAAATCAATTATTGTTATTAACCAGAAAATCTACTACAGTACTGAGATCAAAATGATAGATTGGCATTTAAGTTTAGTTATCTAGCAATTATGCATATTTAAAAACATTTGTATGAATTGCAAGACACTACTTTTAATCGTAGAAGTAGATGTTGGGGATATAGAGGATTTGCGTTATTATGTATGTTTAATTATCATTAATGGACGTTTTAATATTATTTTAATTGATTTTTGCCGTCTTCATCATGATTGGAGAATATACATAAAAAAAACACTTGCCATTAGCACCTTCACTTTGAAATGAGTGCTTGGTGTTGGACTATCCAATCAAATTACTTTAATTTAAAAAAAATGGAGGACCTATGCAAAAATATTTAAAGCTGATATATATATATGAATACATTGTGTCGTTCTGTTGTGCAGTTATTGTAAAAAACAGGTAAAATATGTTTTTAATTACAGCCATGTTTCAAAGATTTTACACTGACATTATTGTTTTTATATTCTGTAACCATATTAAATAGACTTTTTGCCACTTGAACATGCCAATAAAATGTTTTGTCCTTTTCGTATTATCTTAAAGGGATATGAAACAGTTTTTTCTTTCTTCAAAAATGTAAAAAAATATCCAAAGTTGTTCTTTTGCAAGAAAATATTGTAAGTAAACTTTAAACTTCATTCAAACTAGAGGAAATGCTGGCAGAGGGCAAGTCCCAGAAGCAGTCAAACTTCTGAATGTTTTTGTACAATGAGATCTTGATTTGAAAAAAAAGAAAACACACCTTGGCACATTAACAAATAGCCTCTGATGCCACAAAGAAAATAAATGATTTTAATTTCCCTTTAAATGCCGTAAAACACACAGCTAAAATAATAACATACCCATATCATACATTTGAGATACAACAATTGGAAGGAGAACTCTATTATCCTACATTTCACCAGCTACTCATAGTCATTACATTTTCCCCTTTAACCCTTGCTTAAACCAATTCCTTATATTTGCATTGACCTGCCATATTGTTTCCTCAATGCTGCTTCAATAATATATATCTATCTATTCTCAAACTCACACCTTGCACTTGTCTCTTTTTCCTAATTGAGACTCAGATCAGAAAGTAGCCAGCAAATGATTGGGGAGCTGATAATGAGGAGACATGTAGGAAGCAAAGATTTACTCATTTATGGCTCTTGCAAAGAAAAAACACGGGGAAAGATCCCTAGTGAGAACATTATATAGTGACTTGGTAACCATGGTAACATACTTCTGTATTGAAAACATAAGTACACATGGGTATTTCTTGAGATGAAAAGATTAAAGAGTCAAAAAAGACATAATTCAATGACATATGTTTGAGAAGTAAAAACAGCTCAATGATTAAATTAAATTTATATTACAAATAAAGCCAAACGTTATATGTAATGAGTATTGCAGACTGCATCATTAAAACCTTGACTGCTTGCTTTTGTAAATCTATTCATATTATCTCCATAAAAGTTATTTTTCTGTCTAACATTTACATTAAAAAAAGTAATGTATCATCAATGCAAATAAACTTGTAAACTTTGGAAACAAGTAAGAAATAGGCAATACTTTTGAGAGGTATAAAGAGGTCTGTGTTCTGTCCTCCTCTTATTTGCATGTTGATGGATTCTTCCATTGGATATCTGTGAGTTTTTAGTATGGTTTCATATTTTTACACATGTGCAAGACTTTTCAGTGAGGACTTGAGATGCTTTTATATCGATTCCAAAGTATGGGTTGTTGTGCATCTTCATATCCTCTATCCAAATGGACAGGTGTTCTTTTCCAATTCCAGAGTGCCTTATGTTTCCTTATTGTTTCCTTTTCATTTCACTATAATAATCATTCCAAACCCATAATCATCAATTTATAAGGCTTCAAGTACTAATAGTTAACTAGCCAGCATTCTGTGTTTCCAGTCTGCTAAAAAATTGTAGAGTTAGTTTGTTTCCATTGTTATTACACGTTTGCTGTGAAAAAATTAATTATTACACTTTTGTAAATTCCTATCCATTCCTTGTACCTAGACTGTTGAATCAATGTAAATTTGGTGACTGTATCCAAAGGGAAGATAAAATGTGCATTGTATCACAATCACTTCTTAACGCACACCAGATACAAATATATTAGAAAGCAATGTCAAGCCTCAAAATTGCTTTTTAAATGTATTTATGCCAAGGCAAAGCTGTTCTAATTTATTAAATTTATAATTCATCGAATTAAATATTCCATGGCAAAACTGTTTGATTTTTGGGGCTGCTTTACCAGACATTTAATTCAATATTTTTTTAATAACAATGAAGTATTCAGTGTTAAGAGTTAGCTATTGAAAGCTATGTAGAAGAAGCCCCAAGGTTTATTATATCAAATGAATGCAGAGGGTATAGAAAGGTTTAGTCTGAGAAGGATGTGCATGGCAGATGTTGACAGTTGTAGAATCCAAAACCTGGTATTAGAGAGTCTCAGATAAATGTAGAAAATGTTTTGTGTTCTAAATATTTGAAGATGTAATTTTTGTACTAGCAATGTAAAATATATATTCTGATGTATTTTTCACAAATTAAAATAACTGGCATCAGGGTTAAAACAAGAAAATATGTTTATGTGCAAAATCAGCAATCCTTAATAGTGATTATCATTTCATACTAGCGAATTGCCCGTCAAAAAATGACGGCAATGAAATTGTAAGGTAGCTAATGCTGTTCAGTGTGTAATAATGAAATATATAATACATGAATAAATGAATATACTTTACCTATTTTAAAGCATTGTGTGGAAGAGCTGTGAATGTGTTTTGATGTTGCTGCAGCATTAGTGGTGTGGATCTGCTGTGTAAGCGTGCTGAATGTGTGCAGTATAACACTGTGCGTGCGCGAGCCCAAACCGTTGTCGTGAACTTCCGCATTGGCGTAAAATGGCGAGTAATGTGTGGTATACGTTTGTATCGGAATATCCGTAGGTGTTTTGTGGTGTTTTGCGAGTTTCTTGTGGTGTTTTGCGAGTTTAGAGTGCTGTAGCCTCGTTTTCGTTTTGTTCGGCGGCCATTTTTTCTCTCGCTTCAAATTTTTTTTAGTCTCTAAACTGTTTTATTTGGAGTAAAATCGAGGTGTAAGTTGTATTTTTGAGGTGCTGGGTGCTCCCTCTTGGTGTAGGTAAGTTTTTTATGTATGTGGTGTGTGTATGTATTGTGTTTTAAATTTTGTAATGTTCGCGAGTTGCGTCCGAGTGTTGCGAGTCCGTAATGTGTGTGAACGTGTGTCGTATGTTGTTTGCGAGTGTCGTAATGTGTGTGTCGTACTGTTTGGGTTGCGACGTGAAGTTTGCGAGGGTCGCAGTTGCTGGCATGGAGCGCCTGCGGCGCTCCATGCCAGCAACTGCGGCCCTCGCTTTGCGAGGTCCTCAGGTGCTGGCATGGAGCGCCTACGGCGCTCCATGCCAGCAACTGAGTCCCTCGCTTTGCGAGGGTCCTCAGTTGCTGGCAAGGAGCGCCTTCGGCGCTCCATGGCAGCAACTGAGACCCTCGGGCAGTGCCCTCGCTTCGCGAGGGCCTCGGCTCGCTGCGCGAGCCCGCAGCGTTAGCAACAACTCGTACGCTCACAACTATATATGTGATACCTATGAATTGCAAACTAATACACAGTTACTTTAACATATCTTGCAACATTTAAAGTTTCCAAAGAGGGACACACTTTGTTTAAAATAGTCAAACAAATTGCTGCTGTGGTTCTGCAATTTAGTACAATGGCAGAAGCTTGAGCAAAGTGTTCAAGTATTAAAGTCATATTTACTTAAGGGCATATCTACGTTATCTGGATTAATACATTTCTGCATTCCTTAGTCAAAAAGCATCCTGGACACATGCAGAATATTTCATAAAACACTTTATTTGTATTAATATCTAAAAATCCCTCTTATGATTATGTTGACATTCCATGGGGAATCTACACAGGCACCTGGTCCCCCATTTAGCATGGAGCCTTTGGGGACCAATTTTAACCCATTATTCACCTGCTGTCCAGCTGCTTCCTGTGTCTGCTTTGCTGCCGACCTTGCCCTTCATCAGAGATCATCACAGACAGAGCTGTTGTGTTTGCATGAGACCTGCAGCTGTCACTAGAGAGAGTGAAATGGAGAGAAAGTGAGAGGTGAGCGAGGGAGAGAGATAGAGAGAGAAAGAGAGAGAAAAAAACGCAAGCAGCAGTAGTTGATGCAGGGAATGTTCAATCTGCTGGGGTGGTAATGACACAAGTAGCCTCATCTGCTGCTTAGCTCTGCCAAACAGAGAGAGGAAGAAAAAAAAACCTGCAGGAATGGACAGCCTGCAGGGGTGATAATCAAGTGTGAATACACCATATTGCATTGGCCCATTAATATATCTGGGTCTTAACAGGTTTATACAGATAAGTATTTTCTTTTTGTGTGGTTTAAAATCATTATTTGATATATATTTTATTTCTCTCGTGCAGCTACACATTCAAATTAATACTTTTTATATAGCCCACTCAGGATTCTCATTTATGACACTCAGAAAAGTGATTTAAATTTTACCATAACAGACTTATCCAAAATCGAAGTGCATCCCACTCTTTAAATCACAAATCATGGCCAGGAGATCATTCATTTAGAGTGATGTTTGTCTTGAACCCTGTTGCTAGATAAAAGTTAAATCCTTGGCACACAATATTGTTCTCAGCTATATGGCATTAAATTGATAAGATGATATAACATATCCATGCAATCTTTAAATTTCTCTAAATGTACACATTATCAAAAGTGTTCACCCAATTACTAGGCTAGTGAGTCTAATAACATGGTTGCTGAAATAACTTACTCACAAGTGCTTTTAGTTTATCGTCCTCCTGGAGATGGAAATAAGTGTTTGCGAGAAATCACAATCAACTCTTAACGCACACCAAATACAAATATATTAGGAAGCAATGTCAAGCCCCAAAATTGCTTTTTAAATGTATTCATTTTCATTATATTGTTGCAAGCTTAATTGTGGAACACCCCAGGAGGTGTATCCTGGGAAACGTCAATGCCTGGGTCAATGACAACCTGTAACAATTTGAATAAGAACTCATCTACACAATGGATGGCCTAGGCCTGAAGCAGATCCCACCCATGTGTTTTTTAGTCATTCAGTTGTGCCCGACTTTATGTGACCTTATGGACCGTAACATGCCAAGCACATCTGTTCCATCAAGCGCATGTTTGTTGTTTCAATAATCTCATCTATCCAGCTTCGCCTTTGCCTTCCCTTTCTTCAAGTGCCATCAATCTTTCCCATCATCAGAATCTTCTCTAAGGAATTCTGGCTTCTCATGATATGGCCAAAATATTTAGGCTTCAGGGACTCTTCTACAACACCAAAATTCAAACAGCCTTCTTTATGGTCCAGTTCTCACATCTGTATGTTACTACAGGGAATACCATACTTTTCACTATACAGACCTTTGTTGATAATGTAATATTTTTACTTTTTACTGGCTTGCCCAAGCTTGCCATAGCTTTCCTTTCTTGAAGCAAACTTCTTTAAATTTCATGTACATAGTCACCACCAAGAGATCTTGGATCCTAGGAAAATAAAATCTGTCACTGCCTTTACTTCTTCCCCATCTATTTGCCTGAGATTGGAGCTGAGATTGCCATTTGCCATGATCTTTGTCTTTTTAACCTTGAGCAGCAGGCCAGCTTTTGCACTCTCTTATTTTACCCACATAAAGTCTTTTAGTTGCTCCTCACTTTAAGCCAGTAGTATAATCTCCATATCTGAGGTTTTTGATATATCTTCCAGCAATATTGATTCCAAATGTGGATCCATACAGCCTGGCCTTATGCATGATGTACTCTGCGTGTAAGTTGAATAATAAGGTGACAATATGCAAAATTGCTGCACACCTTTCCTGATCTTGAACTATTCCGTTGTCCCATGTTTTGACTGTGACTTCTTGGTCCACATACAGATTCTTCAGGAGGTGGTTGAGATGATCTGGTACTTTGCCCGATTTTGTTGTGATTCACACAGTTAAAGGCTTAAGATCTCTTGTGCCTCTTCCTCTGCATAACCCGTCTTACACATCTGGTAGTATATTGTTGAAGTCAATCTTGTAGGATCTTAAGCGTTACCTTTATGGCATGTGAAATTAATGACATTTTTGACAATTGGAGCACTTTTTGGCACTGCCTTTTTTGGGATTGGAAATTTGTTGGCATAAGGCAAGGAACACTTTCACATCATCATCTTGTAGAATTTTTAATAGTTCAATTGGGATACCATCAACTTCTAATCACTAATCAATGCTGTTAGATGTATAGATTTTCAGTGTATTCCTGCCACCTCTTTATGTGATCTACTTCTGTTAAGTCCCTAACATTTTTCTCATATCATGCCCACTTTGGCATGAATGGTGCCTTTGACATCCCCGATTTCTTGAAGAGATCTCTTGACTTACCCATTCTGTTAACTTCTTCTACTTCTTTATATGGCTCATTGTAGGATGTCTATCCTCTGAAATTCTGCATTCAGTTGAACAAATCTTTTCCTATCTCCACTACCTTTCACTTTCTTTCCTAGGCTACTTTCAAAGTCTTGTCAGATTGCCAGTTTGCTTTCTTAGGTTTCTTTCTTTCTGGGATATTCTTTTTGCTGTTTCCTGGTTAATGTTGCAAACTTTTGTACAAAGTCCTTCAGGCATTCTATCTACCATGTCTAGTCCCTTAACTGGATTATTTACTTCCACTGCATATTCACAAGGTATATTATTTATTTCATATCTGCTTGGCCTGATGATTTTCCCTCTTTTCTTCAATTTAATTCAGAACGTTGCAATGAGAAGCTCATGGTCTAAGCCACAGTCAGCTCCAGGTCTTGTGTTTGCTGATTGTATAGAGCTCCTCCATCTTTGGCTGCAAAGTATATAGTCAATCTGATTTCTATATTGTCCATCTGGTGATGTGCATGTGTAGAGTCGTCTCGGAGGCTGTTGGAAGGGGGTGTTTGCTATGACCAGAGAATTATCTTGACAAAATTCTTCTAATCTCTGACCTGCTTCATTTTGTACTCCAAGATTAAATTTGCCGGTTATTCCATGTGTTACTTTTGGTTCCCTACGTTAGCATTCCAATCTCCTATGATGATACTAACATCTTTTCTTGGTGTGGTGTTAGATCTATGACATGTTGAATATCTTCATAGAACTGGTCAACCAGCCTCTTCAGCATCCATGGTTGGATCATAGACTTGGACAATTGTGATGTTAAATGGCTTGCCTTAAATTTTAATTGAAATCATTCTGTCATTTATTGGGTTGTAACCGAGGACTGCTTTGGCTACCCTTTGATTGACTATGAGGGCTACTCCATTTCTTCTGTGGCATTCTTGACCACAGTAGAAGATATGGTGGTTGTCTGATGCGAAATGTTCTATTCCAGTTAATTTAAGTTCACTAATTCGCAGGATATTAATGTTTAACCTTGTCATTTCAAGTTCTAACATTCCAGGTTCCTATTCTTAATAGTTTTTCGCAGCAGCAGACTTTCCTTTCCCCTCCAGACACATGCTCAGCTGTGTGTCCATTCAGCTTTGGCTCAACCACTTAATTTGATCTGTGTCTACTCGTACTTGCCCTCTGCTCTTCCTTAGTAATGTGGTAGACACCTTCTGACCTGCAGGGCCCATCTTCCGGTGCCATATCATTATGTCTGTGTTTGTTCCTGTCCATAAAGTTATCTTAGCAAAGTTACAGGAGTGGGTTGCAGGTTTCTTCTCCAGTGAACCACTATTTGCCCATGACCGCCCAGCTTAGGTGACCCTACATGGTATAGCTAACAGCTTCATTAACTATACAAACCCCTTCACCCCAACAAGGTAGTGATTCAGAAGCGGTGAAGCATTGACACTGTTATCCACAGTGGGTTTGAAACCTTGTTCATAATAATAGTCCATTTCATCTGATCTTATTACTTTTATTCAGATTTGCAGTTACAGCACCTTCGTTTAAGTCTTTTCCTGTGAATATGATAAAATATTGTACCCTGAGAGGGCTGACAACCCATGTTCTAAGATAGAAATGTAATCTTTCTGATGTTATAAATGCCTGTCATATCTAATATCTGTGCTTTTGTCCACTATTGTAATAAATTTGCAACATTACCATGTCTGCCTGAGATCACACACCTTACATAAATATTACCCTTAGTTTGATGATACTGTAAGATTATCAAAAAGAAAGGAATGGGTTAGAAGGAGATCTTCAAAATATGGGGGCTGGTTGGCCATCTCAAAAATATCAAACTACCATCAACTTCATTTTTTTTTTTAACCATCACTACAGCTTTGAAATGTGCTGGGTGAGATCCCCATGCATTTTCCCATGTTGATTTGTAATTCTCTGGGGTTGCCAGCAATGGGATGACTTGCCGAACTCTAAATGGTAAACTGGATAGATGTTGTCTTTGGAAAGTTCAGATTGGGTGCCTGGGAAATTCAAAATAGACACATGGCATAAGTATATGGGAGAGCAGTCCATAGAATAACCGCCAGTGGAGGCACCACAGGGACTGGGCAGGGATCAGGAAATTACATTTTTTTTCAAAATATCTAGAAAGTCAATGCTATTCGGGTCTTCGATAATATTTTAGGCTTTTTCATTGACTTGTTAACCACCTCACACCTGATAGACAAAAGGATACCTCACTGATACCTGCACATTGTCTCCCTATAGTCCTCCCTCTAATCCTATTACTATGGCGCCTTACACCCATTGTAACTAAGACTAGGCAGGTCCTGCCCTATTTCATTAATTACGTTACCTTGGCTTGTCAGCACCTCCCTGATTGGTCACTTGGAGAGGCCTATGTAGGCCCATTTATAATTGGTTGCAGCTTTATAGGCAAAAGAAATCAAAGATTTTCTTTGTTTGCGTAGTTTTTGTTTTATGATGTTTCTATTGTTTTGCTCCTATAAATGTTCACCCAATTCCAGAGTAAATTAATATCCTTTTGGAAAACATGTGCTGGAAGTAATGTAGTACTTCCAGTGTCAAAGGCCCTTTTTCATCTTTCTAGGTTCTGCTCTTCCACTAGCCTCTGATGACCTCCCAGTCACTGTCTTTGACATGGTGGGAGCGTGTACTTTTGTTGTTACATAGTTGAAGAATTAGTTCTTTGGACTAGGTGATATTGTCCTCATCTGGTTTAAATGTTTTCTTTCTGACAGGTTGCAGAGGGTTTCTTAAACAGCACAAGTTAAACAGCACTGGGGCCTTCAACGGCAGTAGATCCAACCTTGTATATATAGATATATTTAAATATATATTTCAATATATCATATTTTTATATATATATATATATATATATATATATATATATATATATATACTGTGACAGTATGCCCCCAGAGGTAGGTGTAAGCTGGAGAACTATAGGTATTTCTCTCCAGGAGGGATGGAGTTAAACTCCTAAGAGCTACAAGTAAAACACCTGTGGGTTACCTTTAAAAGTCAGAAGTGGAGAGATGGGTGTGTACTCCCAACTAGGCTTTGCTGGCCTGACACAGAGTCTATGGGACTGAAAGAGACACAGACAGTTTGCTTGTGCGGTACTGTGATTGATGCAGCTTGCAAAGAGAGTGAAAAGGATTTGGAAGACAGAGGATATAAGTTACCCGTGAGGAACTTCAAAGACAAGCAGCCATTACCAAATGAAAAGGTACAGAAGTACGTTCTATGTTAAACCCCAGGGAAGGGACGGAGAGCATAGATACTGGGATATAAAAGGGTCCCTGGGGGAGTATTTGGAGTGAAGGGTGAGCAAGTGCTCCCTCCACTGCTATTGCTTCATACAGAAGGAATGGTTCCTACATAATCAGAGATTTAATTGTACATGTGTTTTATCCTTTGGCAGATAAGCTGCACAGGCTCAGAGAAGGTGTGCTCCAGTAAAAATACAGTAAGTTTATGTAGATTTTTGTTTTCATTAGCGCTACGGAATATGTTGGCGCGTTACAAATAAACAATAATAATAATTATTGTGTTTAAAGTATTGTATGTAACTGACAAATATCTGCGTAAAACTTCAAAACCAGATGGAAGACTCCTATGTATGGTGTCGAAATATGGCCTACAAGAGAATAAAGGACGTCAGTTGTCATATATATATATATATATATATATATATAATGTATTAATATTTATATTTACAGTATCTCACAAATGTGAGTACATCCCTCCCATTTTTGTTAATATTGTATTATATCTTGTCATGTGACAACACTAAAGAAATAACTCTGCTACAATGTAAATTTGCTGTCCCCTCAAAACAACTCAACACACAGCCATTAATGTCTAAACCATTGGCAACAAATGTGAGTACACCCCTTAGTGGAAATGTCCGAATTGGGCCCAAAGTGTCAATATTTTGTGTGGCCACCATTATTTTCCAGCACTGCCTTAACCCTCATGGCCATGGAGTTTACCAGATCTTCACAGGATACTACTGGAGTCTTCTTCCACTCCTCCATGATGACATCACGGAGCTGGTGGATGATAGAGACCTTACAAAAAATCCCCCACCTTCCATTTGAGGATGCCCCACAGATGCTCAATAGGGTTTAGGTCTGGAGACATGCTTCACCATCACCTTTACCTTCAGCTTCTTTAGCAAGGCATTGGTTGCCTTGGAGGTGTGTTTGGGGTCGTTATCATGTTGGAATACTGCCCTGCGGCCCAGT
Organism: Discoglossus pictus; assembly: GCA_027410445.1. NCBI lineage: Eukaryota > Metazoa > Chordata > Amphibia > Anura > Alytidae > Discoglossus > Discoglossus pictus. The sequence continues at coordinate 117,352,225 of CM050166.1, read as the reverse complement.
CTCTGAAGGGAGGGGCTCATGCTCTGCTACAGTATGTCACATTACATGTTGGCATTCATGGCTCCCTTAATGAACTGTAGCTCCCCAGTGCCGGCAGCACCCATGCAGGCCCAGACCATGACACTCCCACCTCCATGATTGACTGTAGGCAAGATACACTTATCTTTGTACTCCTCAGCTGGTTGCTACCACACAAGATTGACACCATCTGAACCTGGAGGACCCTCATGGCACTTGTAGGGTTAACCTAGGGGTTAATAGTGTCCTATAGGGGTATATATAGACCCCTATTGGACTGAGGGGGTTAATTTTAGTCTCATGGGGGTCTATATTGACCCCCATGAATAATGGGGTTAATTTTAGGTGCCAGGGGGTATGTATAGTACCCCCGTGGCTTGGGGGTAACAATTAGTGTGCCGTGGGGCCTTTAAGGAACCACGGCAGGAAATTCAAACCCCAGAATTCCCCGGGCTTGAATTTTGAATTCAAGCCTGTGGCGGGAAATTTAAATCTCGTATATGCTGCGGGGGGTCCCGATCTGTCATGATCGGGACACCTGCAGCAACCCAAGTGGTTAATGTGGGGAGCCTGCAGTGGTCCCTATTGGTGGTTTCATGTGGCTGAATCTCTTGCGGCCCCGTGAGATCAAAGGCTTTCCCTGCAGTAAGCTGAGATTGGGGTGGCAGCAAGGGAATGCAGTGCGCCGGCCACAGGCCGGTCGAAGCCCTTGGCCGCAAGGGATTAGAATAGCTAAGTAGCTTGCGGCCACCCCGGATACTTATAGAGAAAACGCAGCATTAGCATGAGGCCCCAATAACAGTTAATAACAATATTTATATTATTTACAATACTTACAGTAATTACAGTTAACACTGTTAATTTATGATTAATTTACAAAATATAAAATAAATACAGCATTTGCAAAGAAATCAAAATCATATTTAAATGTTATGACCATTGGTGTTACCAAAAATGTTTTTGCCATAGTTTAGCGTATTGAAAGTAAGCTCATTATTTACATTCACAATTTGAACTAGGGTCCTTATCTGATGGGGCTCCTGAGCTAACCTGCTTTCTTTTTTTATTTACATTTTTTGGATGGGTTTTAGCTGAGCTTATAGGTTGCGAGGGTGGGTCGCAGGTTATGGGGGGTTGTGAGTTGTGAGGGGGTGCAGGTCATGCAGGCGAGAGGAGCAAGTAGGCTTAGTGGGGGGAGCTGCATTTGGGAATTGGAATCTTGGGGTTATTAAGAGGAGTCAGTGCCTGGGAGAGGGGGGCTTGAAGGAAAGGGTGCTTCTATGGGAAGTAGTCTTGGGGGATATTAAAAGGCACCAATGTTTTGGGACCTGGTCTTGAGAGGAAAGGAACTGTTTTAGGAAGCAGCCTTTTGCCCTCCATTCACTAGCTCAACTATGGCTCCCACCCCATTGTAGACACCTACAAATATAACCTTATAACTGTTTATTAACAATGTATGATTTTTAGAATTTAGCAGATTAATTATTTTAGCAGGAACCAAATGTACTATTGCAAGAATTAGAACTGTTAGAATGGGGTCTTTATTCAATATCCTAAAAATGTAAAGCTTCTAGTTTTGCAATTGAAGTTTGATTAAGAACCAGCATAATATATTTACTGGAATTATATATTTTAAATGATAAATTAATGGTAAATGTAACCGACAACTTGGTCAGGAGGAACACAATCATACTCTTTCTTAGATATTCCCTATACAACTGCAGATTGGAATTTAATAATACATAACAGATTTAAATCTCAACTGCATTTGCATAAAATGAGAATCTTCAAAGTGGAGAGAAGGCAAGACAAAAAGAAACAATCAATAACCTAATGACTGTAGGTCTTTGCATGGCCAGAGAGTAAATGGAGTTTTGTGGTTTTGTGATTATCCCCTATAAGAACTAAGAGATATAGAAAATATCTCTTTAGCACCTCACATTTACAGAAGTGCTTTAGCAACATACTGTAAATGAGGCAATAAAAGCGGAGGTAAACGGTAATGATAATGCTCTTTTTAGATTTAAAGAGACTGTATGTAATAAAGATGTTTACATAAAAGGGAACACTTCTATGGGATTCTTATTAAATATGTAGGCATCATTTTGCTTACTTTAAAATGTATGTTTTTGTATAGTTTAGGTTTTGTAAGACTAAAATAGTAATTAGTCATTAGAACATATGAACGTGTGACTTGTGGGTCAAATGTTCACTACACAACCCAGGAGATATTTCTTTAGAATGAAATTAGGGTTATTTTGATTGCAGAATCAATGCTACAAGCCAGACAATAGACACAGAGGTTACATGGTAAAATAGATACTGTATACTGAAAACGAGAAATACTATAATGCACCTTCTAGAGCAAACTTAAAAAAAATGACTAATTTAAAAAAATGACTAATTTAAAAAAAAAAAATAACTTTTGGAAATCTACAAGCACATTTTTTTTATCAGTTTGCGATACCCTAATAGATATGATGATACTTATTAAAATTAATATTTTTTAGTGTAATAGAAAATATGTTTGCAAAATGAATATGTCCTTTAGCAGGAAACATACCAACAAAAGTTGTATAAAATATTTATTTGATATCAGTTTTAAGTAACAGTAGCTTAACAAATAGCATTCAAAATAATTGTGTTAAAGATAAACGCGTTTGATATAATAAAATACATGACGGAAACATGATATCTGTCTTATTCAAAGAGCGACAGCAGTACAAGAAAATAGATATAGATACAAATATTAGCAGCTGTGTTAGCCATGGATAGAAAAACATTTTTGGGAAGATTATAATTTTTGGAAAACTCTATTTCTGTGTACAAGAATCCATTTTGTGTTTGTTAAATCACAGGATGTGAGCTGGATCATAAGGGTATATGTTTGGGGTAGTCAGTGGAGAAAGGTGTGGGGAAGGAGGAAAAGTCAGATGCCCATAGCTTCTGTTTGATAACTGAATAAGATCAAAAATCAATGTCACACCCCTCCTTCTTTGCTAGTTCATAAGCAGATACCTTGCATTGTTCAATGCAAACATAGCTTACAGAGATGTAAAGGCTTCTCTCACAAACACAACTTCGACCTATGTATCATGATTTTTCATTGTTCAGCAGTCCTTTAAGAAAAAAATGAGATGCTTAACTAAAAATGTAGGGACAGTAAAACCAAGAATGATAAAGCTACGCAGGGACTGTGATGGGCTTTGATAAAGGCAACTGTGGCTTTTTTCTCAGCACAAAGCATCCGCTGCAAAAAATTAATTACTTTAAAGAAAGATTCATAAATGCAGCTTTAAAACTGAGATATTTTTTTTTTTTTATAATTACTATTAAAACAATACTAGCTAGTTAGGATTATTGAATCTTACACATGTATGCCATGTTTCAGCTGGAGCAATGAAGAATTAATACTTAAAGAATTGTGGTAACATTAAAAAAAAAAGATTCATGCTTTTATCCACTACAACTTGAAGATATTGACTGTTCTATAATAATATATATTTAAAGGTGGTTCTGTAACACTGGTCAGCTGAAGATTTATAGTATAAGGTTGGGGCTAGTATAAGACTAAATGGATATACTTGTAGGATCATAATTATGCAGATTCTACCCATGGAACATACAAAAAAGAACGATTTCAATAACTTAAACTGATATATTTGGTGAATTTTTTAAATTAGACTAAAATACATCCTCATCTAGCCACATATTTCTAAATCAATATTCAAAAATAATTGTATTTGCTAATACTTTGCTATACTGTATGTATGTTTCATTTTAAAAGATAAACTATTTTAGGTCAAAGCTATTTGAATGTATAATTTGCCATTATGAAGTCTGTGTACCACTTAGCAAAGGAAATAAGCACACATCTTGTGGCTTTGGTCTGAAGACAATGTGTCTCGTGTGTAAATGTATTTCATAAATGCTCAGAGATGAGAATTCCATTACAAGTATCATGAAAAAGCATTACAAAGTTCAGCCATACTGTCACAGTGTTTCAAATGGTTTGCAGTGTACAAAATATGACATTTACCTTGTCTGTACAAAGCTAATTTCACTAAATTATCTGTAACACTTGTTCTTGCCAATAAATATTCCACTGGGGATAGCAGAGAGGTACCAAATATGCCCCTAATTTGCCTCTTCTCATTTGCACAAAAAAATACAAAGGTATCTAAAGTGGTGATTGATGGCGGTGCATTTCTTTGGCATATTCCCAATTATATGGCCTGTACTTCACTATCCCATCTGCTGGTGTGGATGTGAGTGTAAAAGAACAGAATGTTCTTCTGATTACACAAAAGCTATTTTATGGGAAGAGTAGGAAGCAATTGCTAATGAAATTTTACTTTTCAGACAAATATTTAACCCAATGTACCATAACATAAAAAAATGGGATTCCAGTAAATAAGTAAGACTACATCATTTATTTATGACATGTTAAATCTCTAATCATGAGATAACACACAGATGAGGTGGGTGGACAATTAGATAATGCATAATGTTCCACTGTAAAAACTGTATTGGGATTAAAGTTCTTAAAAATAATTTGGAGATCGCACTATTTAATCTTTACTCCCCACTGTATATAACACGACCTGGACAGGATATTAAATACCCCAAATTGGTAGGTATAGTAAATTAGTAAAATAGGGACATGCTTGTGTCATCGTCATCAGTGTGCAAGATCAAGAGGGAAAACAAAAATGATTACTACATTATTAACCCCTTGCACTACCAGCTGCCTATACAGTGTCCTTTAAGAGAAGTTTTTGCTGATCCACTAAAAAGTATTTTCAACATAACCTAAATAAAAAGAGTGAAACAAAAACCAATTGTGAACACTATGTCAATGAGATTTTCTAGTAAAGGCAAATGTTTTTTCAACAACTACTCTACAACACATTGCTGAATACTGGTATCTTTATTACATCACACTAATCTAATTTAAATGTATTTTACTATACTTGCTTTAATGAATGTGGAAAGTGTCACTATGAAATTGCACCATTAATTTGACAAATAGGCCTGGAAGGTATAATTTTTCCAGCACTGCAGCCTAATGAAGCTAAAAAACATATATAATAAGAAGTGTAAATAATAAATTATTCTTAGGAGCAAAAAATAAATTAATTAGATTATTCCACTGATTACTGTTCAATGTCAAAACCCCTGTATTCCTCCCATGCTTGACTTTCAAACTTGTAGAAACAGACTGCACTGCTTGGAAAGTATTTGATTACTGTACAAATAATACATTCAAGCCAGCTGGATATATTTCTTAACAAAGTACATCTATATATTTTTAACTAAGATTATGATGAGACAGTCAGTGCTTGGTGTTATCACTAAGCTATGCTTATTCAATCCATCTATAAAAATGGCTTTTTATAGAACAATGGTAAGTCTGCCTCATAATCAATGTAGCTATCATTTGCAATCCATGTTCAAATGTAATGATCAGAGCACCAGCCATGTCACTGAGTTTTTCTATTACATAGTTCAGTTTAGGAACAGAAAAATGTAGGAACAGAACATGATGCATGTGCTTCTTTGGTGTTATCAAGTAACTGTACATGAATCGGCTAAAACTCCTATCCCAAAACTAACTCTGCATTATTTCTCAGCAAGTTGGCTGTTGCAGGCTAATTGACTGCACCTGCTGTGATAATCAACATTTTATGAAAATCACAGGGGGACAGAGAGTGGGAAAGCTGCAGACTGACAACCTACAATCTGAGTATAAATTGTATGTTTTAAATCGTTGAACAGTTCTACGCATTTAAATGTTCTGTATCTAATGGTAGAAGGCAGCAAAGTAAAATTCATCATCGAAAACTACACTTACTGTACTAATGTTGTCAGTGTCTGCAGAAAAGGGTAAAAGATCTACACAATGACCTGACCCATTATTGTATTGTTTATTCTTATGACGATGTCTTGATATCATTAACTAATATTTATTTTTTATCACGTGGCTAACCTAAAACTATTGTCACATGTGGAAAGAAGGGTTTGTGTTACCAAGTTGTGTGAAAGTTGAGTTGATTTACACGGTTTAGCATTATTTTGACCTTTTTAGGGTATCTCTGCTTAACATATTGTATGGACCCTCGTGTGCCTAATATGCTAAAAATGCACTTTGGGGCTCTGAAAAGACAGCAAACAAACATTGCAGCTGCTTTGCTGCCTTCTTGGATAAATGTTTTCTCATATGTTTTAATTATAAATGTTTTCTCATATAAGTAAATTATAAAAGCAGAGACAATCTACAATTGGAAATATATTTTAGTTCACTAAGGTTCAATGGAAGCTCCAGACGTGGATTCCTTTGCTCAATGTGCCTAAGGATATCAGCTACACCTCGCTGACAAAGCTGTGTTGATCCTAATTGTGATTATAAACATAGGGCCACATTCAATTCCAAGCCCGCAACTTGCTCACCGACGGCCGCATGTCGCGATTGAGTTGCGGGCTCCTGTTCCCCTCCGTTTCTGATGCCATTCAATTCTCCAGGGCCAAAACTCGCTGCCGAGATCCGAAATCGGAAACTCTGGTTTCCAAAGTAAGCAGAGCCAGGCTTGCGAATGCAAGCCCATAGCTACTGCTTACAATGAGCCAATAGTAAATGAGACCATCATCATGACGGCAATGAAACCTTCGGGTGATCCCACAGGCCCCCACCATGAGCCCCATGATGCAGGAGTCCCGATCAGGATCCCCGCAGGGTCCACACATGACCCCCATCATGGGGTTAATGTGGGGACCCTGCGGGGGTCCCAATCGGGACCCCTGCATCATGAAGGTTTCATTTAGGAGTGTGAGGGGGTGTTAGGAGAAGTGGGGACATTTCAGGCAGCATATGGGCTTCTAAAGCCCTTGCGGGTCCTCTCTAGCATATGTAGGACTTCGCCCTTCATTTGTGATGTACAAGTTTGGATATGTTTACGAGCTTGGGGGAATCAGGCAATTGAATAGCGATTTGCGATTTTAGCCCGGCGAATGTGACAGATCAAAGGCTTCTGAGTGGTGTATTTTTCGCAAAGGCAAAAACTCGTAACCTGATCCGAGCTTGCAAAGAACGCCAATTGAATAGCAAATTTGCCAGCAACCTCACTTGCGGGCCATCAGATCTCAAATTTGGCCAATTGAATGAGGCTCAAAATATTCACTAAGAATTTTTCTCTACTAAACCCACTGCAAAATAAGATCTGGTGGGAAAAAGAGTAAAATAAATCTCATACTGCAAGTAAATAGTGCACTTGCTTGTACATTTCTGTGTCTGCACAATTCAATATTTTATATTCAGAGCCCAGGTTTTGCTTGCTTTATTTCCTGTCTGTCAACTAAAATAATGGTTTCTAGATCCCTTTGTTCTCTAATAGTTGTTATTATGTAGTTAAAATGTGTAATTTAACTATGCATTAGAACAAAAAAGCTATGAAACTGCAAAATGCTTTGTACCCTGTAATTTTAGGTTTGACAAACCCATATTTCTTTAGCAAATAATCAACAAATATAAATAAGGTTTGCTATGGTGAACAACATTTAAAATATTTTTATGTTTCTATTATATATTTCAATTTATTCTCCCATGACTTCATAGGAATATGGTGCTGTCTTTTTCCAAATTACTGATTTTATATATATATATATATATATATATATATAAGTGATAAGAAGAATAAAGCCATAACCTCACTGTTGATAATAACATTTTGAAATTAAAATGTTAATGCCATTTTGCTAGTAATACAGTCTATTAACATACCTTAAGATGGGCACAACTTAAAAAGACTAACTTTAAAAATGATATATCACTTAATGGGCATATTTCTTACTATGTGCAATATAATATGTTTTCCTTAAACCAAAAACACCAAGATCACAGATTATTCCTTGGTATCAGTGAATGTGCCGTCTTATAGAACATTCATTGCCAGAATGCTGCTTTCTGAATCTTTTTTGCCTTCCCAGTGGGCAGTTTTATACAACTGTTTTGTTTGAGCAGTTTGGTTTGCAGCCAAGGTTCTAATGTGAGATACGATTTTGGTTGCCAGGTAATGCATTAAGCCTGACTGAGGGGTAAAACTTAATGACCTTCATTAAACTCTTTAAATGAACCCACCTCCTGCTTCTGCAGGTAGAGTGAAGCATTAAGAAGGAATTCTGTGGAAAGTCGCACAGCTTTTCCTTTCCTTTCCCAGAAGGAGGGAACATTGAGTGGCAGCTTTTACAGAAAAATACTGAGGAACACATACAGTAAAGATTTCCATCTCAAATGGCAGAGATTTATAGCAATAAATAACTATTCAGTGAATACCATTAGTTTTGGGGAATTATATCCCCTCATTAAAGTGCATAAACAATTATATTTATTGAAGGTAATGTACTGTGTAGTACATTATAACGACACTCATTAACATATGTAATCATCATTTGAATAGACTTTACTACATTGTAAACTGATAATGGCATGATTACCCACTGTGCTATTAGCTTTTCAGTTCTAAAATAATAGGGGGGGATTCAGGAAACAAAATAGCATATGTAGGTTTCTGCATACAAGTCAACCAGTATGACGTTTTGTCCAGGTATGCCTCTTGTGCAAGTTCATTGCTTATTGTATTTGACAGAAATTACATTGGGCTGATTAAAAGCTAAGAAACAAATACTGTCCACCTGTTTCTCACTGTTTTTAGTGCACTGATTAGGTGGCATTGAAATATCCCATGGTGCATCTGATGTCAGGATTGTAGCAATATTAATTCCTTGGACATTGGAGGCACAGACTGGGTTACAGACAATATTCATTAATATGCGTAGTTTGAACACACTGAGTAGAAGTAATATACAGCCGTTTTCTATTTTTTGATAATAAACCAACTCCTTTTTGACTACAATGTTATTCACCTGTGTCCTGAACACAGTACCTGGATTTTTAGAAACCTGCAAAGATTGCATGCTTTATCTCATTCCTGAACAGATGGCTAATGTGGAATGAGCACATAAAATCTGGATACTGGATTAGATTTTATTGAATGGAATCACCTGTGTCCAATTTACTGCCTGATTAACACACCATATTTTGTGAGAGAAATTTAGCTAAAAAGAATATGAAAAGGTGTCCACTTCAAGTTAAATAACTTTCACTAATATTTGAGTTTATTTCATATGTGGATAGCCATTAAACAACTGCTGGTATTTATAATTACATTTATTTATTTTCTATATTTACACTTGTATTGTGCTTTTTAAAGTTACAGGGTTAATATAATAATATGTGACTGCTGGAGAGCAGTTTGCAGAAATGCATGCAAATGGATCAATTGCTAGCTCATATCATATATGTTGTGGGCATGTCAGGTCTACTGTAGGTGGTGGGGTAGGAAAGTAGATTGATGACATATATGTGATACTAGGGTAGGAGGTGGGTCTTCGTTGAAGTTAGCAATAAATGAGTGTGGGAGTGTATTAATTTAAGGTAGGTCAATGAATCATGATGAATGGAAACTGAATAAAGGAAGGAAATGGGACTTTGAAGACTTAGAGAAATTTGGATCAGTGTGTAGAAGATAAAGGAGACAACATATGGTGGTTATGTAGGGACTAATAGACAAAGAGATACTAAGTTTACTGATTGATATTCTAAAGGTCAGCCAGTATTGTAGCTAGGCAAGAGAAGTGTGAGTAAAGCAAAGGGTTGAGAGGTTAGAAATGTGGATAGCATGATCAATGGAGAAATGTAGGCACCAGCCAAGTGATTCTTTTGAAATAGTATGGCAGTTTCTGCTTAAAGGAATGAATATAAGTCAGGATAAAATGAGGAACAGAGGGATTTACAGGTTATAAAATTATAGGTATCAAAATGTAGCCAATAATGTGATTTCCGCTGACTAAGTACTTTTTGCTTATGCTAGTGGTTGCTATAGTGTTTTTTTATGAAAAAAAAAAAAACTTTAAAGACCACATATACATGGACAGACAGCTTGGCTCCAGCCACTGGGTTATGTATGTAAACATCTACATTGTATTTGTAATCTATTTTGTCCCATTGCTGGCCAGATAAAGTTAATCACATCAGATATGTGTTAGAGACAGCAGGATGTGTATTTGAGGTTAAGCCTATTGGTCTCAGGAAGCTACTGCTAGACCCCAAGTGGGGTAAACTTCTGTAATTGTCTGCCACACCTGCTCATTGTTACATTGTGTACAACCCTCTGTATCTAACTGCTATTAATATGGCTGACTTTTCAAAATAAAACAGCTCACTTTTGAGGCATATATAAATCATATGTTTCTTATTTTGCCCCTGTTCTCCTGGATGGCTGCAGGGAGGTACTGAGAGACTCTTGGAATCCTGCTGGGGTAGTCAAGACAAGTCCTATCAAGCCCCCTATGAAGAAGCTGATCTGAAGTCTATTGGTAGCCTGGAAGTGCTGATTTCTGATGCAAGGAACCTGATCGATACAGAAGCCAGATATCAGGGTGCTGTTGTCGTGATTTCCAAGAACCCTCCGGTCCTTGTGGGTAGTTAACCTGTAGTCTATAGCAGGTGGCCCTTCAGCTTTTAGAGCCCCTACCCTCGGATTGTCACACATAGGATACAATGTAACATGCAATTAGTTAGTTACAACTAAAAAAGTGTGTATTTAGATTCTAAATGAGATATTAGGCTCCACAACTGTCAGCTAATATATAATCTTGAGTTTGTTGCTTATACCAACTTTACAATTGTGGAACAACAGCGGGACTCACAAACAATAACAAACATTATATAACAACTAGGAAATTGCCCAACAAAAATGACAGGAGTAAAATTGTAAGGCTAGCAATGCTGTTTGCCACACAATGCGAGGCTATGGGCCCTCTGAGCACCTTAGGCGCTCATCGCGTGGCTTGCAATGAGCACCTTTGGTGCTCATTGCTAGCCTCTCCCACTGTGTAGTTTATAGGCCTTGTGCTTGAGTGTTACTGTCTTGGGTTGTGTTACTGCCTTGTGTTAAATGTTAGTGGCTTGGATCAAGTGTTACTGGCTTTCGTTAATTGTTACTGCTTAGGGCTATTTTTTACGTCCCTCAGGCTAATTTTACGTGCTTCAGGCTAGTTTTATGTACTTGGGCCTCATTTTCGTTGTATTCCGTTTTTTCGGCAGCCATTTTTTTCTCGCTTAGGCGATGTTTGATCCTGGAAAAATGGCAAATATGCATGAAATTAACTTGCAACATGGCTCCAGACTTTAATATAAATAGTTTGACACTTGGAAGACAGATTCGTTGGTTTTTGTTTTTAATATCCAATGCACCATTAATTATTACAACTTAAGATGAAAAGATAAATATTTTGATGTTTTCTACCTACTAATTTTATAGGTTATAAAATGAACAAGAATGTACAAGGTAGTCAAACAGTTTGGAAAAGTAGGAGGATGGTTGGACAACACAATCAAGTTTAGATTGCTTAAATAACCTAATGATGACTCATGAATTGAAGACAATTGTGAAGTAGGAGGGAAATATTTTGTGTCAGGGAAGTAATAATTGTGTAAGAGGTGGTAGTAGTAGATTTGATCTGAGAATTAGAGCTTTGTTTGGGTAGTAAAGGATGTAGATAATGGATAGTCAAGGTCGGTCGCAATCCAGGATTGTAGGATTTTCCTGCTTTGTTTGGGTGAGGAGAGTTGCCTAATTAATTATGGTTGACCCCCCTGTGCATAGAAGAGAAATCGCCTAAAGCTGGTCTGTGTGCAGCTCTCCAACCTTATTTATGTCTGATGAGGAGGAGGTTATTAAAAAAGAGAAAAACTGTCATGTGGATCTTGAAGTATTGCTGCTTAGTTGATTCAATTAATGTCAGAAATTGCAAAGGTTATAATTTATATATTAAGAACCAGTGTTCATTTATGATAACCATCAGCCATGGCTGAGTAAACTAAAAAGAGGGAATGAAAGGACTCTGGAAAACTAGGTGTTACAATTGGGGAATGAGTGAAGAACAAAGGGCTAATAAGAGGGATGGTAACATGGGAGAAGTAAGGGAAAGAGAGGGTAAAAGAAATATGTAAACTTAATGGACATGGTGGTCTGCTTTGAAAAATCAACCATGATTAATGGGAAAGTTTCTCTAGCACCTATATTCTTTGCAGGTTAGCTACTGGAATAGTGGACAAAAGGTAGCTTCTTCAAGACAATAGATGTCTTTATTTAAATGGTGGCCTGAAAGAAGATGTATTTCAATCTGTTTACATGCTCTGCCCTCGGAGGGCTTTGCTATAGTAACCACTGTTGAATTCGAAGGAAGAAAAATGCAGTTCAGCCACTGAACTAAGCCATTTTTTTTATTTCAAACCACTGACCACGGTCTCTACTTTATGATCCCATGCAGTGATGCAGTGGAGTCAGAGACAAGGATGTGATCAGTTATGTTGCCTAAGAGATGGGGGTGGTAGATGTACAAAGTCTAAATATTTGATGAGGTGAATCAATGTTAATGTTATAGGCTAGCAATTGACATTCAAGCTAAAGCCACCCAACAGTATAAAAGTATGGGGCAGTTGAAACATTGCAAACTGGCATTCTAGGTCCTTAATAAGAAAGGTCCTGGATGAAGTTAAATATTAGAAGTGAATTGACACAGTGACTAAAACAAGTAGACACAGTGCCTAAAACAATAAGATTTTAGGGATGACTTGGCTGATGAGTGCTATGTCCTAGGAGGTGGAAGCTACAAGAAAAATATCTGCCTGCACTTGATTATCAGACATAGTTGCTCAAATCAGGAGCTAAGATAGTCAGTGTTGCAGAAATGTCAAAGTTATACTGAAAGGTAAAGGAAGATTAAGTCATCAAGAAAAGAAGCAATGTAAGCAATGTGTATAACTTCGAGAAAGTGACCATACTGTGTGTCATTATGAACAATTTTCTGAGGAAAGGGGTGATATGGAAGTTTTTGAAAACAATGTTTAATGTGAGGCTTTAGAAGAGTGTACATTATCCAAGCCTGTGAATAATGAGAGAATTAATTACATTTTTTCATGAACGATTTTCAATTATTGATTTTCTTTAAGTGAACATGACCAAATGTAGAAAGAATTTGAGAAAAAGGAAAGTAGAGATATCAATAGCATGATATATTTTAGTTATGGGGTTGTGATGGAAGAAAAGAACACTAAGAACTCAACACATATGTATAAATAATGTCCACTTTGTTAATCCTAAATTTTGAAACTTTGTGTTCATACATAGGGAAGCATAATTTGCAATAAATAATGAAAAAAACATATGATGAAACAATACCTTAATATTTAAACAAAAAAGTACAACATTTGGTAGATTTACCTTTTTTTGTCACAAGGCAGTAACAAAATTGAAACACTGTACTTTGAATTGATAAAAGTGAGGCTTGATTTATTTGGCAAAGTCTTTTGCCTGTTATCCACATTTTGAATTCTACTCTTTTATTTATTTCCATGGACAGTAGGACTGTTTGGGCTGTTGAGCTATTTGTTACATAGTTACATAGCAATTGAGGTTGAAAAAAGACTTTTAGTCCATCAAGTTCAACCTTTAAAGTTCTCCTCTAATCTGCAATATGCGGATTGGTTGCTAATTGTTAATTGATCCAGAGGAAGACAAACAGAAAACAAACTCAAGTGAAAAAGGGGGGGGGGGGGGAATTCCTTCCTGACCCCAGATACTGGCGATCGGATTCCTCCCTGAATCATTACTCTCTCTCTCTAATTAACCAGGATAACCCTGAATGCCATTTTTAATCTAAAATACAGTAGACTCTCAGTTAACCAGAACTCAAGCAACCAAAACTCTCAAGCAACCAGAAAAAAATGAATACTGTAAAAATGTGCAGGGCTAAACAAAAGTACATAAATATCTGATTTAATTACCTTGCACAACTTTGTGTCATTGGCAAAACTGGAGACAATACTTTCCACTCCCACTGCTAAGTCATTAATAAATATGTTAAAAAAGGAGAGGACCTAATACTGAACCCTGAGGAACCCCACTTATCACATTAGTCCAATCAGAGTATGTTCCATTTACAACGACCCTTTGCTTCCTGTCTTTTAGCCAGCTCTCAATCCATGAGCAGATATTTACTGCAATACCTTTATCCCCTATGTTTTGATTGATTTTTGGGGGATTATGAAATGTTGCTTTTATGTATAATGTTTGTGATATTCTGAAGTATTTGGTGCAGGAATGCAATGCCCTTATGTAACACTATACACTTCCTAGTCCCTCAGGCCTGATCAAAGGAACAGCCATAAAGTTTGAAGCTAGTTTATGGCCCCTCCGGGTTGTAAAACTCAACAAGGAAAATCTAACTCCCCTGTATTGACAGATGATATATACCAAATCAATGAGGGGGGAGGAAGGTATGTGGGTGGGGGGTTGAAACAAGCTATTGCCCAGGAGGATGGGCTAGAACTAGGGGGAAGTTTTGGGTGTTTTGTGTTATCTGAAAATATGTCTTGAGAATAAAGAAGTGGCAGTCTGATTTGGACACACTAAATAAAGGTGGTGTCGGAGTCTGAGTGGAACATTCTAAAAGTAGAGGAATGTCTGCCTGTTTCTTGCTTCTGGGGCAAGTGATTCATTTCTGCATTCCTCAGTTGCCCTAAGAAGTTGTTTTGGCTGGGTGCTGAGATCTGAACAAAAAGTCACGACCCACAGAGTGAGAATGGGGATGAGCGTGGTTCCCCAATTCTTACGATTGTAACAGCTGCAGGCAGTGGTGGGAGATTTCAGTCAAATTTACCAGCAGCCACGATGGAAGGACAGGAGAGCAGCTACAGGTGTGGCAGAGGCAAGGAAGCTGACCCATCAGAGGGAACAGCAGAGGTCCAGCAAGATGGACGCTAGGCAATGCAGGAAAGTGGCCTTTCTAGATCAATGGAAGGCATTCCTGGAATTGTGGCTGGGTCATGAGCTGATGGATTGGCTGTCAGACCTGGTATGGCAGAAAGTGATTTGGAATACAAATATGTGCCTGGGGGGACCTGCCAGTGCCCCTGATGCAGAGCCCTATTTGCCATTGGGGCTGGAGGAGGCACTCTGGGACCATGTTTATGGTGATCCGAACTACGGGTTGGAGAGTCTTCTTCGACCACTTAACCAAGTAGAAACATGTTGCCAGTCACTGGGAATAAGGCCTTAGTCAGATGAAGCTCTGGTACAAGTGCCCCTGGTCCAGCAGGAGTTACAACTAGAGGCCGAGTATATGGAGCTTTTGGTTGAGGCTTCCATGGATGGACTTTGGCGGCCAAGTTGGGGAATACCCTCCCAGTCGGGCAGGGGACAAGATTATGTGCCAAAGGCCAAGGGAGCTCAGATAAACTGTGCTATGGCTGCTTCAGATGGGGACTGTATGGATGCTGGAACCACTGAGAACTTGCTCTCAGAGGGCCCCATAAAGTGTCAAGAGGCCCTGGAGAAGGGAACACAAATTGTATTGTCGGGCCAAGGAGAAGGCCTGGCGGGGAGCTACCATGTTCCTGGGTTCTTAAAAGAACCAAGTATGTACTATGCCCTGGAAATGGACTGTGAACTATTGAAGGAGCTCCAGCTGATAGCCAATGTCACTGAGCCAGACACTGTTCAAGGGACAGACTCAGCAAGTAGCCAATGGGAGCGTGGCAGACCAGGGGGCACAGCCCTATCCAGGTGGTGGTGACACCATTGCTAACAACAAGACAGTGGGGAAGACAGGGAATGTCTGTCAAATTGATGGCCCAAGGGAAAGTCTGGATCAGAGCAGGGAGAACCTGCTGGACAGAGACCAAGCCAATGAACTAGACTAGGACATATTGTGGGCCCCAGCAAGCAGAGCTGGAGCACAGGACCTAGACCGTGGTCCCAGTAGAAGGAGAGTACCATGCCCACACCATTGTTCCAGGGACCTGGAATACAGTCCACAGACCGTGGTCCAGGGAGAGGGGAAAATTGAGTCATATGTCCAGACCGTTGGACCAGATGAGCGGGGGTACCATGACCAGACAACGGTGCAGGGGAAAAGTGAGTACAATGCCTTTCCTATGTTTCAACCCAGGGGAATGGAGGTTACAGAAAAGGCCCAGATCTCTGATGCCAGTCAGCAGATCCAGCTGGCAGTACCCACTGAGGTCATTGTTTGCTTTTGCTCCAACGGAAAATTACTATTCTCCTGGCCTAATAGCCAAGGAGGGACACTTGGCTGGGACTGTGGAGTTTGTGCTGGGGTCACCACCAGGATTGTTTATTCACCTGGAATGGGTAGAACAGAATAGTGACAAAAATCTTACCTGCAGACCCAGAATCAGGCCATGTACAGGAGGTGGCCAAAACCCTGAATTCCTGGGATTATTTTCCCCACTGGAGTTTGGTAGTCATTTTTACTGGGCATTATGGATGCTGCTGTACTTGTGCCACACTCAAAACAAGGACATATGGACAGATTGAGTATAGCAGCCTGCTTTCTATAATATATTCTATAATGCTGCTTTTGGAAGAATGAGTAGCTGTTATAATTGATTTTTTGGGGATTTTGAAATGTTGCTTTAAAAAATGTATGTGATATTCTGAAGTATTTGTTGCACTCTTCTCTGTCCACAGAGAATAGGATCATGGACCATGTGATGGGAGGTAGCCATCTGCATATAAAATATAACCATCACATAGGCCAAGATCCAATACTTTGTAGCCAGGCTAGATTAGGTTAACATTGTGACCAATAGATTGTCACTGAGGAGTGCTATTGAGAAGGCACATATGTGCAGCCCCTAAGTCCTCCTGCGCCTAGGCACAGGGCCCAAATCCCCTGTGGCCTGGTGGTGGTGGTGGGGGGGGGGCAGGGGAAGGCAACCCCCTGGGAGGCAGTGGCACCTTCAGTGCTGGAGGCATGGTGGGGGGAGAGGAGTGGCCGGGTGGCCGGGGTATGCCTCCTTGGGGGGTGCAGGAAGTGGGGCTGAGAACCAGAGCTCATTGCATGGCCTCTTGGGTGACTCCCTGGAATGCGCTCTGGTCCGCCCCAATCCTGAGCAGCTCCGACAGCTAGGACCGCACTATTGATGGAGATGGATCCCCCAAAGACAGTCCACCTGCTGACGCATGAGGGCCAGCATCTCCGCCTGCACAGCCTGGCCTGATGTTGGGGATGGAGGCATGGCCAGGTGAGGAGGTGGCAGTGTTGGTGTCCCAGTGGGGAGGGTCTGGGGCCCGGCTGTAGCCTGGTCAAAATGGGCGGTGGTGTTGGTGGGCCCAGTGGTGGTGGTGGCGGCTGCGGGCTGTATCTGCATAGGCTGCCGTGGGCACACCAATACATGGACTATCTATTGGTTGATTACTGTGGTTGTGCCCAGGATTGACAGTGATTTGTCAGCTTCATGGATTTAATGACGCATCCATCTAACCTTTGTTAATTCCATAGAGCTGACATGTCAGTGTCCTTGTTGGTCATCATGTACATGTGTAGTGTGTGTGATGTATATGTGGTGACATATTGGTGTGATATTCACCTGACATGGAGGCTGGGTCCTGCTGGGCCACCAGGCTTGAAGCTCCAGCGGCGGGCACCTGTTTCAGAAAGGCATTTGGCGACCCTCTCCCATTCATTATAGGTCACAGTCTGGTTCTTGTCCTCCTTAGCCATCATCCTCCTGACCTTGGCCCTGATTTTGTCAAACCAGTGCTTGACAGACCTCACATCCCTTGGCGCTGTGCCTACTGCTGTCACCTCAGCTGCTACCTCCTTCCATGCCTGAGCCCTAGGCCCTGGCCTAACTTCCCTCCCCCAAAAATAAAATAAGGATAAATCAGTCAAACGTTGTTTGTATATGTATGATGAAAAAAAAAGTGTTTATTATGTGTAATTAGCAACTGTTGGGGATGGGACGGGGATGTATGGAGTGACCGAGCTCTATATGTCTCTATGTCTGTTGTTTATATTATGTGTATTGCAATTATGTGTAATCTGTAAATAAGTGTAATCAAGGATTAAGCGTACAATAGTAAATGGTATAATATACTGTAAATGAACAAAACCGTAAATTACTTCTCTCAAAAATCTCTTACTCTCTCTGGAACCATATAAATTACAAAAGAAGCCAATAAATCAAAACTGGGGTAAAGCTGGTTGTGATAAGTAATAAAGTATAAATATATTAAATAAAGATGAAACAACAGCACATGATTGTCTTAGACAGTGTAAGCATTAGATACAAAAAAAAAAAGGAGAAGAAAAAAGTACACCTTTAATTCCCAAGGCAACCACCCCCCCAAAAAGAACATCCAGACAGATATCTGCAGACAAAAGTCATAACTCAAACCATTATAGTATAAAATTTAGCTTTTATTAAATATATAAAATAAAAAATGTAAAAATGTTACACTGAACGTCTCCCCAGTAACACAAAGTAGCATCATATACCAACCTCAATAGTACATACAATAAATAATGTATATAAATCAAAATGTGCTTCATATAAGGTCCAAATACCTATGATAAATAGATTCAATATGCAATGATATAGCACAAAAAACAGTCAATAAGGTATCTCAACCAACTTCATTAAAGAGTAGGAAGTATGCAACCAGTAGGTGATGAAATAATGTACCACTGTGGCCCTATTTACATACAAATAGTGGATTAGGCAGAAAAGGGCCCACTATTTACCCAATAACCTGCCTATAAATTGCTAATTTATACTCTATATCTGGGACTATTCACACCACTGGTGCACTTACCTACTCTCCAATGAATAATAGGTGAATACCTTAACCGGAGGTACAGACACTACAGTGCACATCAGTTACTCCCTAAGGAGTGACGTCATCATCGGGAGACACTCAGCTCGGATCCGACGCACGCATTTCGCGCCAGCTTCCACAGGGATCGTAACAACTGAAAAGGGCGCTTTGGTTTATATTACGTGAGTGGGATGGTTCAGTAAGATCTCTCATCTGCATATAATTTGCAATCAGCTGTCTTGTAACCAGGGCTATGGAGACAAAAAAAGGTTAGGACTAAAGGTGGAAATACTATAATAAACGCTTAAGGTGGATAGAAGAAAATAAGAATAGACAAATAGAATGTCTTCAAGATACAAATACAGAATCAATCTTGAATTGAACATATATAAAGGCTGCATAAATAAAAACACAATTACATCAGATATAATATGATATCACAAAGATACCGCAGAAAGTATTAAATATAAAGTTGCCTATCCACAATTCTGTACAATAGGATTTAATATGTCAAAGAGACATTAGTTTCAAAGAAAGGGGGTAGATCAGGAGCTCAATGAGTTCCTCAGTAAATAAGGATGGATACCTTATGATAGTCTAACACATTGATTATAAATAAAAAATATATATAATCATATAAATACATCACCAACAGTCCTGCTTTATATAGTATGGAATTAGAAAAAGAATTTAACAAATATGTAGTTAATCTATATGATATAAATATAACAGAGACATTAGGCGATTAAATAATATTACCATAATCACATAGATAGACTACTGCTTTGATAGATTAAGAAGCATTAATAAGACCTTTACAAAAATATACTGAAGTTGTTGTATTCATTAAGTCCACCTGGGACTACAGTATTAAGTACCGCTATCCATTTGCTTTCTGCCTTGAGTAATTCTGATTCAAGACCAAGATTGGATTGTAACAGACGATTGCATCTCAGCCAGCCCCTTAACAGTTTGTGGCCGTGTTAGAGATTTACGGGCTTGAGGCTTTGGCCCATAACTCACGCCCTTGCTCAATTGAATACTATCGCAATGGGAGACAAAACGGGAGCCGGCAACACACAGAGATACAGCCTACAGCGATCGAGTTGCGGGCTTGCAATTGAATGTGACCCTTAGTTTCAAATACAAAAGGCAAATTGTGATGCACATGAGTGATTTTAAAAGTTTTGATCTGATCCATGCAGACTGATGACTGGGAAATATATCCCTCCATGAACACTAGTGGGAAGAAGTTTAAACAGTTTTTTTTAAATCCTTTACAATATTTGATTATATAGTATTCCTCTCATTTCCAATATATACCAAAATAGTCTGGAGAACTGAGCCAAGTTTTAGGGACCAGCTGAATGGGAAATGGTGTGGTTGTCCTCCAGGTAATACCAGGTGAACCATTGTAAATATGATGAATTTAAGGAACAGAGTCTTAAACTTGAGGAAACCATAAAAACTGTATTCAGCAATACTTTTGCAAATTTCACTTTGCTATATAACTCAGAGGGGAGACTGTAATTAAAAAAATGACCAAGCAAACAATAAACCTACAGTTCTGTAATTAAAATAATACCAAAGCAAAAACAATCACAAAACTAAATGTTTTTTTACAAGTTTGTTTTATTTCACTTAATTTTCATGAGCAATGAAACAGAACACATTGATGGATAATTCAGTCTATAGATATAGTCAGTCAAAAACCACCATTTCATCAATTAGATTTTTATTGAACAGACTGAAAAATGTTGTTTCTAATATACCAAAATATTTGCAAGTGTGTAATGAACTTAGATTTCTGAAAAAATATAAATATATAGTAAAAGGGGTTGAATGTCCAATTTTGATTGAATTCCCAGCTGTTCACTATTGTTTTCCTCATCTGTAATATTATACATTTTCATTATAAGGAATATATTGCCTTTTGAGATAAGTACCTTGTTTACTCCTTTCCTTTTAGTGTAAGTGCACTTTGGCAGGCAAAACATATCTAGTTATATGCTGTTTTCATTATCCAGTTCATAACACTTGGGTCAAGATAGGAAGCAACAATCTTAAAATGGCACAATAATATTTTTAATACTCCTATTTAAATTTCTCCTGAGCTCAAATATCATGTTTAAATTCATTGGACTATTAATAAATAGTCAAAGCGAAGAAGTTATGATGTCTAGAAACATCACTGAATTTGTAAAATATAAACAACTAAGAAAATAAAAACTAAAAGAAGCCACACTATTTACAAAATCAGAGATTATAAAAAGCACATCAACCGAAAATTGACATATAATATTGACCAAAACAAGTTTACAGAATGGCCAAAAAAGAGACAAAAACACATTTGCTTGTAAAATAAGGCATCGATTTTTATTCAAATATTCTAATTAGGGAATATCTGAAACCTTCCTATCACCTAGGCATGAGTGAGATCTCAAAATTAATGTGTGGGCTTTAAGCTTTTTATTTGCAATAACTTCAAATGTTTTAAATTGATTGATTTTACCTTCTCCAACTTTGACCCCCATGCTAACTGAGCAGCATAAGTTGCAATATACCCTAAAATCGGTTGCAGAGATCTTTTTCCCTACCTTACAAGTTTATGTTAATCTTGTCACTCACAATATTATGGCATTAAGCCCACATCCATAAATCCTGCCTTGTCCACAAGAGATTTCAGTGTTGCTAGCATGTGTTCACTAAGTATATTACACCAAACTAAGCATTATGGATGAGAAACGGCTCTAGGGACCAAATGAAAATGAGAATGTCACATCACTACTATATAATGAGTGAGAACAAGTGCCGTACACGCCATCAAACCACATACAGTAGACTCTCAGTTATCCGGGATCCATGGGGATTGGTAGATGCCAGATAAATGTAGTTTCTGGTTACTTGATAGTTACTACTAAATGAGGCCTATATTAGCTGCACATAGGATGCTCTGCTAAGTATATGTGTCAGTGAGGGCTGTTCTAGCAGCAGCAGCTTTCACTCCACACTTACACACAGGTACGTTCAGCTTGATGGTGCTGTGCTGAATCCGGGGAATGTAACGCCAACACTTCACTGGCTCAGTCACTCATGTCTGTCTGCTTCCAGGTAAAATTTAATTGCAGATACATATAGCGGATTAAATCTAGGTGTCTGTAAGCATTTTATGGCATGACAACCTGGCTCCTGGCATTAATTGAGCCATGTAAATTTACATTTGCATTTAAAGTACAGTATTCAGTTATTTTCTGGTTGTTTGAGAGTTTTGGTTCCTTGAGTTCTGGTTAACAGAGAGTCTACTGTATACTTATGTATGCATGTACGTTATTTTTTTAGTTATTTATATTTATTCAAATTAAATATATTCGACAATTGTATTTATAGATTTAATATATGTAATTGTGTTTATTTTGTGTGTATCTATATATAATGCATTAGATCATTTGTTCCATGTCAATGTGGTTTCCTGATATGTATTAACCCCTTGATGGGTTGTGTGTTACCATGGATGTTGATAATGAAACAGACATAATAATAATAATATTTGTTAAGTGTCAAATATTGATAAACATTCATATTTAGTTTTTTGGTGCTATACTGTCTGTTTAACTGCTGCGGTACAACCTCAATGATTTTAAAAACATTTGCGAGTGGTCTTTAGTACATGTAATATTTTTTTCAGGTTTTTGCAGCTATGGCACTGCCCTATTTTGCGAGTTAACAATAAAGTCTTATTAGCAACCCCTACTAGAGATCTGCAGGTGAAAATTAATTTCCTCACAAAGCACTGTGTCCTGAGCTTTTTTGTATGTAAGATTCTGGAACTCTCTGTCATGCTCAATAAGAAAGGCCCCTAATCTGAACATTTTCAGAATTAAACTGATGATCGACTTCAGCCCACACTCCAAATGTGCGCTGACAGCAGTGCCCAGTTGTAAAGTCGGCAACAAATGGGTGCCGACGAAAGGGCGCAACACTGCCTGGTGCAACAGTGCAGCATATAGCACACCCAGGGGCAGCAGTGCGGTCTTGGTACACATTGGTACCAATGACAAAGTTAGTGGAAGATGGAGCGTCCTAAAGAATGATTTTAGAGAATTAGGGAATAAGCTTAAAGCAAGGACCTCCAAGGTAGTATTTTCTGAGATACTACCAGTGCCACGTGCTAGCCCAGGGAGGCAGAAGGAGCTTAGGGAGGTTAATGCGTGGCTAAAAAAGTGGTGCAGTGCAGAGGGTTTTGGGTTTTTAGAGCACTGGGCTGACTTCTCACTTGGGTACAATCTCTACAGCAGGGATGGATTGCACCTTAATGATGAGGGCGCTTTTGTGCTAGGGAATAGGATGGTAGAACGGCTGGGGGAGTTTTTAAACTTGTAGGTGGGGGGGGAGGGACTATATAGAAGTATTGGGGTAAATAGGGTAGAGAGGGAAAGGGATGAATTATTTACCCATGGGGGAGGAGAAGGGGGGAGGGTTACAATAGAAAGTAGGGAGATATTAATAGGGGCCTCAAATACAGTGGCAGGCACTTCACATCAGCAGAGCCATAGCAACATAAAGTGTATGATTGCAAACGCAAGAAGTTTGCCTGGGAAAATGGATGAGCTAGAAATATTAGCAGTACAAGAAAAATGGGGCTTAATAGGCATTACGGAAACATGGTGGGATGAATCTCATGACTGGACTGTTAATCTGGATGGTTATAACCTATTTAGGAAAGATAGGGGAAATGGTAAAAGAGGAGGAGGGATCTGTCTTTATGTTAAGCCTGAATTTAAGCCTATAGTTAGAGAAGATATTTATGCTGGCACTAACGGCATCATTGAATCCTTGTGGGTTGAGCTAAATAGTGGAGGAGCTAATTCTAAATGCATATTGGTGGGAGTATGCTATAAACCCCCAAATATAGCTGAAAGTGAGGAAATACAATTATTGTTACAGATTGGAAATGCAGCTAAGCATGGGCAAGTTCTAATAATGGGAGACTTTAATTACCCTGATATAAACTGGATAAACGAGACCAGCAGCTCAGCTAAGGGGAGCAGGTTCTTGAGTACACTCAGGGATCATTATCTAGCCCAGGTAATACAAGAACCTACTAGAAATGGGGCCATCTTGGATTTAGTCATCACAAGTAATATTGATATAATATCAAATGTAAAAATAGGGGAACCCTTGGGGAACAGTGATCACAACACAGTCTCATTTGAGATTGAATACAAAAAACAGAGTTGTAAGGGGCCAACAAAAACTCAAAATTTTAAAAGGGCTAACTTTAATGGGCTACGGGCAGCAATACAACATATAGACTGGGACAAAGAACTTACAGGGAAGAATACTGAAAATAAATGGACAACATTCAAATCCTTACTAAATAAACATACTCATCAGCATGTACCATGTGGAAATAAAATAAATAGGAGTAAATCACATCCCATGTGGCTTAACAATGACTTAAAGATCATGATGAGGAAAAAGAAATATGCATTTAAATTATACAAGAAGGAGGGAACAGAGGCATCTTTATGTGACTATAAGGAAATCAACAAGGCTTGCAAAAGAGCTATTAGACTGGCTAAAATAGAAAATGAGAAGTCAGTTGCAATGGAAAGTAAGACTAACCCTAAAATATTTTATAAATATATTAATGGGAAGAAGGCCAGGAAGGAATCGATAGGACCATTACAATGTGACACAGGCCATCTGATAATTAGTGACCAGGAAAAGGCAGATGAGCTAAATAGGTTCTTTTCGTCGGTTTACACAAGGGAGGTACCAGTGGTTGGGACACTGCAACATAATGGGGCTACACTACCTTCACTAAATAATTGGTTAACGCAGGAAGAAATACAAAAGAGGTTGGAGAAAATAAATGTTAATAAAGCCCCAGGTCCTGATGGAATACATCCAAGGGTACTGAGGGAGCTGGGTTCTGTAATAGCCAAACCATTATATCTAATCTTTAAAGACTCGCTCACTACAGGGTCTCTACCAGATGACTGGAGAAAAGCAGAGGTGATACCTATATTTAAGAAGGGATCTAGAGCAAATCCGGGGAATTATAGACCAGTGAGCCTCACTTCTGTAGTTGGGAAGCTTTTAGAAGGGTTAATAAGGGACAGAATACAAGAATATGTCTATTTGAACAGGATCATAGGTAGCAGTCAACATGGATTTATGAAGGAAAGGTCGTGTCAGACCAATCTAATTAGTTTTTATGAGGAGGTTAGTAGGAACTTGGATCAGGGCAACTCAGTGGAGGTAGTCTTTTTAGATTTTTCAAAGGCATTTGATACAGTGCCACATGGAAGACTAGTGAGCAAACTAAGGGATACAGGAATTGCAGTAAATATCTGCTCATGGATCGAGAGCTGGCTAAAAGACAGGAAGCAAAGGGTTGTTGTAAATGGAACATACTCCGATTGGTCTAATGTGATAAGTGGGGTTCCTCAGGGCTCAGTATTGGGTCCTCTCCTTTTTAACATATTTATTAATGACATTGAAGTAGGACTCGAATGTAGTGTCTCCATTTTTGCTGATGACACTAAGTTGTGCAAGGTAATAAAATCAGATAATGATGTACTTTCCCTACAAAAGGATTTGCATAAATTAGAGAAATGGGCGGCTAAATGGCAGATGAGATTTAATACTAATAAATGTAAGGTTATGCATTTGGGAAGGAACAATAGCCAAGCAATCTATAATCTTAAGGGAGCAAATCTAGGGGTATCAGATATTGAAAGGGATTTGGGAGTACTAGTGGACAACCACCTAGGTAACAGCGCTCAAAGCCAAGCAGCGGCTGCAAAGGCAACTAAAATATTAGCATGTATTAGGAAGGGTATAGAAGCCAGGGAAGAAGATATAATTCTGCCACTATACAAATCTCTAGTACGCCCTCATTTGGAATATGGAGTACAAGTTTGGGCACCACCTCACAAAAAAGACATTTTAGAGCTGGAAAAAGTACAGAGAAGGGCTACAAAACTAATAAGGGGCTAAGTTATGAAGAAAGACTAGCAAAATTAAACTTATTTTCGCTAGAAAAAAGGCGTCTAAGAGGAGATATGATTACGTTATTTAAATACATCCAGGGTCAATATAAGGCTTTGTCAAGTGAACTTTTTGTAGCAAGAGATTTTCAACTGACAAGAGGACATCCGTTGAGGTTAGAGGAAAAAAGATTTCACCTTAAACAAAGAAAAGGGTTCTTCACAGTTAGGGTGGTTAAACTGTGGAATTCTCTACCAAAGGAGGTGGTGACAGCGAATTCGATAGACAACTTCAAAAAGGGGTTAGATATATTTCTGAATAAAGAGGGCATTCAAGGCTATCCTAGATAACTAGCAAGGAATATTGATCCAGGGAGAAATTTGATCGCCAGTTTCTGGGGTCAGGAAGGAATTTTGCTTTTTTTTCCCCTTATGAGACAATTGGCAAAGTTTCAATGTTTTTTTTTTTTATGTTTGCCTTCCTCTGGATCAATTAACAATAATTAACAATTAACAATAATAATAAATAGTCCAAATTAAAAAGATCAATAGAAATCTAAAAAGGTTGAACTTGATGGACTAACTCTTTATTCATTCTCCAATACTATACTATTAATAATTATTTAATCAATAATTTAATTAATAACTAATCCGCATATTGCAGATCAGAGGAGATCTTAACAGGTTGAACTTGATGGACTGAAAGTCTTTTTTCAACCTTAATTACTATGTAACTATGTAACTATGTAACTATATATAACACAGCCAGGGGCAGAACAGCAACTTATAAAAAAAACAGGTGCAGCATATAACACAGCCAGGGGTAACAGTGCAGCATATTAAACACCTAGGTAAAGCATATAACACGGTCAGGGGCAACAGTACAGCATATAACACACCTAGGTGTAACAGTGCATTATATTGTACTGCAGCCTAACCCTAACCCTTGGACCCCGCAGCCTAACCCTAACCATTACACCATACAGCCTAACCTTAACTCTTAAACCCCCTAGCCTAACCCTAACCCTCAAACCCCCAAGCCCAACCCTAACCCTTTAACCTCAAAGTCTAACCCTAACCCTTAACTCCCTAGACTACCCCTAACCGTTACACCCGGCAGCCTAACTCTAACCCTTAAACCCACTAGCCTAACCCTAGCCCTTAAACCCCTTAGCCTAACTCTAACCCTTAGACCCCCAAGCCCAACCCTAACCCATTAACCTCTAAGCCTAACCCTAACCCCAAAAAACGAATAAGCCTAAGCCGGCGCAAAGACCCCTAATCCTAAAACCTAACACCACTAAGCCCACACAAAGACCCCTAACACTAAAACCTAACACCCCTAAACCTACCTTAACTTAGCTCCTGCGCGCAGATGTCGGACATGCTATTGTCAGGCGCCCTTTTGTGTGCGCGCGCATGAGTCGTTGTACATTTGTTGGCACGCATAGCGCGTGCGTTCTAAAGTTGCGCTACCCTGAAGACCATGTTCTTCTGCCAGGCCTACCTATAAGTTACAACCCTCTCTATTTTTTTTTCTTCACTTTGCTAACTGCTTTAGGTCCCTTCTGGGAGAAAGTGCTATATAGATCTATTATCATTATTACTAAAAAGGTATATATATTATAAAATGGCATTTTGGCCTCTGTCCTTCTGAAAAATGTTACCTTGCAGGGATTACAGTCGACAAGTTAAAGGCTACCAGGGTAATATCAAACCCCTAAGGTATAGGCAGGAATTACATTAATAGCCTGTAATCCGGAGACCAGAATCGGATTAGAAATATCATGATCATTAGATATTCTCAGTCGCCCCCAGATTAAATGAATAGGGGACACAAAATATAGTAAAATTAAACTTAATCATGCATTACCAGATTTGGCCACTAGAGGCAGCCAGGGCTATCGAGCAGTATGTCTTTCTCATGAAAGCTTTGACTCATAATTTATATATATATATATATATATATATATATATATATATATATATATATTTATTTATATATATTTATTTTTTAATTATATTGGGGGAAGGGGCATTGAAAATTTAAACAAAGAGATTTAAAAAAATGTTATTGATGAGCACTGTAGCAATGCCCCTTTCCCTCCTGAGCGTTGCCCCGGTGCACCTGGTGCACTGTTGGTAGAACTGCCCTTGCTTTCTGTCAACTAGAGGCAGCCAGCCCTAGGGAGCAGTATGTCTGTATGTTATATGTATATAAGTGTACAGCCTGTATAACAGTGTAAATTTGCTGTCCCCTCAAAATAACTCACAGCCCTTAATGTCTAAACCATTGGCAACAAAAGTGAGTACACCCCTAAGTGGAAATGTCCAAATTGGGCCCAAAGTGTCAATATTTTGTGTGGCCACCATTATTTTCCAGCACTGCCTTAACCCTCATGGGCATGGAGTTCACCAGAGCTTCACAGGTTGCCACTGGAGTCCTCTTCCACTCCTCCATGATGTCATCACCGAGCTGTTAGAGACCTTGCACTCGCCCCCACCTTCGGTTGGTGAATGCCTCACAGATGCTCAATAGGGTTTATGTCTGGTCAGTCCAACACCTTTACCTTTAGCTTAGTTAGCAATGCAATGGTCGCCCGAAGAGTGAGGGATCATACTCTGCTTAAGTATGTCACAGTACATGTTGGCATTCATGGTTTCAATTGTAGCTCCCCAGTGCCCAAGACCATGACACTACCACCACCATGCTTGTATGTAGGCAAGACACACTTGTCTTTGTACTCTTCACCTGGTTGCTGACACACACTGACACACACACTTGACACCATCTGAACCAAATAAGTTTATCTTGGTCTCATCGGATCACAGGACATGGTTTCAGTAATCCATGTCCTTAATCTACTTGTTTGCAGCAAACTGTTTGTGGGCTTTCTTGGGCATCATCTTTAGAAGAGGCTTTCTTCTGGGACGACAGCCATGCAAACCAATTTGATGCAGTGTGCGGCATATGGTCTTAGCATTGACAGGCTGACCCCTCACCCCCCTGCATAAGTGCTGCCGGCACTGGGGAGCTACAGTTCATTGAGGGAACCATGGATGCCAACATGTACTGTGACATACTGAAGCAGAGCATGATCCCCTCCCTTCAGAAAATGGGCCACAGGGCCGTATTCCAACATGATAACAACCCCAAATACACCTCCAAGAATATCACTGCCTTGCTAAAAAAGCTGAAGGTAAAGGTGATGGACTGGCCAAGCATGTCTCCAGACCTAAACCCTATTGAGCATCTGTGGGGCATGCTCAAACAGAAGGTGTGGGAAGTGCAAGGTCTGTAACATCTACCAGCTCCGTGATGTAATTATGGAGGAGTGGAAGAGGACTTCAGTGGCAACCTGTGAAGTGCTGGTGAACTCCATGCCCATGAGGGTTAAGGCAGTGCTGGAAAATAATGTTGGCCACACAAAATATTGACAGGGCCCAATTTGGACATTTCCACTTAGGGGTGTACTCACTTTTGTTGTCAACGGTTTAGACATTAATGGCTGTGTGTTGAGTTATACAGGCTGTACACTTACTACTTTACATTGTAGCAGAGTGTCATTTCTTCAGTGTTTTCACATGAAAAGCTGTAATAAAATATTTACAAACATGCGAGGGGTGTGCTCACTTTTGTGAGATACTGTATATATATATATATATATATATATATATATATATATATATATATATATATATCACATATTATAATAAAGTCAAACTGCAATTCGTCGTCACCCCTTCGAGCCTCGCATAGCGAGGCTAGCTGTTGAAGCACAGAAGTCTTCCGAACTCTGAGCACTTAGGGTACGAGCCTCTCGTAGTGAGACGAGCATTTGAGGCATTGAAACTCAGAGCACTTAGGCGGCTGTCATCGCCTGCGGGCCTCGCAAAACGAGGCGAGCAGTTGAGGCATTGAAATACGCGGGACTTAGGCATAAATGAGCGCCAAAGGTGCTCCTGCGAGCCTCGCGAAGCGAGGCGAGTCGTTGAGGCATTGAAAGACTTGGGACTAAGGCAGTAATGCAAGACGAGCAGTTCAGGCATTGAAGTATGCAGGACTTAGCCTCCAAGCAGTTAGGAAACGCTGAATTGCCTTAGGCTGCAAGCAGTTGAGGAACGCAAGACTTAGAAAAAAAAAATGCGAGGCGCGGAATTTACAAAAAGAAATTACAAGGTCGGAAAAATACAAATTTAACGTCCGAACCGCGCAAATCGAAAAACACAAAAAATAAACAACCTCACACACAGCATGGGGGGACAGCCAGGACGTCTGGGCTTGAGGTGGAACGCAAATTTAAGACGAATTTGCCGAGTTGAGCGCTGAAGGTCCTCAGAGGAGCAAAAGGTTTACATTGTGTGACAAACAGCATTGCCATGGCTTCAAATTTTATTGCCCCATCATTTTTATATATATGTATATATATATATATATATATATATATATATATATATATATATACATATATTTATTTATATTTATGTTTTAATTATATTGGGGAGAAGGGGCAGTGACAATTTAAACAAATAGATTTAAAAAGAGTTATTGAGGACCACTGCAGCAATGCCCCTTTCCCCCTTGAGCGTTGCCCCTGCTGTGCATTGCACTTAGTGCACCGGCGGTAGAACTGTCCTTGCTTTCTGTCCTTGAAGCAGCGTTGAATTACTCCCCCTTGACTTTTTGGGGCTCCTACACCCATGCTCAGAATGTCATTCAATCAAAACTCAGCCGTTTTTTCTTTTTTAGAAGTACAAATTATCCACATTTCTGCTACGTTTAAAATCTGCCTGTCTCTAAATCTATCCAATTTAAGCACTTCCCTTCAAACTCAGGTAATCTTGAGACTGATTCATCTAATCAATGTTTAAAATCTTACAATTGTTCATCTTATTTCAAACATATGCTACTCATTCTGATGGTCTTAATCAAACTTCTTCAGTGAATAAAGGTCTGTGTTTCTAGATACTGAACTTTGAACTTTGAATGCTAGCCTATGAAATTGTCGTTGGGGCTTTCTCTCTAGTGAAGGTAGCTTGAGGTGTGGCATTTTTATCTATGTTGTCTTGATTATAGGGCCAGGCAGAGTAAAATGAAGCAAGAGCGAAGGGTGAGGTGGATGGGGAAATTGACTTGAGCTTGGGGTCATATTAGGCTAGGAGGTATTTAAAGGGTGAAAGGGAGTTTCAGCCACTCCTGCAATTCCTGGTTAAAAACCAGGGCCCCTATTCAATTAAGCAGTTGTAAGTTACTGAAGCCCGTAATGTAGCCCATAAACTAATTTGCTATTCAATCTGCAAAGCCTTTGATGTTTCAAGCCCGAAAATGTTACAATCGCAAATCGCTATTCAATTGCTACAATTCCTCAAGCCCGCAAATGTTTTCACACCGTACATGGCAAATATAGAAGAAAGTACCAGATAGGACTCGCAATGGGGTTAAACACCTGATCGTAGCACTGTAAATGCATATAAAAATTCTGCACCTTAAAAGATGGGGAAAGAGATGAAAGACATTAAGATGAATTGCACAACAGTCTTAACCTGGCAAAACTGCAAAAAAATAATACTTTTTTTAATGTTTTATTTCCATGCTATATCAATCTCGGGAATCAAGGACTTAATACATATCATGCCACCCACATGGTCTAGAACATTTTCTTCATTCATTTTTATTATTTTGTTCATTGCCAGATTGCCAGTCTGATTGTATTTCGGACTTCTAAACGCTAATTGATTGACATTTAACCTCCATGTTTTACTGATGTCATGATGACGGTCTCATTTACTATTGGCTGTTTCTAAATCGGTAGTTATGGCCTTGCTTAACTGATCATGATCATGCTCTGAAATGCTACTTACTGGTTTATGCAAGAGGTACATTATGGTACGATAAGGCTCTGCATGCAAGCAGAACGTAGTGGTATGGAATGGCAATCCATGCAAGGGGCACTTTACGAAATGGCATTACTCAGCATACAATGCAAAGCTAGGCATGCAAGGGGTATGTTATGGTATGATATGGTTTGGCATGGGAGGGGTACATTATGGTATGATATGGTTCTGCGTGCAAGCAGAATGTAGTGGTTTGGTATGGCTCAGCATGCAAAGGGCACGGTAGGGTATGACCTGGCTCGACATGCAATGGGTGCTGTAAATTATGACATGGCTCGGCATGCAAGGGGTACATTATGGTATGGCATGGTTCGGCCTGCAAGCGGAATGTTATGGTATGACGTGGCTTGGCATGCAAGGGGTGTGGTAGGGTATGACATGACTGAGCATGCAAGGGTTACGGTATGGTATTACATGGCTCAGCCTGCAAGGGGTATGGTATGACATGGCTCGACATGCAAGGGGTATGGTATGGTATGAAGTGGCTCGGCATGCAAGGGGGTACGGTATAATATGACATGGCTCGGCTTGAGAAGCTGCTAGGGGTGCAATATGGTACGATAGTTAGAAATCACCTGAAGGCTAAGGGCGTAAATTAATGAGATACAGTCGATATTATATAGGCAGTATACGGTTGATGGGGCGAGATCTGGTGTGCTACGGGTATTATATGGTATGGTAGGGTTCCCTGGATAGGATTCAGTGTTTCACCACTACTACCTGGATTTGATTAAAGTTAGGGAACCAAGAGGTCCTACCAGAGTGTGACATGGTATGATAGAACTTGGCATCGTAGGGATATTAAACTGTATGATTGGCTTGGAACGCAGGAGCAATGATAGTGCGAGGATATAATGTGAGGGATACGGTATGCTGTAGCATGGAATGCGAGTGATATGTAATGATGTGGCTTGGTGTGCAAGAGATATGGTATGAGTTAGTTCGGTATTTAAGGGGTACTGTGTGATAAATAGTCTTTAAAGAATTGTGAAGAAATGCTTCACAGCCTTGTAAGTTAAAATAATTATAGTTACATAGTAGTTACATAGTTACATAGTAATTAAGGTTGAAAAAAGACTTTCAGTCCATTAAGTTCAACCTGTTAAGATCTCCTCTGATCTGCAATATGCGGATTAGTTATTAATTAAATTGTTGATTAAATAATTATTAATAGTATAGTATTGGAGGATGAATAAAGAGTTAGTCCATCAAGTTCAATCTTTTTAGATCTCTATTGATCTTTTTAATGTGGACTATTAATTATTAATTGTTAATTGATCCAGAGGAAGGCAAACATAAAAAAAAAAACCATTGAAACTTTGCCAATTGTCTCATAACGGGGAAAAAAGCAAAATTCCTTCCTGACCCCAGAAACTGGCGATCAAATTTTTCCCTGGATCAATATTCCTTGCTAGTTATCTAGGATAGCCTTGAATGCCCTCTTTATTCAAAAATATATCTAACCCCTTTTTGACGTTGTCTATCGAATTCGCTGTCACCACCTCCTTTGGTAGAGAATTCCACAGTTTAACCACCCTAACTGTGAAGAACCCTTTTCTTTGTTTAAGGTGAAATCTTTTTTTCCTCTAACCTCAAAGGATGTCCTCTTGTCAGTTGAAAATCTCTTGCTACAAAAAGTTCACTTGACAAAGCCTTATATTGACCCTGGATGAATTTATATAACGTAATCATATCTCCTCTTAGACGCCTTTTTTCTAGCGAAAATAAGTTTAATTTTGTTAGTCTTTCTTCATAACTTAGCCCCTCCATTCCCCTTATTAGTTTTGTAGCCCTTCTCTGTACTTTTTCCAGCTCTAAAATGTATTTATTATGAGGTGGTGCCCAAAATTGTACTCCATATTCCAAATGAGGGCGTACTAGAGATTTGTATAGTGGCAGAATTATATCTTCTTCCCTGGCTTCTATACCCTTCCTAATACATGCTAATGTATAGATTGCTTGGCTATTGTTCCTTCCCAAATGCATAACCTTACATTTATTTGTATTAAATCTCATCTGCCATTTAGCCGCCCATTTCTCTAATTTATGCAAATCCTTTTGTAGGGAATGTACATCATTATATGATTTTATTACCTTGCACAACTTAGTGTCATCAGCAAAAATGGAGACACTACATTCGAGTCCTACTTCAATGTCATTAATAAATATGTTAAAAAGGAGAGGACCTAATACTGAACCTTGAGGAACCCCACTTATCACATTAGACCAATCGGAGTATGTTCCATTTACAACAACCCTTTGCTTCCTGTCTTTTAGCCAGCTCTCGATCCATGAGCAGATATTTACTGCAATTCCTGTATCCCTTAGTTTGCTCACTAGTCTTCCATGTGGCACTGTATCAAATGCCTTTGAAAAATCTAAAAAGACTACATCCACTGATTTGCCCTGATCCAAGTTCCTACCAACCTCCTCATAAAAACTAATTAGATTGGTCTGACACGACCTTGCCTTCATAAATCCATGTTGACTGCTACCTATGATCCTGTTCAAATAGACATATTCTTGTATTCTGTCCCTTATTAACCCTTCTAAAAGCTTCCCAACTACAGAAGTGAGGCTCACTGGTCTATAATTCCCCGGGTTTGCTCTAGATCCCTTCTTAAATATAGGTATCACCTCTGCTTTTCTCCAGTCATCTGGTAGAGACCCTGTAGTGAGTGAGTCTTGAAAGATTAGATATAATGGTTTGGCTATTACAGAACCCAACTCCCTCAGTACCCTTGGATGTATTCCATCAGGACCTGGGGCTTTATTAACATTTATTTTCTCCAACCTCTTTTGTATTTCTTCCTGCGTTAACCAATTATTTAGTAAAGGTAGTGTAGCCCCATTATGTTGCGGTGTCCCAACCACTGGTACCTCCCTTGTGTAAACCGACGAAAAGAACCTATTTAGCTCATCTGCCTTTTCCTGGTCACTAATTATCAGATGGCCTGTGTCACATTGTAATGGTCCTATCGATTCCTTCCTGGCCTTCTTCCCATTAATATATTTAAAAAATATTTTAGGGTTAGTCTTACTTTCCATTGCAACTGACTTCTCATTTTCTATTTTAGCCAGTCTAATAGCCCTTTTGCAAGACTTGTTGATTTCCTTATAGTCACATAAAGCTGCCTCTGTTCCCTCCTTCTTGTATAAATTAAATGCATATTTCTTTTTCCTCATCATGATCTTTAAGTCATTGTTAAGCCACATGGGATGTGATTTACTCCTATTCATTTTATTTCCACATGGTACATGCTGATGAGTATGTTTATTTAGTAAGGATTTGAATGTTGTCCATTTATTTTCAGTATTCTTCCCTGTAAGTTCTTTGTCCCAGTCTATATGTTGTATTGCTGCCCGTAGCCCATTAAAGTTAGCCCTTTTAAAATTTAGAGTTTTTGTTGGCCCCTTACAACTCTGTTTTTTGTATTCAATCTCAAATGAGACTTTGTTGTGATTACTGTTCCCCAAGGGTTCCCCTATTTTTACATTTGATATTATATCAATATTACTTGTGATGACTAAATCCAAGATGGCCCCATTTCTAGTAGGTTCTTGTATTACCTGGGCCAGATAATGATCCCTGAGTGTACTCAATAACCTGCTCCCCTTAGCTGAGCTGCTGGTCTCGTTTATCCAGTTTATATCAGGGTAATTAAAGTCTCCCATTATTAGAACTTGCCCATGCTTAGCTGCATTTCCAATCTGTAACAATAATTGTATTTCCTCACTTTCAGTTATATTTGGGGGTTTATAGCATACTCCCACCAATATGCGTTTAGAATTAGCTCCTCCACTATTTAGCTCAACCCACAAGGATTCAATGATGCCGTTAGTGCCAGCATAAATATCTTCTCTGACTATAGGCTTAAATTCAGGCTTAACATAAAGACAGATCCCTCCTCCTCTTTTACTATTTCCCCTATCTTTCCTAAATAGGTTATAACCATCCAGATTAACAGTCCAGTCATGAGATTCATCCCACCATGTTTCCGTAATGCCTATTAAGCCCCATTTTTCTTGTACTGCTAATATTTCTAGCTCATCCATTTTCCCAGGCAAACTTCTTGCGTTAGCAATCATACACTTTATGTTGCTATGGCTCTGCTGTTGTGAAGTGCCTGCCACTGTATTTGAGGCCCCTATTAATACCTCCCTACTTTCTATTGTAACCCTCCCCCTTCTCCTCCCCCATGGGTAACTAATTCATCCCTTTCCCTCTCTACCCTATTTACCCCAATACTTCTATATAGTCCCTCCCCCCCCACCTACAAGTTTAAAAATTCCCCCAGACGTTCTACCATCCTATCCCCTAGCACAAAAGCGCCCTCCTCATTAAGGTGCAATCCATCCCTGCTATAGAGATTGTACCCAAGTGAGAAGTCAGCCCAGTGCTCTAAAAACCCCAAACCCTCTGCACTGCACCACTTTTTTAGCCACGCATTAACCTCCCTAAGCTCCTTCTGCCTCCCTGGGCTAGCACGTGGCACTGGTAGTATCTCAGAAAATACTAACTTGGAGGTCCTTGCTTTAAGCTTATTCCCTAATTCTCTAAAATCATTCTTTAGGACGCTCCATCTTCCATTAACTTTGTCATTGGTACCAATGTGTACCAAGACCGCCGGTTCATTACCAGCCCCTCCCAATAATTTATCCACCCGATCCACAACATGCCGAACCCGAGCACCCGGGAGACAGCAAACTGTTCGATTGCTAGGATCTGGGTGACAAATTACCCTGTCTACCTTCCTAATAATAGAGTCACCTACCACCAAAACATGTCTGTTGCTCTGCCTATTCTGCCCTCCCTCTCCTCCAGTAGAACTGTTCTCCCGGCTGTTAGAGGGAACAGCTCTATCTGGCATTGCCATTCCTGAATGGACATCCCCAACAGTTTCACTCAATCTGGCAAATCTGTTGGTGTTTGCCAACTCAGAACTGGCCTGCCTCCTCCTGTTCCCCCTGATTCCCCTTCTAACTGTAACCCAGCTACCTCCCTGGCCATCCTCACTAGCCCCAGCTCCTCCCTCCATACTAGGCCCAGCTAAACTGTGCTCCGTGAGCACCAACTCCCTTTCCAGTGGAGCAATATCACTAAGTGCTGCAATTCTCCTCTCCAGATCTTCAATTTGAGCTTCCAAAGAGGCAACATGCTCACACCTGTCACAGAGGTATGGACCCTGGATCATCTGTTCCAGTAGTGCATACATTTGGCAGGATGTACACTGAGTGAGGTTTCCACTGGACTGACTCATGATTATCAGTTACAAAAATACAGTGAGAAAACAGAAAACAACAAAATACACACAGATATAACTTACACAGGCCAAGCCACACCCACTCTCACCTGTACTCTGATTAATGCAACATACAGAAAACTCTGCACTGACTTAGAGCGGATTCAAACCAGACCTCACACAAATGCACCCAGATATAACTACACAGACCAAGCCACACCCACTCTCACCTGTACTATGATTAATGCAACAGACAGAAAACTGTGCACTGACTTAGAGCGGATTCAAACCAGACCTCACACAAATGCACCCAGATATAATTACACAGACCAAGCCACACCCACTCTCACCTGTACACTGATTAATGCAACAGACAGAAAACTGTGCACTGACTTAGAGCGGATTCAAACCAGACCTCACACAAATGCACCCAGATATAACTACACAGACCAAGCCACACCCACTCTCACCTGTACACTGATTAATGCAACAGACAGAAAACTGTGCACTGACTTAGAGCGAAATCAAACCAGACCTCACACAAATGCACCCAGATATAACTACACAGGCCAAGCCACACCCACTCTCACCTGTACTCTGATTAATGCAACAGACAGAAAACTGTGCACTGACTTAGAGCGGATTCAAACCAGACCTCACACAAATGCACCCAGTTATAACTACACAGGCCAAGCCACACCCACTCTCACCTGTACTCTGATTAATGCAACAGACAGAAAACTCTGCACTGACTTAGAGCGGATTCAAACAAGACCTCACACAAATGCACCCAGATATAACTACACAGACCAAGCCACACCCACTCTCACCTGTACACTGATTAATGCAACAGACAGAAAACTGTGCACTGACTTAGAGTGGATTCCGAGGTATGAACAATATTGGAATAGGGGTGATGATGGTGAAGTGAAATAGCAATATGTGATAAAGTAGAATTGTAGGAGTGACAGTGCAATGGGGGAAGTACTTGAATAGTACTGGAATAGTATGAGGTATGGGAGCTACTAAAAACTGGTCAGAATGGAGTGACTGCTTCAATGAGTGATATTGCAGAAAGCATAGAGAAACTGCAGAGTGAGAGATATTCTTAGAGACAAATTCATCAGAGCAGATAGGTTTAGTGTCCAACAAAGGAAACTATATAGGAGATTAGCATGTGCACCTTATCACTGCTGTAAGGGATAGGACTGACATACCTTTCATAACATACAGCTAGAACTGAGCCCGTCTCATGAGGTCTGATGTGGCTGCAATGTGCAGCAGCTAATAAGGTCTGATGTGGCCACAATGTGTAGCATCTAATGAGGTCTGATGTGGCTGCTATGTGCAGCATACAATGAGGTCTAGTGTGGCTGCAATGTGCAGCGACTAATGAGGTCTGATGTGGCTGCAATGTGCAGTAGCTAATGAGGTCTGATGTGGCTGCTATGTGCAGTAGCTAATGAGGTCTGGTGTGGCTGCAATCTGTAGCAGCTAATAAGGTCTGGTGTGGCTGCAATGTGCAGCAGCTAATGAGGTCTGGTGTGACTGCAATGTGCAGCATCTAATGAGGTCTGATGTGTCTGCATTGTGCAGCAGCTAATGAGGTCAGATGTGTCTGCAATGTACAGCATCTAATGAGGTCTGGTGTGGTTGCGATGTGCAACAGATAATGAGATCTGATGTGGCTGCAATGTGCAGCAGCTAATGAAGGCTGGTGTGGATGCCATGTGCAACAGCTAATGAGTTCTTATGTGGCTGCAAACGCTGAATGGTGGGGGAGAGTGCGTAAGGAACAAGAGAGACGTACAGCGCGGGGCGGCTGAACACAAGTGAAGAGAGAGGGTGACGCGGGAGCGGACTAACCTGGATATTGTAACCGAGTGGAGCTAACAGTAAGGAGGTCCAGAGGGTGCGGGATAGGATAGATGGGAGAAGACAGGATAGGAACAGAGGGCTAGTGAGGAGCCAGAGGGGCAGTGAATGGAAGAGCAAAGGCAACGACGGGGACCAGGTATGGAGTTCCAGATATAGGAGAAATGAGGGGAGAGGAGAAGGAGGTCAGCGGGACCGATTGGCACGTAGGGAGGGGTCTCGTCAGAAGGCAGATGAGGGTCCATTGACTGGAGCCAGCAGCATACATTTAAAGGATGAGAGGGAGTTCCGTCCCCTCTAACAATTTCTGGCTAACAATCAAGTATTTCACTCTACAAAAACAGCACCACAGTCAATTATAATGTCCACTCTTTCCTACTACGATTCTTGCATATTCTGCCAATCAACTTTTAGTAGCGTTGACTAGCATATTTTCCTACAAACTTACCACTGCTTTTGTGTCATTGTCTCTGCAATTATGGTTTGACCCACAGTATTTCCAAATTGCACATTTTTCGGCACGCTTACAGACACATTTAGTTTTGATATTACCTCTGTTTTGATGTCACACAGGTTTCTTGACATATTTCCCTCTCTATAAGCTTATGTCACTACTTCCCTTTCAAGTATATTTTCCTGGTGGAACCTTGCTAGAAATTAGCTAAATCGGTTCTTTTCTTTGGTATATACAATGGAGGTACAAGTAGTTGGGATACTGCAACATAATGGAGCTACAATACCTTCAATAAATAATTACTTAACGCAGGAAAAATCCAAAAGAGGTTGGAAAAAATAAATGTTAATAAAGCCCCAGGTCCTGATGTAATACATCCAAGGGTATTGAGGGAACTGGGTTCTTATTGGCCAAACCATTATATTACATTTTTCAAGATTCACTCAACACGCTACCCGATGACTGGCGAAAAACAGAGGTGATACTAATAAAGGAGCAAGAGAATTATAGACCAGTGAGTCTCACTTCTGTAGTGGGAAAGGTTATAGAAGGGTTAATAAGGGATAATATGCAAGAATATGTCTATTTGAACATGATTGAAAGAAGGAGTCAACGGATTTATGAAGGATAGGTTATGTCAAACAAATCAATTTGTTTCTATTAGCAGATTAGTAGGAACTTGGATCAAGGCAACTCAGTTGATATAGTCTTTTTGGATTTTCAAAGGCTTTTGATACAGTGCCACATGGAAGACTATTGTGCAAACTAAGGTGTTACGACCACCAGAATTGGGGAAACCACGCTCACCCTAATTCTCTCTCTGTGTGTCGCGACTTTTTGTTCAGATCTCACCGCACAGCCAAAACACCTTCTTAGGACAGCTCAAGACAGCAGAAATTAATTACTTGCCCCAGAAGAAAGACTCAGGCAGACATTTCTTTAGTTTTAGAATGTTCCACTCAGACTACGACACCACCTTTATGTAATGTGTCCAAATCAGACTGACACTTTTTTATTTTCAAGACATATTTTCAGATAACACAAAACACCCAAAACTTCCACCCAGTTCTTGCTCATCCTCCTGGGCAAAAGCTTGGCTTACCCCCACCCACATTCCTTCCTCCCTCATTGATCCGGTATATATTGGCTGTCAATAGAGGGGGAGTTAGATTTCCCTTGCTGAGTTTTACAACCCGGAGGGTTCATAAACTAGCTTCAAACTTTATGTTTTTTCCTTTGAGCAGGCCTGAGGAACTGAATCATTGAGGAATGCTGTTGAGAAGAGATGCTGCAATCCCAATAATTTTTTAAGGCCTTATTTTGTAGTTTTTTGTAGTTTGTTTTTTTGTTAGGTACAATTCAGGTTCATGAAGGCATCTTCTGCATCTGCAAGCATTGTGAAGGAAATGTATGAGGTGTAAGGTTTTCCCAGTGCCTCTCAGGTAGACATTCCTTCAATGACAGCCCCTCTCCTTAACATGTAGCTCCCACAATCTTAAAGCTATCATATAGCCAGATATCTAAGACATGATTGTTGTTAGTTGAAATGTAGACTAACTGCTATGGTGGTGGACTTGCAAGGTCTCACAATGGCATGTTGATGACAGCCAGCGTTGATATATGCACTAGTGAAGCATGTGATCCTGAGCTCAATATCATGCTGAGAACAGATAATTGGGTCTGATGTAAGTAACAGTAAATCTGACTGCTGACCTTTGTGTCTTTTCCGTATTAATGGGTATTTTCTCATATTGCTGATTATCCAGAGACCTAGCTAATAGTTAGTAATGCTTGCAGATGGGAATCAGGTGAGTTGGTATATTGGTACAGTTACAGTATTTAGCACTGTACTGTACATAATGTTGATTAGTTTTTTTTTATCCCCGCCGCCTTTTTTTTGTTGACCACTTTTTTTTAGATTTTTGTTTTGTCACCTCACTGTATGTGTGAAACTGGATTGGATTACACAGTTCAGAGGTGTAATCATCTGTTTCATTGAGCAGATCTAAACAAGTTGTAAGTGCTATGCACATTCATGGTTTCTTCAATTAAATGGAGTGATTTCTGATGATCCTTTTCTCATCAGATTCCAGTTGCAGTGGTGTAGTGACCACATGCGACCCTGGTAGGTACTAGGCAACATGCTTATTCTAGAATGTCACATTACCCCCTGTAGGTATCCCCTTTTTATTACAAGCCTCTTGCTCTCCTAGGATCCGCCCACACTATACCCATGATATTAATGCACAGTCTTGACCATTTCTGATTGTGGTCTGTATATGAAATAAAGCGTTGATATACCATTTTAACCATGTCAGTGTGTTTTCAATGGTTGGGTTATGGGACATCCACATACATCACATTTGTGTCACATTCCTATATATTTAAACTAATGAGCCCTAGTTACTATGCAATAGATCAATACATATTACATTAAGTAAATACATTATAATTATATAATAATAATAATAATAATAATAGTAATAATAGCATTAGATATCATATAATAATATATATCATATGTAATAATAAGAAAGGGTTAATACACATGCAAAGTCCATTTAGTGATACTGTAGAGTAGCAACATGCTCCTGAGGCCTGATAACAATATGACAGGTGATACTGGAGTGGGTTGCCAGTTCCTTCTCTAGTGGATTGTGGTTTGTCTGACCTCTCCGCTATGATGTGCCCACCTACAGTGGCCCTACATGGTATAGATCACAGCTTCATTCAGGTACACAAGCCCCTTCACCACCACCAATTAGTAATCCAGAAGGGGACCAGGGAAACAGGATTGCTAAGTGGTGGTGGTGAGGGGGTCTATGTACTTGAATGAAGCTATGAGCTATACCATGTAGGGCCACTGTAGGTGGGCAGGTCATAGAAGAGAGGTCAGAAAATGGCAGCCCACTAGAGAAGGAACTGGCAACCCACTCCATTATCTTTGGCATGCAAACCTTGTGGATACACACAGACAGATTCATTAGTAGGTATGCTGCAGTCCATAGGATCACAGACACAACTGAAGGACTGGACAACCATATGTGAGATGCTCCCCTGGTACTTGATATATACCATTTGGTGCTGTAATTTGGCCACTATTTGTTGTCCCAATCTAGATGTGATGAGTGAAATGTATATAAAACGATCTTTGTATTTTTAAGGTCCACATTAGAGCCTCTGTGAGTGTAAAAGGGTTAATTGGTCAGCCATTTGCATGTGTTTGTGTTGCAATTTAATGAGGTAGTGTGTCTTTAATAGCATTCAACATGTTACAGCATGGCTTTTCATATTGTCATTTGCATGAGCATTACAACCTATGAGGAAAATAAAATGTTATTTTTTGCTATATTTGGGAGTTGATGAACAAGTAATTGTAATGCCTTCCATTGCTTTCCGCATATTTTTAAGTGAATTGGTGTCTCTATATTGTAATTTGCAGTGTTCCTAACTAGTTTGTAAACCCTTTGCGGGTCCTATTTGAAACCCGTAAGCTTTGGACTGCCATTTTTGCAATTGAATAGGTATGTGCGATTTTCGTGATCAGATGTCTTGCGGCCTTGAAGGATCAAAGGCTTCGGGAGGCTGTAAGTTACAGGTTTAACCATCGCCGTTTTTTCAAGGCCTTAACTCGTAAGCCGTTTGGAGCACACAAAAAGACTCCAATTGAATAGAACATTGTGACCTCACTTACGCTCTACCAGATCAAGTGAAAGCTCAATTGAATAAGGCTCTAAGATCACCATGTTCCCATCAGCTGTATGGCACATAAATAATGAAAGATATAATTTGTTACAATGACTCCAGTAATCTACGTTTTGCAATTGATAAGTAGCAAAGCATCCAGTTATATTGTTTACTGTACTAATATAAACAATATTATACTTTTAGAATATCTTGTTTAAGTATAGATGGGTCAGCGGCAGTCCTTACACAAGAATATCCTGAACATCTGACACTGGGCTATATAATTGGGCTATCCTTGAATGAAGACATTTTCCTAGTTATACAACTTCTTACAAACTGACATTTTTTAAAGGTTATCTAAGATATGCAAAATGTATTTCTGTACTGCAATATGTTTTGACGTTTTTTATAATTTTGTAAATCGCATCTTCTGTAAACCTAATTTATCTTATTATTGAAAAAAATGTTTAGAAAAATTAATAATATTTTTAATACATTCTAAATAATGGTATATAGGAAACTAAAACAAATAGGTTAAAACATGTATACCTCAACCAGCATATCAACTTTCTAAATGAACAAACCTATAACCTATTAATGTAATTACAAAGGATCTTTGAAAACAACCAACAATAGCAGTGTCACAAGTCAGATTTGAGGGGCTCAGCACACACCTAATTCTCCTACTGCAGCCTATTAGAGCAATCTGCAGGTTGTGACTTTATGGTCATCTTAGCACACCAGCAATTTAGATCCGGACATCAGTCATGGAGCCACAGAGAAATCAGACCACACAGCGTTTAGTGTATACAGAGATATTTTAACCATCACAATATAAACCATCCCCCCAGTTCTAGCCCCAGAGAGGCATGTTCCATCTCCCTCCACACAAAGTCTTCTCTGTTAGAGGGGTTGGAATTCTTAGTGTGACCTCCTTACCCAGTAACCAGCCACAACCTTAGCTCCTCCAATCATGTCCGTTGCAGGTAGCCATCCTTATGCTGATTACCGCACTGACATGCTAACCAATATGTTACAACTCAGAGTTGACATGCTCAGTACAGTCATGGAGCCACAGAGAAATCAGACCACAACGTTATTTAGTGTATAGAAGACCGAAAACTTCTTTATTTGGAGTGTGACCTCCTCACCCGATCACTAGCCACAACCCCCCTCTCCTGTCGTTAGATATCTAAGAGTTGGGGGTTATCTGGCCAGGTCACTTCAGATCCCAGACCTGTGTTTTGATGGTAGGTGAAGTGTATCACTTTATGACTATATTAGACTAGGGAGTAGAGAAACACCTGGGAATTCCACATCAGCACCACACGTTTCTGCTTAATTTATTACCCCATATCTCCCTCCATTGCCCCCTCTGACCAAACAAACATTCCAGACGGCCATATACTCATTCAAATTCTAGAAGAGATAACTATCACACTAATAAACTGTACATGCCAGAAAGTGTAAGAATCCCAGATAACAGTGGTACATATGGGGTGCTGGGGAATCCCATTATGGCCCCAAATCAGTCATGACAAGCAGGGGCCCATTTAATTCCTTCTACATTCAAGTAAACAGTCCACTGAGCCAGCTCTCACAGCAGAAGTCACTAATGACTTACTCACCGCCAAGTC
Source organism: Discoglossus pictus (assembly GCA_027410445.1). Lineage (NCBI taxonomy): Eukaryota > Metazoa > Chordata > Amphibia > Anura > Alytidae > Discoglossus > Discoglossus pictus. The sequence continues at coordinate 117,307,675 of CM050166.1, read as the reverse complement.
AAAAGGTCACTTTTCTATTCTACTTCAACTGGATCTCTCTGCTGCCTTTGACACAGTCGACCACCCTCTTCTACTCCAAATCCTCTGCTCCCTCGGCATTGTAGACACTACTCTTTCATGACTCAAGTCATACCTACAAGATCAAACATTTAGCGTCTCCTTCTCTGACACCTCTTCTTTTCCTCACCCTCTGTCTGTTGATGACCCACAAAGTTCAGTCCTAGGCCCCCCTATTCTCCATCTACACTTTCTCACTTGGTACCTTTAATAAACACCTTTGGGTTTCAGTATCATCTCTATAACGATGCCACTCAAATCTGCCTCTCAGCAACAGATCTATCCCCCCAACTGCCTCTCAAGTGTATTCTCCTTGGAGAATCTGCTCACCACCTCAAGCTCAACATGCCTAAGACCAAACACCCAATCTTTCCACCCTCTACTACAACTTTAATTCCTCTCACTGTCAACAATGCCATCATCACTCACACCTCCCGAGCCAGTTGTCTTGGGGTTCTACTGGACCCTGAGTTCTCTCTCATCCTTTACATACTGCATCTAAAAAACATTTCCAAAATACGTCATTACATTACACAAGAGACAACTAAGATTCAAATACATTCTCTCATCATTTCTTGTGTTGACTACTGCAACTTGCTTCTTGCTGGCCTGCCCATCACCCGTCTATTCCCACTTATCACTAATCCATAATGAATGCCTCTGTTAGACTCATCTATTGTACACAACGTTCAGTGTCACACTACTCTGTCAATCACTCCACTGGCTTGCATTAACCTCCAAAATAAAATGTAAAATCATGACCCTAACCTACAAAGCCCCAAACAATGGTGCACCTTCTTATATAAATGCCCTCATCTCCAAATACTTTCCCACTCGCCCTCTTCGCTCTTTTAATGACCTTCTTCTTTCCACCACTCTTATCACCTCCTCTCATTCCCGCATTCAGGACTTTTCTCGTGCTGCCCCTATTCTCTGGAACTCCTTGCCCTGCTCCACCAGATTATCTCCCCTCCTCAAAACTGTCAAAACCTCACTAAAAACACACCTGTTTAAAGAAGCTTATCACCATCCACCCTAACATGCACATCACTTATAACTATGTCTGTTTCATTATACAACAACCAGGGTAGCACACAATACAATACTCAAGGGGTTAATAAATATAAGGAAACCTCATGGATATGTAATGTAGAGGAAACAATCTCCCACAGTCAATTTTAAGCTATTGAGATTAGCATAGGGGCCATAGTTTCAAAACAAATGCTTCTCTCATTCAGGTTAGCCCTCTGAGCCACAAAGGCTCCTCCTTTCTGTGAGGACTTATAGAAAGCATAGAAAAAAGTCTGGAATTGCTGGCTAGTATCCTTGCAATTATAATTTCTTTTCACACCACTATTAAGGGAATGTTTAGGTTTGAGTCTTGTAAGGCATGTTAATATGTAATATCTACAAAAATATTTATGGAACCATTCACCAGGGCTAAGTATAAAATTAAAAAATTCCTTAAAGGTACACTGTCACCCCAAATTCAAGTTGTTTGAAAAACTGGCTATATATTGAATTACATGTTTTAATCCTGAGAAATTCAGAATTATTCATGCTACATTTTTATGCAAATGAGTATCTCCTGAAAACATATTAGTCTGATTATCTGTCTACGTGTTAGCCATATAAATGTTGCCACTCAGTTAGATACACTCCCATCTTTATCAAGTACTCTGAGCTATGAAGTAACATATTGAGCCACACATTAGCAACCAAAATAAAATATTTCTCAATAATTATTTACCATAACGAAAAAAGGCTAGCATAATGTATATCCGTTTTTCAAGTTTTTTAAGATAATACAAGCTTCCTGTTAGGGTGACATGATCCCTTTAATTGTAGATCCAGTGCGGTGGTGTGTGTGGCTGTCTGCAGTTTCCCAGGATTTATGCTGAGAAAACTACTAGACATTTCCAGTGTTGAATCGTTGAATTCTAGAACATATAGGAGTTATTAAAAAAAGTAATTGAGATATCTGTATCTCTACAATTCATTATCTTCATAATGATCTAGGTACTATCATATTTGTTGCTATTGAACAGATTAGAATGGAGAGTGAATGGATATATCACCATAAAGCTCAAAGTCCCATGAATTTAATGAAGCTTTCTCTTTTACTGTTTGTTTATAAAGACAGTTTTTTGTAGCATAACATCATACAATTGATAGACTTGGTAAATATCATTCAATTCGACATCTGTCTTGCATTTATTGCTATGTGTGTGGCTGTAACTATTTAGCAGTTAGTGTATCTTACTTCGTTAAAAATAACTGAGTTTTCCCTTACTTACTGATTTCATTCTGAACAATGCATATCAGCAATTTTGATATTAAACTTTTGGATTCACACATAGGTTGTATACCTATCTGCCTGTTTTGATTGTTTATATTCTACTTGGCTGGTTTGTGTCTTGTCATCTCGACAACCAGTTCACATAATTTTCTAGTTTTAATGTCCTGGAATTTTCACGTATAAATATAAAAGGCTGATGAAACGCGGTCCAGGAGGTCCATACTTGGCTCATCTTGAGAGTACCATGCCATAGGGAGACACTTTATCGCTCAATACTTAATGTCCTCTATACTTTTGATTCATTGGAGTGAGTGGTTACAATGGCATTATGTGAAATATACTTTCTGGTAATGTGAGAACGAAAAGGGATGTGCAAATTTTACATACATGGATATTAGCCAGCAATTTTGGTCTACTGAATGAGCCAAACATCCCTTTGGAAATGAATGAGTAATTCAGAGCTCACACAATCACAATGAAGAAAATATGTACTCTCTTCTTTTGAAATGATAATAACTTATGGTAGTTTGTATTTACACTGAGAGGGATTTCAGTAGGTCTTTTCTTTTTTTATTGTTGTTTTAAAGACCTTAGTAATCACCTTCTTAGATTATAGGTTTGTTACTTGATAAGGTTGAAATGCTTGTTGAGCTATTCTATTTTAACAATTTTGTTTCCTAGATGCAGTTTTTTAGAACTAAAGATGATTATTTTAGCTGAAATTATTTTTAATTAATAGTCAAATAGTTCTTGGATTTCTATGGAGAAATAACTAACTGCATGCATTATGGGATATGTGTACATAACATAATACATTTTGTCAATCTACTGTATTACCAAGTGGGCCCCATACATTTTGGGTGATGAAAGGACTGCTCACAAAGTGCTTCAGATTCTGGCTCTGCTGAGTTTTGGGTTTGTGTTTTGTCATTTTGGTACACTCTTAAACCTGTCACACACAAGGCACTGCAAGTCACACACAACATATACAAGTCTCATGTGCTTACATACAACACACAAAACACTGCAGACAAGACACACAAGAGTGCATACACATACGGTTTTATGCAGCAAAACTTGCCTCATTATGGTTCGTCTCTATCACAACACTGCACAGCTGTGTGATATGTATTTACCCCCTTTGTTATGAAGCCCATAAAAAGCTCTGGTGCAACCAATTACCTTCAGAAGTCACATAATTAGGGAAATGATGTCCACCTGTGTGCAATCTACTTGTCACATAATCTGTCATTACATATACACACCTTTTTGAAAGGCCCCAGAGGCTGCAACACCTAAGCAAGACTCACCACTAACCAAACACTGCCATGAAGACCAAGGAACTCTCCAAACAAGTAAGGGACAATGTTGTTGAGAAATATAAGTCAGGGTTAGGTTATAAAAAAATATCCAAATCTTTAATGATCCCCGGGAGCACCATCAAATCTATCATAACCAAATGGAAAGATCATGGCACAACAGCAAACCTGCCAAGAGACGGCCGCCCACCAAAATTCACGGACCGGGCAAGGAGGGCATTAATCAGAGAGGCAGCACAGAGACCTAAGTTAACCCTGGAGGAGCTGCAGAGTTCCACAGCAGAGACTGGAGTATCTGTACATAGGACGACAATAAGCTGTACGCTCCATAGAGCTGGGCTTTATGGCAGAATGGCCAGAAGAAAGCCATTACTTTCAGCAAAAAACAAAATGGGACGTTTTGACTTTGCGAAAAGGCATGTGGGAGACTCCCAAAATGTATAGAGGAAGGTGCTCTGGTCTGATGAGACTAAAAATTAGCTTTTCAGCCATCAAAGAAAACGCTATGTCTGGAGCAAACCCAACACATCACGTCACCCAAAGAACACCATCCCCACAGTGAAACATGGTGGTGGCGGCATCATGCTGTGGGGATGTTTTTCAGCAGCTGGGACTGAGAAACTGGTCAGAGTTGAGGGAAAGATGAATGGTGCTAAATACAGGGATATTCTTGAGCAAAACCTGTACCACTGTGCTTGATTTGAGGCTAGGACGGAGGTTCACCTTCCAGCAGGAGAATGACCCCAAATACACGGCTAAAGCAACACTTGAGTGGTTTAAGGGGAAACTGTAAATGTGTTGGAATGGCCTAGTCAAAGCCCAGACCTCAATCCAATAGAAAATCTGTGGTCAGACTTAAAAATTGCTGTTCACAAGCGCAAACCATTCAACTTGAAGGAGCTAGAGCAGTTTTGCAGGGAGGAATGGGCAAAAATCCCAGTGGTAAGATTGGCCACTCTGCCATAAAGGTTGGCCACTCTGCCATAAAGCCCAGCTCTATGGATCATACGGCTTATTGTCGTCCTATGTACAGATACTCCAGTCTCTGCAGTGGAACTCTGCAGCTCCTCCAGGGTTACCTTAGGCCTCTGTGCTGCCTCTCTGATTAAGGCCCTCCTTGCCCGGTCTGTGAGTTTTGGTGGGCGGCTGTCTATTGGCAGGATTTCTATTGTGCCATGATCTTTCCATTTGGTTCTGATAGATTTGATGGTGCTCCTGGGGATCATCAAAGATTTGGATATTTTTTTATAACCTAACCCTGACTTGTCAACAAACATTGTCCCTTACTTGTTTGGAGAGTTTCTTGGTCTTCATGGCAGTGTTTGGTTAGTGGTGCCTCTTGATTGGGTGTTGCAGCCTCTGGGGCCTTTCAAAAAAAGGGTTTATATGTAATGACAGATCATGTGACACTTAGATTGCAAACAGGTGGACATCATTTGACTAATTATGTGACTTCTGAGGGTAATTGGTTGCACCAGAGCTTTGTATGGGCTTCATAACAAAGGGGGTGAATACATATCACACATACCAATTTTCTGTTTTCTATTTCTAAAAAAATATTTTTATTTATGTATTTTTCTCATTTCACTTCAGCAACTTAGACTATTGTGTTATGATCCATCACATAAAATTCAGATTAACAAAACATTGAACTTAAGGCTGTAATGTAACCAAATAGGTAAAAAGTCAAGGGGGTGAATACTTTTGCAAGGCACTGTAAATAGACAGCAGGGCAAACACATAACAGTTCCCACACAACAACATTTGGAACTGTGCATACCTTCACCCAAGTCCCCTTCTACCCAGAATCTGTAATATGCCTAATTGGTTCATAGGAAGAAGGGTCCTGTGCAAAATATAAAGGGATAAGAGGCTGTTCAGTGGGGGTATGATTTATAAATATAAAATAGGCTTGGAGATGTAATTTAATTGCAGCGCTAAAAATCTGCGTCTCCGGCCTAGGCCTAAACATGGACACTAATGAAACATATTAGAATAGCCTATACCTGTTTGAACAAACTGGAATAAAAATACACTATGTTATTTTAAATTTACAAGTTCAAATAGCAATATTGTGGCTTGTGGGGGTTGTTTTTGATTGTTGTTTTTCTAACCAATGCTTTGCTGTTTACACATATGAGAACTATATGGTTAATTCATGTGACCTGCCTTTATCAACCAACATTTCTTTAAATTAAATATTGCACATTCATTCCAATTTATACAAATATTATTAACATTTGTATTGTTGATAGGAAGGAAAACTATATTGACAATGTTATGCACAGCATAAAGGTTAAGAAGCAACACAACAGAAGATCGAGGGATGTCTTTGTTAGCTTCCATCTTTTGCTTCTGCATGTATTTTTTATTAAACATGAACTGAACACAGACCTGTTTAATAATCAACCTTACATTCATTTGCCATGCTGATCTTCACTCCTTTCTAATATGGCAAGAGCATATTTCCCTAGTGTCTCTGCATCCCTCAGGCTATGACATCAACTCTTTGTGATGCAGCACACTTCCCAAAAGCTCTTTGTGCATCAAATTGTACCCAGATGTTATTCTCCACCTGCATGTATGGGGCAAGATAACAAGCACCATACTCTGTATAATTTTATTACCGAGCTGGACATTTGTGTCAGTGCCAGTGGGACATTCAGTCATTCGAAGACTGCTCATTATTTTTGCATAGTATAACCCACAATAAAAGTAGTTTGAGAAAGCTGGATTATTTACCAAGATCGTTATTATTCATATTTTGAAACACTGTTTTCCTAACTGAATTCCCATAAAAATGTAGCTGTATCTGATGGATGTTAAGCAAAATGCAAACTAGAATTCTTCAACAAATTCCAATGTTGATTGATTCAACGTGAACTAGCGTACAGTTTATTGTGTAAGTTCATTCATCTGTGTTTAAAACGGTTTCATATTGTATAACTGCAGTAAGAGATAAAGATCAGGACATTACAGGGATGATTGATCAAGGTGTGAATTGAAAACTCAAGTAAGTTGTAAAATTTGTTAAGGAGCTTGTATGAGTTTTAATATTACTTATTGTATTTTTAATACTCCAATTATTTGTTTCACAAATGGGGTTTGTACCTAAACACGAATTCTGACAAGACAGGTGTGAGGATAGGGAGTGGGCAATTAATATCAACTTTGTGGAAAATCGGATCGAAATTGTTTTTAGAATTAAAATTCTATTTTTTTTTACTATGTTCCTAGTTCTATTGTATGTGTGCAGAAAAAATTGAAACCAACTTTAAAACACAACCATCACTTTGAATAATCTTCTGACCAAAATATATGTGAAGGTACATACCGCAAGACTGAAGATTTTTTTCTTGCATAGATAAATCTGCAAATAATAATGTTATCTAAAATGACTGTATCATGTCATTAAAGTGATGCATATGAAATAATAGCTAATGAAGAAGACTTAATTTATGAGCACATTTTGCATGGTAAGAAACATTTCCCTTGCAGTTAACTCTTTAGCCACTTTAGTTCACTCCTCTATCATCAGTTTGATAGACTTGTCACTAAGGGAATATAATTATAATTAACTACATAATGATTCTTAGAGATTAGCAAAATCATTATATCAAAGCTGTAAAAATGGTACTTACTATGTTTAAACAAACTTCAAAATTGACCTACAGAAGAACTACTGTATATTAATGTGCTATCTCCACCCTTTTCTGTCCTACTTTATTGTGAGAGTTTCATGTTGACTTCTCACCAAATCACATTATATGCCAGGGTAGTTATTTCTCCTCACAATAGCAGGAAGTGGAGGTAGAATTATATATGGCTGTACATTGAATCAGCGACACTTTATCACACATTACCTTTAATGAATTACATAATTAAAAATTCCCTTCAAGAAATGAAGTGTTTTTTTTCCATATGTTATGCACTCGTTACATTTTACTTTACAACATGATCCCATCACAGATACATATGAAACCAAAAATATTCTTGCAAATCCTTCCATGAATTACATAGGTCATGTTATTATCAATAGCAATATGTGTATATTTGTATTTGTAACATTAGTTTATATCTGCCCCCAGTCTAAATAATATAAAACCTATTCATATTCCTTCGTCAACTCAAGGGTATGATCAAGGCACTGCTATAAGATGTTTGTCTCTGCTAAATCCATAGACTAATCTGGACTTCTGAGAAGAAAAAAAATACAAGAATCTAAACAACAGGAAAGCTAATATTAACAATCCCCGAACTCACTGCAGTCACTCCTGTAAAAGCTGCAGAGATTGCAGACAAAACCTTAGCTATAGCTAATTAACCAGCCTCCAGGTAGATGAATGATGTGTGTGGCTAATTAGAGAGAGTTTAAAAGCCTGCAGTTGTTCACGCAATGTGTTGCTGACTGAGCTCCTAAGAGAAGCTAGACCTAGTCCTGTCCTTACCTGGCTCATCTGGGAGCCTTCTTTATAAGCATGGGACTGAAAACAGCTACAATTTGCTATATGAAAGAGTCACCTTTTGTTTACTGTCTGTTGTTATTTGGTTTTCAGTAAACATGCTGTTGCAGTAGGTCTGTGCGCATATATATATAACAATCTATGCTAAATCTTCAAGAGTTTTACTGTAAATTCCAATTCACTTTGCTGTCCTGTTTTCAGCATCCTCCTTATTGCCTAAAAGAGAACAAACTGTCATAAACTTTAGTTTGTCAACTTGCCAATCAGTTTTTTATCCCTTACCTGCACTGAAAAGGTGTACAGAAGTTTTCTGAACAAATAAAAACATTCTGAATAACATAATGTACTGTATAGTTTGGAGCTAGATCACATTTCTCAAACATGTTCAAGCATCAATCCTTGGGTGCCAGCACAACTCTTTTCAGGATGTTCCTCTTGGAGCTAAAGCCCAAGTGCACTCAAACAAGATATCCTTAAAATCTGATCTGATACTGGTCATTGAGCAATGAGTACCACTTTCTGTGGGTAAATGTGTAATTGAATAAATATTTGGGTTAATCTATTGATACATTTATCTAGAACAGGGTTTAACAAAACGTTCAATGCACATAAAAATAGGAACTCTGACCCTCATTCAATTGAGCCTTTTGGGAGATCCGTCCTCGGAAATAGAGCCTGTAACTTATTTTGCTATTCAATTGGCTTCCTTTTGTGGGCTCCGATCGAAGTACGGGCTCTGAGCTGTGATTCATTGTGATCCATTGCGATTGTTCAAATTGCAGGTTAATGTCCGTCCAAGCCTTTTTATCTTTTACGGCCATAAGACTTCTGAACGCTAGCGAATCACTATTCAAATGCTCCGATCTCCCTCGCTAACAACTCTGTTAAGCCCACATATGGCAAAAATCAAACCACAAATTACTGGTAACAGGGAGGTCTCTCAAAGGGCTTAATGACATGTATGAAGTGCTGTAAATGCATATATAAACACTCTACTGTACTTTTATTAAAACGGAAAGTGATATTAGGTCTTAGAATTATTAGCACGCTATTCCCAAGCTCGCAAATCGGGCCCAAAAAATACTTGATTTCATGTTTAATTTCCGTGTTATATCGACCCTGGCAATCAATGTGTTAATACATATAATCGCATGTAATAGAATATGATATTTACGGCTTTATCAATATTGCATTATATCTTGAATGTGGGTCCGATCGCAACTCATAATTCAAGCCTGTAGGACTTTGAAATCCAACCTCATTGACGTCCTACGGGCTTGAACATGATCGCTGATGATAGGCCGTAACTCGTGGTTAGAAACAGCCAATGGAATGTGGGTCTGATTGTGACTTGTGGTTCAAGCCGTAATGTGGTAGACAGGGTAAGGGATGAATTATCTACTTATGAGGAAGGAGAAAGGGGGAGGGTTAGTATAGTCAAGTGGTTTTGCTAAGTAACTCAAGTGAAGAATATCACTTTTAAACTGCAGAGTTATAGAAACATAAATTGTATGCTTGCTATTGCAAGAAGCTTGCCAGGGAAAATAATGGGTGAGTTAGAATGATCACATATTATAATTGTCCAACTACGAATCGTCGTCACGCTGTGTTGCGTAGTGCGTACGACTTAGCGATGAGCGCCACAGGCGCTCACCGCCGGCGAGCCTCGTGCAGTGAGGCTAGGCGTTAAACCGTACCAGTTTGCCGATCGTACGAGTTTGGTGATCGGTGCTCATTGCGTAGCGAGGCGAGCCGGTACGTTAAACCGTAGCACTTTGGCAATGAGCGCCGCAAAACCGTTAAACCGTAGCACTTAGAAAAAAAGAATACGAGATGAAAAAAAATTACGAGATAAGTGGCGGAACCAAAACAATAAAAAAAAACACTAAATACACACTAAAAATAAAAAAAAAGGTCACTTACAGCATGGGGAACCAGGCAGGACGTCTGGGAGTGAGTTGGAACTCCAATTTACATCGATTTAGCCGAGTTACAAAGATCGAAAATCGGCTAAGCGAGAAAAAAATGGCAGCCGGAAAAAATGAAAACGAGGCTATACTACTACGAACTGCGTAAAACACAGCCACAGACGTATGTGCTCGAAAAACAACGAGACAAAGGATGCAGATTAACCGCACAATGAGTAAAAAGACAATAGCGAGTACATTTACGAAACGCAATCACAGATTTACGCATTAATACAGATTTAACGCCTTTGTCTCGCGCAACATCGGATTTCACGCCTAAAACAACGCATTTGAGGAAATATAAGTTGAAAGTTAAAAAAATAAAAAGTAAAAAAAAAAAAATGTGTATTTATTTTAAGAAAAAAAAAAGGGACAAATATAGTGGAGTCATTTTGTGTTGCAAACAAATTTCACAACATTTAATTCTTATTGACCGTCATTTTACCCTTTTACCATATTTAAACCGTAGTACTTTAGCGGGCTTAGCGATGAGCGCCGCAGGCGATCAGCGCCCGGCGAGGCTCGCGCAGCGAGGCAAGCCGTTAAACCGTAGTACTTTGGCAATGAGCGCCGCAGAAAAAATGGCCGCTGAACAAAATGAAAACGAGGCTACAACTTTCCAAACATACACATCTCATTGCCGTCATTTTTTGACGGTCAATACGCTAGTCACATATAATTGTTGAACTATGAGACGTCGTCACGCTTTGAGTGGTGCGTACGACTTAGCATAGCTAGGTGATCGTTAACTAAGAGCAATAAGGCGATGAGCTCCGAAGGCGCTCATTGCCTGCGAGGCGAGCCATTAACACACTGATTTTGCAGCACTTGGGCGCTAAGCGCCAAAGGCGCTCACTGCCTGTGGGCCTCGCAAAGCGAGGCGAGCAGTGGAAGAAATGAAGCATGCAGAACTTAGCCAGAAAGGAGCGCCAAAGGCGTCCTGCGAGCCTCGCCTCCAAAACGAGGCTACACGACCCTGGACAGTGCAACACACCGCCAACCGCGTACCACTTTCACCCAGGAACGTACAAGGTACACTATTACAAAGGACGGCAAATACTCGTGAACCGCGTAGCACATAGACAAATAACGCAATTTTAAAACCCTAACTTGCAACTAACAACATTACGGATCTAAACTAGCGCTTTACACAAATAAACCAACGGTTTGCCCTCGCACACGCAGCCTATTTCTAATGCACAGTTGGGACATTCAAAACACTATCTCCTCAGGGCAGCAACAGTCCAACTGGACATTATATGCAGCAGGACAATAAAAAGAGATTGTTACCTCTTCAGGCTATTGATTGTTACATATATTAATTAGAAAAAGATGAACTATATTAATTTATTGATTTATCATTTAATTAATTAATTAATTAATTAGTATTTTAAAAAATAGAGAGAAGAGCCAAAGGACACGTGAGGAGAGGCTCGCAATGAGCACTGAAGGTCCTTAAAGTATAAAAAGATTAATATTGTGTGCCAAACAGCATTGCCATGGCTTAACATTTTATTGACCGTCATTTTTTGATGGGCAAGTCACTAGTAAGATATAAATGAGAAATGGGACTTTACAGGCAATAGTTTTGACTATCATGACTGGAATAATAATTTGGATGGTTAAAGATGGCTGTAGATAGGTTCCAAGCAATAGGAGTGTTAAGCGAAACAGATCTAAACGGCGTCATTTTACACACACAGGCCATCATTCAATTGCAATTTGGCCAATTGAATAGGGCTCTAAATAAGCACATAACATATTTTTTTTAAGACATTTTAGTTACTAAGCATCTATCCAAAAGCAAGGTTTTTACTAACTAAAAACTTCTTTAAAAAAAATAAGATATGTGCTTATTTAGAGCCCTATTCAATTGGCCAAATCACAATTGAATGAGGGCCACAGCCATTAATGTCTAAACAGTTGGCAACAAAAGTGAGTACACCCCTAAGGGCAAATGTCCAAATTGAGCCCAATTAGCCATTTTCCCTCCCCGGTGTAATGTGACTCATTAGTGTTACAAGGTCTCAGGTGTGATTGGGGAGCATTGGGGAGCAGGTGTGTTCAAATTGGTATTATCGCTCTTACACTCTCATACTGGTCACTGGAAGTTCAACATGGCACCTCATGGCAAATAACTGTCTGAGGATCTGAAAAAAAGTATCGTTGCTCTACATAAAGATGGCCTAGGCTATAAGAAGATTGCCAAGACCCTGAAACTGAGCTGCAGCACGGTGGGCAAGACCTTACAGCGGTTTCACAGGACAGGTTCCACTCAGAGCAGGCCTCGCCATAGTTGACCAAAGAAGTTGAGTGCACGTGCTCAGAGTCATATCCAGAGATTGTCTTTGGGAAATAGACGTATTAGTGCTGCCAGCATTGCTGCAGAGGTTGAAGGGGTGGGCAGTCAACCTGTGAGTGCTCAGACCATACGCCGCACACTGCATCAAATTGGTCTGCATGGCTGTCGTCTCAGAAGAAAAACAGTTTGCTGAAGACAAGCAGACTAATGACATGGGCTACTGGAACCATGTCCTGTGGTCCAAGATAAACTTATTTGGTTCAGATGATGTGGCGGCAACCAGGTGAGGAGTACAAAGACAAGTTTGTCTTGCCTACAGTCATTATTTCCCCTGAAATAAACCGGATGAATAAGACAAGCAGTTCAGCTAAGGGAGCAGGTTCTTGAGTACACTCGAAGATCATTATCTGGCTCATGTTATACAAGAACCTACTTGAAATGAGGCTATCTTGGATTTAATAATCACAAATAATATTGATATGGTATCAAACGTTGAAACAGGGGAACCTTTGGAAAACAGTGGTCACAACACAGTCTCATTTTAGACTGAATTAAAAAAAAAGACTTGTAAGAGGCCAACAAAAACTCTTACTTTTAAACGGGCATATTTTAATGATCTAAGGCCAGCAATACAATGTATAGACTGGGACAAAGAACTGACTGGTAAAAATACTGAACTTAAATGGACAACATTCAAATCCTTACTAAATTTACATACTGACCATATTTACATAAAAAAGATGGAACAAAGACATAGTTTTATGTGGGTACAAGGAAATCAATAAGGCTTTCAAAAAGGCTATTAGACTGGATAAAACAGAAAATCAAAAGGTAGATCCAAAGGAGAGTAAGATAACAGGATTTTACAAGTGGATTTACCTTACAAGTAAAGGCTGATAAACTGCAGAGTGCACTAATTGTGCCCAGGTGAGAGGGGTGTGGCTTGACTGTTCAACTTGTATAAAAGGTTTGTGAGCTGGTTTGGGGCCTGTTTACAAGTGGATTTACCTTACAAGTAAAGGCTGATAAACTGCAGAGTGCACTAATTGTGCCCAGGTGAGAGGGATGTGGTTTGACTGTTAAACTTGTATAAAAGGTTTGTGAGCTGGTTTGGGCCTGTTTACAAGTGGATTTACCTTACAAGTAAAGGCTGATAAACTGCAGAGTGCACTAATTGGGCCCAGGTGAGAAGGCAGAAGTTAATATAAACAGGAGAAGGGGAACTTGTGAGCTTGCGAACATTTTCAGTATCAACTGCAATTCTAGTAAAAGCCTAGGAGTTTGAATAAAAGGAGGGACTTCAAAGAAAAGGGAGGGCAGATTTATAGTGCAAAGGAGGAAAACTTTATATAAATATATTATTTTATATTCTTTATTTTTCCCACTGAAATTTTGTAGACAATAATAATAATAATTATGAGTCAGTCCAGTGGCAACCTTATTCAGTGTACATCCTGTCATATGTATGCAATACTGGAACAGATGATCCAGGGTCCATACCTCTGTGAGAGGTGTGAGCATGTTGCCTCTCTGGAAGCTCAAATTGGAGATCTGGAGAGGAGAATTGCAGCACTTAGTGACATTGCTCCACTGGAAAGGGGGTTGGTGCTCACTGAGCACAGTTTAACTGGGCCTAGCATGGAGGGTGGAGCTGGGGCTAGTGAGGATGTCCAGGGAGGCAGCTGGGTTACAGTTACAAGGGGAAGCAGGGGGAACAGGAGGAGGCAGGCCAGGTCTGAGTTGGCAAACACCAACAGATTTGCCGGATTGAGTGAAACTGTTGGGGATGTCCATTCAGGAATGGCAATGCCAGATAGAGCTGTTCCCTCTAACAGCCGGGCGAACAGCTCTACTGGAGGTGAGGGAGGGCAGAATAGGCAGAACAACAGACAGGTTTTGGTGGTAGGGGACTCTATTATTAGGAAGGTAGACAGGGTGATTTGTCACCCAGATACCAGCAATCGAACAGTTTGATGTCTCCCGGGTGCTCGGGTTCGTCAGGTTGTGGATCGGGTAGACAAATTATTGGGAGGGGCTGGAAACGAACCGGCGGTCTTGGTACATATTGGTACCAATGACAAAGTTAGTGGAAGATGGAGTGTCCTAAAGAATGATTTTAGAGAACTAGGTAATAAGCTGAAGGCAAGGACCTCCAAGGTAGTATTTTCTGAGATACTACCAGTGCCACGTGCTAGCCCAGGGAGGCAGAAGGAGATTAGGGAGGTTAATGCGTGGCTAAATATGTGGTGCACTAAGGAGGGGTTTGGCTTTTTAGAGCACTGGGCTGACTTCTCACTTTGGTACAATCTCTACAGTAGGGATGGATTGCACCTTAATGATGAGGGAGCTTTTGTACTAAGAAGTAGGATGGTAGAAAGGCTGGAGGAGTTTTTAAACTAGTAGGTGGTGGGGGGGGGACTAGATATAAGTAATGGGGTAGAAAGTGTAGAGGGTATAAGGGATGAATTAACAACTCATAGGGGAGGAGATGGGGGGAGGGGTAGTATAGTCAATAGGGAGGTAGTACTAAGTAATTCAAGTACAGTGGCAAGCAATTCAGAACTACAGACTCATAACATAAGGTGTGTATGCTTGCTAATGCCAGAAGCTTGCCAGGAAAAATGGGAGAGTTAGAATTATTAGCAATTAATGAAAAATGGGATTTAATAGGCATTATCGAAATGTGGTGGGATGAATCTCATGACTGGACTGTTAATCTGGATGGTTATAACCTATTTAGGAAAGATAGAGGCAATGGTAAACGAGGAGGAGGGATTTGTCTGTATGTTAAGCCTGAATTTAAGGCTATAGTCAGAGAAGATATTTATGGTGGACCTAGTGATAAAGTTGAATGTTTGTGGGTAGAGTTAAATAGCGGAGCAGCAAATTCCAAAAGAATATTAGTAGGAGTATGCTATAACCCCCCAAATATAGCTGAAAGTGAGGAAATACAATTAGTGTTACAAATTGGAAATGCAGCTAAGCAAGGGCAAGTTCTAATAATGGGAGATTTTAATTACCCTGAAATAAACTGGATAAATGAGACCAGCAGTTCAGCTAAGGGGAGCAGGTTCTTGAGTACACTCAGGGATCATTATCTGGCTCAGGTTATACAGGAGCCTACTAGAAATGAAGATATCTTAGATTTACTCATCACAAATAATATTGATATAGTATTAAATGTTGAAATAGGGCAACCTTTGGGAAACAGTGATCACAACACAGTCTCATTTGAGATTGAATTAAAAAAACAAACATTTTAAGGGGCCAACAAAAATTCTTAATTATAAAAGGGCAGATTTTAACGGTCTAAGGGCAGCAATACAAAGTATAGACTGGACAGAGAACTGATAGGTAAAAACACTGAACATAAATGGACAACATTTAAATCCTTACTAAATATACATACACAGCGGCATATACTATGTGGGAATAAAAGTAAAAGGAGTAAATCACAACCCATGTGGCTTAACAATGATTTAAAGATCAAGATACGGAGTAAAAAACAGGCATTTAAATTATACAAACAAGAGGGGACAGAGACTGCTTTACGGGAATACAAGGAAATCAACAAGGCTTGCAAAAGCGTGATTAGACTGGCTAAAATAGAAAATGAAAAATTAATTGCAAAAGAGAGTAAGACTAACCCTAAAATATTTTTTAAGTATATTAATGGGAAGAAGGCGAGGAAGGAAGCTATAGGAACATTAGAATGTGAAACAGGCTGTCTGAAAATTAGTGACCAGGAAAAGGCAGATGAGCTAAATAGGTTCTTTTCTTCGGTATACACAAGTCAGGTACAAGTGGTTGGGACACTGCAACATAATGGGGCTACACTACCTTTGCCGAATAATTGGTTAACACAGGAAGTAATCCAAAAGAGGTTGGAAAAAAATTAATGTTAATAAAGCCCTGGGTCCTGATGGAGGGGCTATGTTATGAAGAAAGACTAACCAAATTAAACTTATTTTCTCTAGAAAAAAGGCGTCTAAGAGGAGATATGATTACCTTATATAAATACATCCAGGGTCAGTATAAAGATTTGTCAGGGGAGCTTTTTGTGCCAAGAGGTTTTAAACTGACAAGAGGACATCCCTTGAGGTTAGAAGTAAAAAGATTCCACCTTAAAGAAAGAAATGGGTTCTTCACAGTAAGGGTGGTTAATCTGTGGAATTCTCTACCAGAGGAGGTGGTGACAGCAGATTCGATAGATAACTTTAAAAGGGGACTAGATTTATTTCTAATTAAAAAGGGAATTCAGGGTTATCATGGATAATTAGAGAGGCAGTATTGATCCAATTTTTTTTACATTTCCCCTTGAGACAATTGGCTAAGTCTCGCTTGTGTTTTTTTTTGTTTTTTTTTTCTATTTGCCTTCCTCTGGACTAATTAATAATAAAATAAAAAAAAACATTCAATAATTGATTAATAATTAATTAACAACTAATGAATTAATAGTTAATCCGAATATTGCAGATCAGAGGAGATCTTAAAAGGTTGAACTTGATGGACTGAAAGTCTTTTTTCAACCTTAATTACTATGTAACTATGTAACTTTGTAACATAATAATGGGAAGAAGCGCAGGAAGGAAGCTATAGGAACCTTACAATGTAAAACAGGCCCTCTGATAAATAGTTATCAGGAAAAGCCTGAAATAAGTAAATAAACTAAATACGTTTTTTTCTTTGTTATACATAAGGGAGGTACCAATGGTTTGGTCACAGTAACAAAATATAGAATACCTTCGCCAAAAAAATGGTTAATGCAGGAAGAAATCCAAAAGAGGTTGTAAAAAATAAGTGTTAATAAAGCCCAAGGTCCTTATTAAATATACCCAAGGGTACTAAGGGAACTGGGTTCTGTAATAGCCAAACCATTATATCTAATATTTGAAGACTATAATTGTATCTAATTTTTCAAGAATCAAGACTCACTCGCACAGCACTTGCACCACACTTGCACTGGAATTAAGCTAATTTGGACAACTCACTTATGCTACTCTCAGAATGCCCTGGATAAACCCCAGCTCATATCTTGCCAACAAGGCTGTATTTAAATCTTAGGAGCCACTATGCAAATATTCATTAGGTGCTTCTGGCACGAACACATAACCATCTTAGCATGTGTATTCTAAAGTATCAAATATGAATATAGAGGATAGTGTGTATGTATGAGTAATGAATTTATCCATATAAACACAATAACCTATCACTTCAGTTACAGTACTTGTTTTTTGCAAGCTATGTGGTCTATATGGTGAGCCCTATAAACTATTTCACCATTCTAAATTGAAGACGACACTGGAGACAAACAGGGAATATTGGTGAGAAGGAAAAAAAAACGTGATTAGGCAAGACTGCTACAAATGTGTCTGTTTTTGTGAAATAGTATAGCAGGAAATGGGTTTGTTTAGCAGATATTCAAACAACACTGTGTAGATATTCTGAAGCCAAAATAAGAGGTTGTGGATGTTAAATTTAAAATGTAAAAAGGGCAGTGTCAGAAACACTATAAATATACAGTATATTATATTCAGTAAAGAAGAATAATAAATGATTCACTATGTTAACCCTTTAGCTACCTGAGGAGTTTTTAATATCAGATTTCACAATACTACATTGCTGGCTGCTGTTTACACTGGTAGAAATGGTGTAAAGTGTCCATCCATATCATGTACATACCTTATTGTCTCTCTTGGGATGATTTCCATATTTCTGCTGTAATAAGGAGAAGAAAATAAGTGGTGGATCCCAGAGTGATTTCAGAATCCCAGGGAATTCTGGTGATTGTGGTTCTTTGTTGCTCTGTGTGGTTCTTTTTTGTATGCCATTTATATCAGGTATATCAACACAAAATTATAACTGCCAGTATGCTATGAAGATTGACAGCACAATGCAGTTTGAGAGGAGCTTTGCTATTATCACTCCCAAGGCACTAAATACTTCTTGGAAGGAATACTACTAAAACAGCACATGCTACGAACTGTGTTTTGAGGCATTTCTCAGTGATGTAACATGGTACCCCATTATCCTAGGTTCCCTAAGACAGCTGCCTACTCTTAAAAATCCAACCTTGTGTGCCAGGACTGCCTGTGTTATCACAACTGCCAGGCCCAGAGCATCATGGTCCTTCGTATTGAGGTTGTTTGCCATTGTACTATTATTTATATTGTTCTTTCAAGAAAATTGATTAAAAGTAAAAAAATAAATCCATATAATGTATTAATGTCATGTTCAAGGATACACCCCTCTTCATCACTATGTGGCTTTCAACAAGCCCTCATTGCAGATCCTGGCCCCTAGAATCTAAATGGCATCCTTGCTCATGACCAATGACATGTCTTTAACCCCATCATTGCATATTTTGGTCCATTTGTCAAAAAGCAGCACCATTCTCTGTATCTCCCTGGCCCTCTAAGCAAGCTAAAGGGGGGTCCACCAAACAACAGCTACAGATTCAGAGAAGGATCCAACCGAACATTTTTGGGCTTTCACCAAGTCCTCCTTTGCAGATTTGGCCCATAAATGCTAAACCAAGCCCTCCATTCAGATTGTGACCCATAGCCACTAAGCAGCATCTTTTGCCCATCTGCAAATTTTGACCCATGCTTATGTCCGCAAGGGCACTTAAAATACTGTGCCATGGTTCCAAACCCCTCAACACAGGAGAGGGACCTAAGCAAGATTGTAAAAACAAGCTTTAAGCAAACTCTTATGTTTGGCTGAGAAAAATGATATGAGTGTTTCCTATATTTGCTAGAAGTGTGTTTCTTTTTTTTCCTACTTTTAATTTTTGATTTTAGCAGAAATCATGATCCTCCCACTGTTAATTAGTTTACTATGCACACTGCACCCACTTTCAAGTGGCACTGATATTATTATTATTGCTGTTTTTTGTACTAAAATATTCAAGCTATACTGGCGTTAAGTACAAAGAAAACAAATACAATATTAAAACCATGGCGAAAAGTAGAGGGCCCTGTCTTTGAGTTTAAAATCTTACAATCCAAAGGGATTAATGAAACAAAAGGAGAAGTAATGAACAGGAAGAAACAGTGACTTTTCAGGTAATTGGAAAGAGAGTAGAGGGCTAATTAGTGAATAAGCTTGTGTGTTGAAAAAAAATGAAGGTGATGGCACTAAATCTATATATTAACACAAATCATAGATGGGTGGGTGTGGACAGTGTAGGTGGGAGTGACATTGACTGAGACCCAGCAGAAGTTATTGCTCAGTCCTGGTAGTAGAAGGAACTGGCAACATGTCAGATGGAGAGTTATTCTGTTGAGTGGATGGTATGAGGCCCAGTGATGTTGGCTGAGCTCCAGCAGATGTAACTGCTCAGTCCTGAAGTTAGATGGAACTGGGAAAATGTCATTTGCAGAGGGATTCTGCTTAGTTGATGATATAAGGCCCAGGGACATTAGCTGAGCCCTTGCAGAAGTGACAACTCAGTCCTGATGGTAGACGGAACTGGCAAAATGTCAGTTAGAGAGTGATTCTACTAATTGGATGGTATGAAGCCCAGCAACTTTCAGGCCTGGTTCTACCTTTTAGGAGCCCCTGGGCAAGAAAGTGGAGTGGGAGTGTTTACAGAATGGTATGCACGCACCCATGTTCCCCTTTCCTGTGCATGTATATTATTCTTTTGCTGTGTGAGCAAATCACAGACATTTCCCCATAACAGCCATTTTTAGAGCATGGCTACTCATACACACAGTGACCTATTACTTGTTTATAAAATGCATTTGATGGTGGGCCAATTATCTATATTTTTCTATGGGAGGGCATCAAGCACAAGTTACACACTTGTATCACACATAAAAATAGAGTAATTATGAGAGTTAAGGGGCCACTGCACAATGAAAACAGAAATTGTTAGAAAACATTTAGCCAGTGTCTCACACAAACAAGCACATATTCAGCCCAAATCTCCTATAGACTTATACAGACATAAGCCAGGGACCATTATAATATAAATATTCAATCTCAACTGTCAATTATTATATTAATGTGTATTCAGGTAGGTTCATCTAGAACCATATGAATGTATACTTATTCAGGTAAGTTCACCTATAATCATATGAATGTATACATATTCAGCCATGTTCACCTTTAATTATAAACACATTCATATGTAATCAGGGTCATCTATAATCATAATTCCTCCAGGGTGTCCAATTATTATTTTCTAAATACATATATTCAGCCAGGCTCCCTAAAACCATATACTTTTTCATATATTCACCCAGGGTCCACCATAATTATAATATAAACACATATATATTAACCAGGAACTATGATTAAACAAATGTACACATATTCAGCTAGGTTCACCTATACTTAGCATAACAGTATATAAATGTACACTCAGGGTCTCCTATTATTGTAATATTAATATATAGAGGAATATTAACCCAGGAAAACCTGTAAGCATGCATTATAAATAACATTTCACACAGAATACCTACTTTCTACCAATATTTCCGTATAAAAAAACATTTTAGTGAAAAAATATTATACTGTAGTAACTTACTTATGCTCCTCTGTTCAACTGGTACAGTTCCTCCCTCTACACTACAGCAGGAAATGCATGGGCAGAGGAAGGGAACACTGATCTCTACACTGTAGTTCCAGGCGGGCGCCACCTAGTGGCCACTCTGCAGCTATGTGCCCCGAATGCCCAAATTGCGAGGCCCCCAATGAGTGCCGAAGGGCGAAAGAGACACAGGGGAGGGAGGGGTGAAAGAGAGACAGGGGAGGGAGGGATGGGAAGAGACACAGAGGAGAGGGAGGGAAGAGACACAGGGGAGGGAGTGGGGGAAGAGACAAAGGGGAGGGAGATGAAGGTAAGAGACACAGGGGAGGAGGGGCACACAAGAGACACAGGGGAGGGAGAGGTAGAGAACAGCCACAGGCGAGGGAGTGGAGGAAGAAACACCGGGGGGAAAGTAAAGTCAAATATTATCCCGTCAATGGGCACCAAGGGTGCCCATTGAAAGGCCTGCAATGCGTGCCGAAGTTGCTCATTGCGAGGCTCGCAGAGAGGATAGAGAAGGACAGAAGAGGGAGGGAGAGGACACAGAAGGAGGAAAAGAGAGAGAGAAGCCGTGCATAGCGTGGCAAACAACAGCATTGTGAGGCTTGCAAATATTATGCCATCATTTTTGACGGGCAAGTGGCTAGTACATATATAAAAATGTAAACATATATGTATACATTGTATACACACACACAATTATATACATACATACAACTATAGTGGGAAACTATTTTAGTTAAGTTGTTGTTGTTCAGTCCTTCAGTCATGTCTGACTCTTGGTGACCCTATGGACCCTATTTACCATGGCAAGGTAGCAATCTAGAAGGGGATTTTATCAAGTATACTCTGTATTAATACCAGTATTTGCCAACAAAAATTATATTACACATAGACTTAAATAACCATTATAGTAATAAAAGGCTCCCTAAAGAACTGTTAGATAGAAATTGATAAGAAAAAAATGTTTATTAAACTTGCATTTAAACAATTCATTACCGTATTTTAATTATAGCCCTAGCTATATAAGCTCCAGATCTCTCCACCCCCTGAATGAAGTCTTGTGTCTTGAGTAGAGCCACCCATGTATAGTGCCACCCATGTAGGCTATGTAAACTGGACTACCACAACTGCAGCATGGTAGTCAGTGATGACTAGAAATTGTGTTTGTACAGTTCTGATTACATTCTCCCTGCCATCTGTGTATGTTTATCGGAGCATTTAAAGTAATAATAGGCACACTAAAAAATGTTCTTTCTTATCAAACCGTACCTAAATATTCTTTTAGAGATCCCTTTATAAGACCACACAAGTGGCCCTTTAATTCTTATACTACAATAAAATTTACTAGTTATTTTCAGTATGATGACCATGATTGTGTATGCAGTTAATTATTAAAACTTATTGTGGTTGAGGAAGATTAATTTTATAAATTAAATCCTTTTTTGCATTGTATATGTGGTGTGGAGTAGCCACCACCTCTGATGATCTGTTGGACAAGGTAAGAGACTGTATCTGTCTATCAATCTATGAATCTATCTATCTATCTATCTATCTATTTATCTATTTCTGTATTTCGGCTTAAGCTAACACATTAAATAAATAAATACATATAACCCTGAGTCTACCTCCCGTCATTTTGAAGTACAAGACTACAGAGTAATTAAGATATAAATACTATACTTTGCTATTAGTTAACATCCCAAGGATTAGCGAGAACACTACCTAACTAAAAATGGGTATCTATGGCTAGTGCACCCTAACACCGTTTCCTCCAACTCTCTTACATTTTGTTTTGCTCCCTGTCAGGAAAACCCACATTTTAAAATGAATGTTTACACATATAAATATATAAAAAATATATATATTTTCCTGGTTGAATGAACATTCATCTCCATCAAGGACCAGATAATGAGTTTAGCTTTTGCATTGTCTTCCCAAAGTTAAACAAAATAGTAACATTTTAGCTTGGCAAATAAAATAATATTCATAATGCTTTTGGAGAACATTTAGATTTTAGTGTTTTTGAAATGGAGAGTAATTATTAAAGCTGAAAAGAATATGCAGCTGCTGTAGGCTATTCATCCTATAACATATCCCGCAAGGCCCACTACAAATTTATCGTTTTGGCAAATTATTTCCTTATCATACGCAAATTATTCATTCATGTTACTAGTTAAGCATTCATGCATATAAAAATGGAGTCAGTGACAGTGTAGGAAATTGCTCTCAAATTTACTGACCATGGGAGCAATGACTCTGGCCATTTGAAAAAGAGCAACTGGAGTCAATAAAAAGCTGGCCTGACTAGTCCATTAGTAAGTCTGCTGCTCACCACCCATGTGAATCCCTTTATCTATCTGCCCTTCCTGATTTCCTTTATGCCTGGTTTATTAGATTGAAACTTTACTTTTTTCCGAAACAAACTACATTATTTGTTGCTATATGGGAAATCAAACTGATTTACATTTCACTTGGACCACATGGCATGAACGTTACTATAGTCAACACTTTATTTTTGTTTTATACTCTGATTTGATTTAAGTTCTACTGAAGACATATATTACAGTGTTATGCTAGTACTTTACTTACATTGTCCAACTAAGATCATTTTAGAAACTTCAAAACTAGATAATGTTGCATAACTAACCACTGCAGTTTATGGGAAAACTTCACATGCTTGTGAATTATGTAACAAACTAAGAACTTTAGCAGATATGTAACTCATATGCATATTATTATTTTTTGGGAAATTCAATTTAGTAGACTTTCTTTATGTCTTTGAGAATCCATCTATAACTCTATTTTTGCTTGCATGCTTTTTTTATTTTTTTTATTTTAACAAATATATTACATGAACAGAAAAAGAATAATAAACATACAGTACACAAAAACAAACATAGAAATAACAAACAAAACATTTTACCAACGATATACTCCTAAAGTAGAACAGTTTTCTAGATTATATAATACAATGAAAAGGTACAATGTACATCCATACTGGCATTCGCTCAGATTCGAGGCAGATAACATGTTTAAACACATGGGCCAATGAGGAGAATTAGGTCCGAATGGAGTTACACCCGATAAATATTAAGGTAAGTACTATTTCCCCCTGCCCTCTGGCTAAAATGTACTATGTTTGATGTAGTTGTCCCATTTAGACCAATTTATCATATTTCTATTTTTTGCATTAGCCAAACTATAAGCGTTGAGAGATAGGTCTCTGTTATAACAAATAGTGTTGATTAACTCTCTAATTGTAGGGATATCTGGGGTTTTCCAGTATTTTAATAACAACCATTTGGCCCCCAAGAGGACATGCGAAACCAAGTTCAAAACTAGATAATGTTGCATAACTAACCACTGCAGTTTATGGGAAAACTTCACATGCTTGTGAATTATGTAACAAACTAAGAACTTTAGCAGATATGTAACTCATATGCATATTATTATTTTTGGGGAAATTCAATTTAGTAGACTTTCTTTATGTCTTTGAGAATCCATCTATGACTCCTACTTTTGCTTGCATGCTAAGTGTTATCTTACTTTGACTTGCTCCTCTATTAAGTTCTACTTTCAAGTGATTTTTCCATTAAGGCATTGTTTCAATAAAACAGAATACAGAGGTCATTTGAACAAAAGTTTTCTCACATACCTCTCCCCCATCTAATTCTAGTAGGAAGTATCTGCTACCATGAAACAAATAAAATAATACTTAAAAATCTGTATGTATTTATTTTAAACATTTTGCATATTATTGTGTCAAGTTCTTCAGAAGAATGCACTATAAGTATGACATTTCTGCCATAATTGTTGACGTAACATGTTACCCAACTCAAAAGTAACATTAAAGCTCAGTTATTGAACACACAAACTATGTCATTTACATCCTGCTATATTCAAACGAAATTCAAGCAATTCTGTTTAAATGACCCTAAACAAAAAGCAACAGCAGGACATGCAAATGCTCTAAGACTGAAGGAGTGGCCAACATACCCAGGGGATCATAAGAAAGCTATGGCAAGACAAATGGCAATCAGCGCCTACCTGCTGACCAGACTACCCAGCTTCCATATTTATTCCTTTTCTTAGAAACCATTCATTAAGATCTCCACATATGCTTCCCACATCTCTTCCTGCTTATTGTCATTACTGACCGTTATGATTTTATGCATAGCTTTCGCTACCTTAAAACAGCAATCAACGCAGCTTGGCTGGAACAAAGATTTCATTGGATTTTATGTGTTTTCTTTATTGCTCTATTTGATACACAGTAATAAAAGGTCAAAATCTTTACAATATCCACCTAAATTTACAAAATATGTCTTCATTTATCAAATAAATGTTAAACATATTTGCTTTTTTGTTTTGTTTCTGGATTTCACTATGAATTTTATATATGTATGTATCTCTTATACTTTTATGTTTTTTATCTTATTAAGAAGTACTTATATTTCTGCCTAAAATCATAAAATTTGTACCTGTTTGGATCTGCCTTCTGCAGCTCATACATACACAGACTATGAAGTTCATTGTTTCAAATTAGCCAATTAGTGATCACCCCTCAGCAGCATGTTGCAGAATGTTGCCATTGATTGGTTACTTTGAGACACTTCACAACCCTGTACTTAAAAGTGCATTGTCTTCATGCGAGGGGAAAAACAATGAGAACCTATTTGAACGATATTAGGAAGAAAAAGGCAAAGGTTTTAAGCACTTCTTAATAAAATAAAGTACACAAAAGTAAAGCGATACATAGGTATATTATATTCCTATGGAAATCCAGAAACCTCCCATGTCGCTTTAAACTGTTAATGAGCTGCCAGCAAGAAAGTATGTTCCTCTGCAAAAGAACACTGTCCATTTTTTCTTTTTATAAAAAGTATGTGCCCGTCAAAAAACATTTTTCTTTATGTGTGCTTCTATTTTCATTTAATATCTCACTATCTTTCTATTTTGCTACATGTGTAATAGAAGGAATATCTGGTACTCTTCAAGCAGAAGTGCTCATTCAATTAAGAAATTTAAGAAAGTTACCGGAGCCCGTAATGTAGGCCGTAAACTAATTTGCTATTCAATTGGAGTCTTTTTGCAAGCCTCAAACGGTCTACAGTTTACGTGCTGAAAATGCCAGCGGTTGTTACAAATTAAGCCTTTGATCTTTCACGTCCACAAGAATTACAATCGCTAAAATCGCAAATCGCTATTCAATTGCTACAATTCCTCAAGCCCGCAAATGGTTTCACACTCGTAAACAGCAAATGTAGAAGAAAATCCTACGGGTACCAGATGGGACCTGCAAAGGTGTTAAAGACATGTCTGTAGCACTGTAAATGCAAATAAAAAAGTCAATAATGCACTGTAAATGACGGGGAAAGCGATGAAAGACATTAGAATTAATTGCACAACAGTCTCAAGCTCACAAATTGGCAATAAAAAAATCATTATTTGTATTTTTCATTTCAGGTTATATTGATCTCAGGAATCAATGAGTTAATACATATCAGGCCATCCAAATGGACTAGAACAGTATTGGCATTCATTTTTATTATTTTGTATTTTGCGGGTTTGCAAGTCCAATCGCAAATCAGACCTCTAAACGCTAATTGACATATAACCTCCATCTTATACTGCCATAATGATGACGGTCTCATTTTCTATTGGCTGTTTTTCTAAAGGGGTAGCCTTGCTTAATTGATTGTGTTCATGCTCTGAAATGCTACTTACGATTACATGGTTTATGGTTTCGGCTTTCGGCCGTAACTTGCGGGCTTGTTCAATTGAATCACTCTGTAATTGTAGCTGATTCAAGCCAATAGCAAGCCTGCAGACATTTGGCCTATATAACGCAAATTGAGGCTTTGCAATTGAATGACAGTCAAGGAAAGGATGGCCCAAGACTGCCTTAGTCAAATGCATGGACTTAAAGCAGTTTCCAACTCTTTGCTTTTGTAGTACATTTGGTTCAAAAATACCTAATACAAATGGTACTTCTGATTTAGCATGTCTAATAAATGTCCATTTTTATCATTCCACACTAAAAATCAATAGATCATTTGAAACATTTTGGAAGTTTTGTTATTAGGCAAACACACACAGACATATATATATAAGTATGTGTAAATTTTGGTTGAAACTTTCAATGATTTCCCACTAGCCAGCTGGTAAAATCTGCTGGTGACATAGGGCCCCATTCCAATCTCTTTTGAAATAGAAATTGTGGTCAAGAATACTCCAATCAGAGTAAAAAGGGCTTCACGCAAACTAGGGACTGTACATAAGGCCTTATGTGAGTTATGTGGCATTTAAAGCAACAATATTGTAAAATATACTATAAAAATAGCCCCAGTAGACTTACCCCCATCTACAATAATTCTGTGTACATCTGTCCTGTTAATTCCCTACCATTGTTTTTGTGCATGTGAGAATATGCATACATATAATTAACATGTTAAAATGAATTTAGTGCTTGTGTATTAATTTCTTAGGAAAATCACATATTATTAAAAACCTCTTCAAAAGAATAGTTATCCAGAACAGTGTTATGATGTTATGAATTAGTAGTACTATCTGCAGAAATAAGTATTACTGTGGTTCGTACATAATGTAGAACTTTGTGCTAACAACATACAAAATACTGCATGTACAGTAGACTCTTTGGTCACACTAAATCAGACGATATCTTAAAAACAATGTCTGTGTCATTGTTATGGCCTGTACTGATCATATAAACATCTATTTGAAAATAATGCTAAAAAATGTATTTTAAAGTTACTCTGAATGCAGATTTTAGTTGTTATTTTTTTGCATCAATATGTGAATTGATGCTAAATAACATTGATATCAATATAAAAATGTACATGGAAAGTGTAATCACTTGGCTAATTTATAATTAACATAACATTATTGACATGTAAACATAAGATTACAGTAATCAAATACATGAAGACATAGAGGTGTCTGGACATATTTTATCATATATATATATATATATATATATATATCTTCATATGATATGGTTATATATATAATTTGGTCATTTTTGATAATAACATTTTCTTAACACTTTTTTGATATATATTCATATGATTATGTTGTTGTTATGTCTATAAAATTCTTAATCTTTTCATGCAGATAATTTCTTAATAAATGAATTATAGACATCCACAATACCTAAACACACAGATGGGTATAGTAAATATGGATCCACATATCAGATCATTAACTAGATGGAATATATGTCAATGTCTCAAATCAGTAACCATTAAAAACACACAGACAAATGTATTAAGGTAAAAAAAGAATAAATCTGTATTATATCCACAGAGCACAGTCTTAAATGTAGCATACCATGCATTAATATAATTGGTGTGGTGCCAGCACTACCCAAGAAGACAAAAGAATGGATAAAAATGTGATCATAGGTTGGTGAAAGCTAACACTGTATAATAATAATGCATAGCATTTTTTTGAGTCACATGTGGTCATTACACCATAAAAACAATAATTAGATGAAAATAAATCTCATCATTCAACACTTAGTTTAATGGAAATACCCATTATTGTTAGCACTTGAATTGTGTCTTAATCTGCTCAATGAAACAGATGCAATTAATTACTATCATTATTATTAACTTTAATTTTTAGCAGAGTAAAAAGGGTAGATACAAGTCAAAAAATATTTTAACAAATTACAAAAGAATGGAAGGTCCTGTTATTGAGTTTAAAAGCAAGCATACAAACTGCTTTCTCTAAAGCACCTAATAAGATTCAAAACTTGCAAACTTACAGTCTAAAGTGTATGGGTGAAGTATCGAAAGATAAGTTACAATGTATTGCACATATTAAGGCTGAAGGTGAAACGCTTCTTTAAACGGATGCTTTTTTAATGAGCTTTTGAAGGAATTCAAGCAGGAGGATAGTCTATTGGAGTGGGCAAGGAGTTTCAAAGAATAGGGACAGCACAAATAAAGTCCTCAAGGCGGGAATGAGAGAAGGTGACAAGAGAGGAGGAAAGAAGAAGGTCACTAGCAGAACAAAGAGGTTGGTTTGGAGAGTACTTGGAGACAAGAGCAGTGAAATAAAAGGGTGCATTATTATTTAGGGCTTTATATGTTAGTGTCAAGATTTTAAACTTCATTCTAGAGGCTATGGCAAGCCAGTGTAGTGACAGTGTAGTAGATAGAAAGGTGCTGCAGACACTGAGCATTAAGGATGGTAGATGAGTCTAAAGGAGGCATTCATTATGGACTGGAGTGGAGAGAAGCTGTTGATGGGGAGGCCAGCAAGGAGAGAGTTGCAGGAGTCAAGGTGAAATATGAAAAGTGAGTGTATTAGAATTTTGGTTACATAGTTACATAGTAATTGAGGTTGAAAAAAGACTTTCAGTCCATCACGTTGAACCTTTTAAGATCTCTGATCTGAAATATGCGGATTAGTTGTTAATTAATTGATCCAGAGGAAGGCAAACAGAAAAAAAAACAAGTGAAACTTAACCAATCGTCTCAATAGGAAAAAAGATGAATTCCTTCCTGACACTAGATACTGGCGATCGGATTCCTCCCTGGATCAATATTCCCTCTCTAATTATCCAGGATAACCCTGAATGCCCTTTTTGATTAGATATAAATCCAGTCCCCTTTTAAAGTTATCCATTGAATCCACTGTCACCACCACCTTTGGTAGAGAATTCAACAGATTAACCACCCTTACTGTGAAGAGACCTTTTCTTTCCTTAAGGTGGAATCTTTTAACTTCTGTCCTCTTGTCAGTTAAAAACCTCTTGGCACAAAAAGCTCACTTGACAAAGCCTTGTATTGACCCTGGATGTATTTATATAAGATAATTGTAATTGTAGACGCATTTTTTCTAGAAAAAATAAGCTTAGTTTGGTTAGTCTTTCTTCATAACTTAGCCCCTCCATTTCCCTTATTAGTTATGTAGCCCCTCTCTGTACCTTTTCCAGCTCTAAAATGTCCATTTTTATGAAGTGGTGCCCAAAATTGTACTCCATAATCCAAATGAGGGCGTTCTAGGGATTTGTATAGTGGCAGAATTACATTTGCTTCCCTTGCTTCTATACCCTTCTTAATACATGCTAATATTTTATTTGCCTTTGCAGCTGCTGCTTGGCATTGAGCACTGTTACCGAGGTGGTTGTCTACAAGTACTCCTAACTCCCTTTCAATATCTAATACCCTAATATTTGCTCCATTAAGATAATAAATTGCATGGCTATTTTTCCTTCCCGGATGCATAACTTTATATTTATTCATATTAAATGTAATCTGTCTTTTAGATGCCCATTCCTCTATTTTATGTAAATCAATTTGGAGGGACATAATTATCTGATTTAATTATGTTGCACAAGTTTGTGTCATCAGCAAAAATGGAGACACTACTTTCCAGTCCCACCTCCAAGTCATTAATAAATATGTTAAAAAGGAGAGGACCTAATACTGAACCCTGAGGAACCCCATTTCCCACATTAGTCCAATTGGAGTATGTTCCATTTACCACAATCCTTTACTTCCTGTCTTTTAGCCAGCTCTTGATCCATGAGTAGATGTTTACTGAAATTCCTGTATCTCTTAATATGTACAATAGTCTTCCATGTGGCACTGTATCAAAAGCCTTTCCAAAATCCAAAAAGACTACATCCACTGAGTTGCCTTGATCCAGATTCCTACTAACCTCATAGAAACTAATTAGATTTGTTTGACATGACCTATCCCTCACAAATCTTTGTTGACTCCTACTTATAATCATGTTCAAATAAACATATTATTGTATATCATCCCTTATTAACCCTTCTAAAAGCTTTCCCACTACAGAAGTGAGGCTCACTGGTCTAGCGACCCAGTGTTGAGTGAACCTTGAAAAATGTAATAATCAGGTTTGGCTATTGCAGAACCCAGTTCCCTCAGTACCATTAGATGTATTCCATAAGGACCTGGGGCTTTATTAACATTTATTTTTTCCAATCACTTTTGGATTTCTTCCTGCGGTAACTAATTATTCGGCGAAGGTCGTGTAGCCCCATTATGTTTCTGTGTCCCAACCACTGGTACCTCCCTTGTGTATACCGAAGAAAATAACCTACTTAGCTCATGTGCCTTTTCCTGGTCACTAATTATCAGAATGCCTGTGTCACATTGTAATGTTCCTATAGCTTCCCTCATGGCCTTCTTTCCATTAATATATTTAAAAACTATTTTAGGGTTAGTCTTATTCTCTTTTGCAACTAATTTTTAATTTTCTATTTTAGCAAGTCTAATAGCCCTATTGCGAGCCTTGTTGATTTCCTTGTACTTATAGGATCTCACAAAAGTGAGTACACCGCTCACATTTTTGTAAATATTTTATTATATCTTTTGATGTGACAACACTGAAGAAATTACACTCTGCTACAATGTAAAGTAGTAAGTG
Source organism: Discoglossus pictus (assembly GCA_027410445.1). Classification (NCBI taxonomy): domain Eukaryota; kingdom Metazoa; phylum Chordata; class Amphibia; order Anura; family Alytidae; genus Discoglossus; species Discoglossus pictus. The sequence goes on along the minus strand of CM050166.1, from coordinate 117,276,298 downwards.
TACAGCCTGTATAACAGTGTAAATTTGCTGTGCCTTCAAAAAAACTCAACACACAGCCATTAATGTCCAAACCGTTGGCAACAATAGTTAGTACACCCCTAAGTGGAAATGTCCAAATTGGGCCCAAGTGTCAATATTTTGTGTAGCCACCATTATTTTCCAGCACTGCCTTGACCCTCATGGGCATTGAGTTCACCAGAGCTTCACAGGCTGCCACTGGAGTCCTCTTCCACTCGCCCATAATGACATCACGGAGCTGATGGATGTTAGAGACCTTGCACTCCCCTACCTTCCGTTTGAGGATGCCCCACAGATGCTCAATAGGGGTTAGGTCTGGTGACATGCTTGTCCATCACCTTTACCTTCAGCTTCTTTAGCAAGGCAGTGGTCATCTTGGAGGTGTGTTTGGGGTCGTTATTATGTTGAAATACTGCCCTGCAGACCTGATTATGTCAGATGCTGCCCCCACTCTCTCTGCATCGCTGTTTACGTTCAAACTGAGGGTTTCATCTCATATCAGTGTTTTTGTGTTCTGTGTGCCTTATCCCTTTATCTATCTGTTAGGGAAATATTATCCTGCAGAAGGAAAAAACACAGCACACAAAGTTACACTTTTACTTGGCGCCAATGAGAGACCCCAGAAATACACACACACAGTTTGAGTGTACAAAAGATCTCTCTTTAATACACCATTTTCTGGTCCTTTTATGCAAGAAAATGTATACATGTCACATCATCTAATCTCAAGATCAGTAACTGAAAAGGTCCTTGCGGTCATGACATAACATCTATCGAGTTCCTGTGATGAACGTGCTCCATTTACAGAAAAGGTCTTCTGCGGTTAGAATGTGAAAACACAAGTAGAAAGTAACAGGGCAGAGGATCAAAAGGGGAAGTTGACCCAGTGGTATAGAGTTCAAGAGAAAATATCTAACAGCAGAAAAAATCCTAACCCCTTGTGGTGATCCTCTCAAGTCAAATTAGATTTTCCTTATATTTCCCACCTTTTATAATTAAGCAATGCATTATTAAAAATCAAGCCTAAATTACAGTAACTCATTTTCAAAGTGGGGTTCAGAGCCCCATTGAAGGAGGTCCTCATCTCCACAGGTGAGATTCCTTCAACGTAGAGATCATACTTCACATGGAGTCCTTTGGGTATATTGGCAAGCTGGCTGGACATGCAGGTTAAGCAGACGATGGACACATCTTTTGGGCCAATCCACAGATCATCGGGACTATATTTTCCTTTGTAGTGGTTTCAGTATACCCTTCATAGATGTGACTTCTGCCTTTAGACAATGCCATTGTCTTCTCATTCCATGTCTGAGTTTGGGCGTGGGAAATGGAGTTGTAACACTTCATAAAGGCAATCTTTCTGGGTGAGGGTCGCGTTGGTTCATTTTTGTTCCAACCCTCTGGTACAAGGGACTACACAGCACCCGCAGGTTACCAAGATAGCAAGCATAATTCCCATAGAGGTCATGATAGAAAGTGCTATACCTTTCAATTTTCCAAACCATGATTGTAACCAATTGGTAAATGGATTATCTATGTCTGAATTTTAAGCTAGTTCATTTGACAGTGTTGTCATTCCTTCCAAATCTTTGGAGACGGACCCATCATGAGCAGTGTTGTTAGGTATGAAGGTGCAGCAGGCAGTGCGAAACATCTTACAGATGCCTCCTTCTTTGGCCAGGAGCATGTCTAGTGCCATGCGGTTTTGCCATGCCATTAGGCTTGTTTTGTGCAGCTGTTTAACCAGGCCTTGCACTGCATCGCTAGTATAGTTGACAAATCTCTGTTGATTGTAATAGACATGGTTTATCCAATCAACATTCTTGTTTATGGTGACCCACCAAGAAAACAAAGATTCTAAAGCAGCCGCAATTTAGTTTCTGGCCTTCAATTCGTCTGGGACTTTGCCGGGGACTCCGATTGAGTCAATGTAGACATTGTTGTCGAAGCTGCCTTTCGGGGTCGACCTTTTAGAGCAAATCTGTTATCTGGCTTACAGTCAAGTTTAACTCTATTTGTGGGAGTAAGTAGAAGGGCATATCTAATTGTATCAGTTTACAGGTACCCTGCCGGTGAGGTGGTAACACATATCGGATGCATAGTTCCCCCACAATACCACCGTATGTCAGCTCTTCCTGTAGTTTGGTTGGTGAACCATGTATCAGGGTGGCCATCTTGCCCAATGGTTATTGTCTCGTTGCAGGAAGTCATAACGAGTGAATGTTGGGAGTTGTCTCTTAGTCACAGGTGGATACAGGTAATGTAATGTAGTAGTTTGTGTTCAGGGGTTTGAGAAAAAGTTGCAGCATGCATCTCCCTCCGTCCTCATCATTTTGTTGCTATTTGCGGTGCTCTACTCTTGGTCCTATGGTGAAGGTCACTTTTATACTTTCCCTGATACATTTTCATTATCTTATTGCTTGTGATGTTGTATATTGGCTTTGTAGTTTTATTTATTTACATTCGTGCAGCTTAATAGGTGTCACTATAATGATGGTTATAAGGGTCAGGAATGTTACAGAACCTCTCAGTCCACACCATCCGGGTTCCCTGAAGGGATACCATGGTCTCTGTACAAACATTCTGCCGAGAGTTCCTTCTTGCCTTCCCAAGTCCTCTCTAATCTGTCTGGATTTCTTCACTGGGTTTGAGACGAGTGGCCCTATTGGTTACACTTCCCTTTGTAGCTAGGTTTTGTGACAGAGGCAGGACTACTTGGTTGGGCAATTAGGTGTACAGTGGGTTATGAGTATTCAGGGGATATTTTCTGCAATTTTCACAGCTGTCGGGGTAGCCAACAAAACTTGATAAGAGCCTTCCCACTTGGTGACCATCCAGTTTTTCCTTTTGATGATTTTAACAAGTACTTATTATCCTGGTTTTATCAGTGTAGGTGGTTCCTGGTGTTCCTGGGGAGGAGAAACATTTACAGTGGTAATTTCTTATTGCGTTAACATTCTTGCCATATAGTCTGCCAGATTACTACTCATATTTTCATCTGTCTCAACCCATTTAGAAAACATATCTATGATTACTTTCGCACAGATAATACATCTCATACAACAATTTTTGAGTAGTTTGTGAAGCCATATGCTGTAAATACCTTGTGTATCATATCTACCATCACCCTGTTGAGACATGGTTTACCCCATGGCTCAATATTGCTGTATATCTATGTAAATTGCATGGTATCATGGGTAGGACCTTTGGCCAATTGCCAGTATATATATCTCTATATAAAACAATTATTAATAAATATCCAAAATAGCTGGCAGCATATAAATGTGACATATACATGTAATCCAGAAATGATCAGATTCTGGACCATATTATTCATTACAACAATTTATCAAACTGTCTGTCAGTCAAAATCGGTAATCTATGCATAGGAATATTATACCAGTATTAACATATACTTATCAAAGCACAAAAACAGGATCCATAAACATCACAGATCATTTTTAGCTCACAAAAGAATAATGTATGCGCATAGTTTTTAACAAGTATACCTAGTAATCTAGTATATTTTTTAAAAACCCTAAATATAATTGAACTGAAGGAATTAAATAAAAACAAAAATAATTTTTTTATGGCAACCACACCTATAATTAGTTTCTCAAATTATCAATGACATTCATTGGGATAAATATAAAATGCTTTGCTATAAACTAAGAGGCTGTCTAACTTGCTTATCAAATCCTTTTCTCTGTATAACAACTTCAATATTATCAAACCTCAACTAGCCAGTGATTAGGGAAAGATTGAATACATACAGTATGTGAGAGCTGGAATGAGTGTGGTACAGAGGGGAGGGATTAGCTGTTATGGAATAGGATCATGTGGACAAGTTGTAAGACGAGAGGTTGGTAAAAGATTATAGATTTCATCCTCAGTTATAGGGTCAAAGGTGTCCATTATGGATGTGAGAATTTGTAATGCAAATCAACTACATACATATAGTGTGATTAGGAAACATTTAAAATAGTATGAAACAGCTATGAAATTATCAATGTCTTATTATAATAAAATAATCAAATCTAGCAATATCTGTATGTTCAGTGTAGTGCTTTATACTGTTACTGTAACAATAGTTACATTGGTCAGCCAGTGACCAGGATAGAAATAAAGGATCAGTGAGTGTCCAAAAGCACTCTCGCAATGTATGAAGTATTGCTGCAACTTAAAAATAATCTTTATTAATAATAATATTAAAATAAAAAAAAATATATATATATTTACAAATATTGACGCATAGACTACAGTTTTTTTCTAGATACTTCCATATATGAATGGGGTCACTTTTATTTATTTGGTCCTTTGTAAAGTAATCCTGTATAACTATGGTGATACTGAAACCTCCACTATTTAGTGTGTTTGTGTATTACACAATTTGGCTATGTAATAATAGTATAGAATTGTTCTGCTCCGCCAGTGTGCTATGATGACCAATACTAAATACTATAGTCTTGCAACACAGTTACTGACACTACTGTGTGCTTGAGACCAAGTTGCTCTTTATTAAGCCTAATAATCTGAACTGGTAACACAGTAAATACTGCGCACTTAGACAGTTTGAAATTCGGTAATCTGTCTGACAACCATTCTAGTTGCGATAGTTAAATCTGCCTAGCAACCGAATAAAATCGTATTGATTGTGGCTTATTGTTTATGGAAATAGCTGTAACTTTTTTTTGATACTTAATAGTACTTATTGAGTATATGAACAATTGTTAATAGTCTCTCTCTATAAATATAAAAATAGTGAATGACTATATAAGTAACTATAATGGAACTGACTCATTATGACTAAATGACAACTTCCTATTTGTTACTATAATTGTTCACTTAGAGCCTGGTTTACTCCCATAACTGTGTGCTGCTCTCTTCTGAAAACTTTGAATTCTTGCAGTTTGTAAATTGGGCCTACACTATGATGTGATAACCAATGTTCCAGTTGTAGTTTATCTCGGTCTTATATATACTGGTTATATCCAATTTAAATATAAAAGGTATGATTGAAACTCTCATTGAGACCCAAAGGGGCTAGAGTTTTTAAATGAAATATCCTCCTGTTGAAGCAAGATCCGATCAATGTTTCCCCTCCTTTTGTTTAGTTTTATTTTCTCAGTACCACAGAACTTGAGATAATTGGTATCGCCATTATGAAGTTCATTCACATGTTTTGCCACTGGAAATTCTGCTTTATTGACTACTGAATTAATGTGTTCAAGAACTCTCCGCCTGAGTTAATGGCTAGTCTTTCCCACATATTTAAATCCACATCTGCATGTTATCAGGTAGATTACTGCCGTCGATTTACAGTTAATAAAATCACAAATGTATATTTACAGGCTTTACATCCTTGGCAAGATCTTGAATCTCCAATTCCTTGTGCTAGCCATGTTGTCTCTTTCTCTGGATTTAAAGTAAAATGGCTATGTACCAAGTTGTCCTTTAAAGTTTTTCCCTTTGGTATGTCAATGACGGAGTTTCTGTCAATATTTATCTTAGATCTTTATCCATTAGCATAACATGCCAGTATTTCTTGAAGATTGAATGTATCTCTTCATGTTGTAAATTGGAGATTCCAATTATCCTTATCTTTGTATCCTCTTGCATGGCTTCTAACGACAGATCTGTAAAAAGTAACTCTGTTCTTGTTTTGGTAATGGCCCTCTTGTACGATCTTTTTAATACATTACGTGAGTAACCTCAGGCCTTATACCTTTTATACAGTTCCTTTGTTAAATTTCGATGTCCTCAGTCCTAGAACAATTATGTCTAAGCCTAAAGGACTGACCGTACAGGATACTGTTTAGTAAATGTGGTGGATGATGACTGGTAATGAGTAGCAACTCAACAACTTGTTGCTGTTTCTTTCCGAACGGTTTTTGTAATAATGTAATAATTTTGGGGAGCTTTTTCAATTGTCAAATCAAGAAAATCCACAGTTTCTTTTCCTGGCTTTGTATGTGAATTTTAGTCCAATTGTATTGTGATTTAATTGTGCAATGAATTTGCTGAGAATCTCTGCTGGACCATTCCACATCAGGAACAGGTCATCTATAAATCTTAGCCATATTCCTATCTGGTCAATAGATGTATGATTTTCTTCATTAAACAGTATTGTATCCTCCCACCATCCGGGGAACAGATTGGGATATATTGGAGCAAATGGTGTGAACATAGCTGTTCCTCGGATTTGGTGGTAGACGTTCTTATTGTACATAAAATTATTGTGAGTTAGTACAAAGGATAGTAGCGCTAAAGCAAAGCGATTATGGCTGTGATGGCGTGTTCCTCGAGTACTGAGGAATAATTCACAAGCTTTTATCCCATATTCATGCAGGATTGATGTATATAAAGCCTCAACATCGAGACTAACTAATATTGTGTCGGGATCTACACGTAGGCCTTCTAAACATTGCAGTACATGCTTGGTCTTGTACAAACAATGGTAATGTTTTGACAAACGGAGGTAAAATCTCATCAACATAGACACTCAGACCCTAAGTAAGGCTGTTGTTCCTCAACACTATTGGTTGGCCAGGAGGAGATTTAGTATCCTTATGAATTTTGGGAACCTTATAAAAAGTTGCGAGGATGTTTTTAATATAAGAATTGAAATTCTTGACGTGAAATTACGTCATGCTCTAATCCTTCATCCAAGATGGTCTTGAATTAAATGTTATATTGACTGGTAGGATCACATGACAACTTTTTATAGCTCCTTGTGTCTGCCAATAGTCTTTGGTTTTCCTTATGATAGTCATATTTTTGCAATACAACCGTATTCCCTCCTTTATCGGAAAGTTTTCATTTTTTTTGTATTTCCTCAAATGCTTTAAATTCCTGTTTAGACAGATTATGAATCCTCACCATTCTAGAGATTTTCTCTAGATCTTTACAGACAAGATTGATAAATACTTCCACTTCGGATGAGATGTTAAAGTTAGGGGGGAATTTACTCCAAATTTTTAAGTTGGTATATGGACCTGTATTTGAACTGGTTTCTATGTCACCTGAATGTACTGAAGTGAGCCATTCCTGAAAGAAATGTTCTCCTTGGTTTAGGCCTAATTCTGAACATTGTTAATTAAATAATTTCTCATGATACTTCTTTAACAACAGCTTTCTGGCGAATAGGTTGACATCTTTAGTCTAGTCAAAGAGGTTAATATTTGCCAATGGAGAGAAAGATAGCCCCTTCCCAAGGATGTGGTGATTATTGTCATTGAGTGCTATATCACTTAAATTTACCACTTGCAAATCTTGATCTTAAAGGTATACAGGTGTTATCATATGATTACTGTGTTTGTTATGATATCATGATGTCTAGATTATTGCAGACAAACAAGGGTCTTCAGCTAAGTCAATTTATTGTTTTAATAAGATCAGAAAAGCCTATCTTGTCTCATATAGTTAAGAAGGATGATATGGTTATCTCACATATGTATAACTTATGGGTTTGATTAAAATATGAATGTAGGACTACATTCCATTCCACAGCCATATGTGCATTTATGCATATTAAACATAACATACATCATGTATGCTAAATATGTGTTTATTTATGTTGTGGGCGATAATTCTGCAGGGGGATGTCATTAATATCATGGCTATTTCATAGCCACTGTATAAAGTTTACGTACATTATTTGGTAGCACTGCTTGCAGATGAACAAACTGCCTTAGAACAGGTTGCCCAGTAAATAAAATAAAATATTAATTAGCGACTACTTCATCCCTTTTCACCTGTATTCTTCAGAGACCATCAATCAGTGAAATGTTAACTATAACCATACGTCTTTATAGATAAGAATATCGTGGACTGTGTGATGGTGCCTAGCCACATGGCTACTATATATCACCATCACATAAGCCATGATCATCTACTCTCTATGCAAGCCTGGCTAAGTTAGCATTTTGACCAAAATATTTTCACTGAGGAATTTATTTGATAGGATTAAATAAGATACAGCCCCTATCTCATCCTCTTCCTGGTCACAGGGCCCCCATTTTTGTGCAGAGCCCTCTCCCACATCTTTTTGGAGGCATAGCTGATGTTGGAGGTGTGAGTCATTGAGGCAGAGGGTAATGGTCCAGGCTGGTCTTGGGTCCTTGGGCACTGTTTCGGAGTGCTAGATTTAGTACTCAGTGATGTCTGTTGCGGGTCCATAATTAACTGCATTTTTGCTGGTTGTTTTGGTACTGTATTAGCCTGGCCATGAACATTTCCTTCTGTGTGTGATGCCTCTGCTTCTCACAATACATTTTACAAATAGTTGGTGATACCATTGTTTGATTGCCTGGACAGTGGTGATGAGGCCAGACACCATCCCCTCCTGCACCCTTTAGAATTGTGTGAAGTGTGAAATGGTGCAGATGGCCCTGGGGGTAGGGAGCTGGAGACCGCCAGTGGTAACTGCATTGGTGGTGGTGCCTGTGGAGATGGCATGGTGAGGAGGTACTGAGGTGTTGGTGTCATGGTGAATAGGTGATGGGGGATGACAGGGGTGTTGGTCTCATGTATGCCCCCTGAAGCTATGGTGCTGGAAGACGTGTTGGTGAAAGAGGTGTTGGTGGAGGAGATGGCCACGATCTTGAATCTTGCCAGAAGTAGATCACAGGGGCAGGATCTATATGTGTAGCTGATGGAATTGCATTTCCCCCTACTAATCACATGAGCTGATCCTCCTCCTCCTGATGAGATGGTTCCTTATCTAGCACATATTTCTTCTCCTCCTAATACTGAGGCTCCTCCTCCACATATTGCTGCCCCTTCTCCTCATATCAGTGATCTTTATTCAGTGAAAATAGTTTTTAATTGATTCTCAATAAAACAAGGTACATAGATACACAGGTATATTATACTTATACTTAATAAAATCCAGGAATCTTACATATACCTTTCAGTAATTCTCACTAATTAAAGTGAATGGTAGCTGGGGTGCACTTGCTGCCTCCTCTGCCATGTTCTTCTTCATCGGACACTGGCAGTCAGCATGCTAGACTCTCCTTATGTTCCAGCCTCACATCCCCTGTGCCAAGAAATACACTAAAGCAGGCATGGATGGCACTCAAGTTGACCATGAATTCTTCATTGGTTTAATTGGGGGGCTGTGTTTGGGACCGGCCCATTGTCCTCCTGAGTGTGACTGGGGTGGCTGACCTCCCTCATTTGCCCCTGAGGCCTGCCCCTCCACAGTAATGGACCCAGCACAGTGGGTTCAGGCCCTTCCCCTTCTGTCCCTGCTCTTGATGTGTCTACAACTGAGGCATCCCTCCCTCCATCTTTCCTTTATCACTGGCACTGCTACTCCTGCCCCAACTCGTCCGGCACCTTTCCTTCTTTCTACTCCACCCCCTCTCTCTGCTCCCCTCCCTTTCGAGCTCCTTTCCCTTTCTTCACTCCTCACTCTTTATCCCCTTCCAACCTCTCTCTACTACTTTTCCTCTCTCCTTTACTCCTCCCCTCCTCACTCCTCTATCCAGTCTCTCCAACAAAAATAATAGTAAATACAAAAATTAAAAATAATAATGTAAGTAATAAAGTGTTATGTAAATGTAAGTGTAATAAAGAAAACAATTATGTAATATGTATATTTTTCTGGTGAAAGGGTGAGGGTATAGGGTGCGGGTGTAGAGTGGGGATTATTGAGTCCTATGTGTAATATATTTAGCTATTTTGTAAATGCTTTAAATATATGTTGGTAAATTATGTGAAACATTTATAATCCATGTAGAATAGTAAATTAAGTGTACAATAAATACATTTACTCTTCCCTCCTTTACTGAATACCTCCCCTACATATATCAAAACCAATCAATGCCTAGACCTGTGCATTGACTAGTAATTGCTACGGCACAATAAGCGCTTGGGCAGGAAAAAGGACCTGTTATGAACAGTACATGTCAGTTAACCTGAAGATTTGCTTTCTTATAGATTATTAGCTAATTTCCTGATACGTTGCATAACCTGGCCCCTATTTAGTATACATAAGGAATATATTCTAATAAATGCAACATGGGTTTGCATGATACTAGAATCCTGAGCATCCAATATGTAACTATGATTGTAATGGCTAAGAAACTAAAGCAAAAAAGCTCCCATGATTACGAGCCATATTACATAATAACATATTGGATTGGAATGGGGAGCATAGTTACCACCAGAGTAGGCCTGAGAGCCTTAGTAATGGGAATAACTCCCGTCTGAATTGTGTTACTAATCTACACATTTAGGGCCCTATAGAAATCTAAAACATAGCTGTGCAACAAGTTCTTCTTGCATCTGTGGCACCTCTCTTTGCACAGATAACGTACCCATCACAATCTCTAATAGCCTTGTGTTGTGCTGCTTTTTTGCTATAACGTGTAAAACCAAGACCTTGCATAGTATGCATAGAGGCTGGGTTTGTGTGATGTATGTATCAGAAAATAATACATCTCTTACTTTCACACACACAAACACACTCACACATATATATATATATATATATATATATATATATACTAGTGACTTGCCCATCAAAAATAATGGGACAATAAAAAAGTGTTGAAATGCTGTTTGTCACACAATGTGAGTGTACTGTGTGCCTCAACTATATAGACCCCTAAAGCACACTAATGAACCCATGTAATAACACTATAAATGCCATGAGGGTCATCCAGGACCCTCATGACACAAAGTGTAAGCACAACACCATTTTAACCCGGTCTCTTATGGGGGTCTATACCAGTGGCGGCTGGTGACTTTTCAAGTTGGAGGGGCGACAGGGCGAAACATAGCCACTCCCCCTTTTTCAAACCACACCCATTTTTATAACACCTTCCCCTGACGTCATAATGACCTTTATAAGCCCCGCCCAATGACCTTATGCTTGTAAAGCCCATTGAAATACATGATCACCAATGCAGAAATGTCAAGAAGTAAAGTAACAATGTGTTAAATTCATTGGTATACAATGTAGATTGAAAAAACTCATGTGACAAGACTACAGCAATATCATAATTGCACCTATACGTATTAACAGAAAAATTAAAGGAGTGACACCTACCATTAGTCTGCTCTTCTTCTCAGGGTATTCACGTTCATTAAGTTGACCAATGAGTAGAAACAAATCTGCAGCCACATAGGGTTTGCACCTGGGGTTGAAAGAAAACAAGCAAATCAATCATACCATTCAAGAACAAAACCATACTTAAAAAACATTAAACGACCAAGTGGAACCATATAGGCCCCAAACATACCTTAGAAGACCAAGTGTGACTATATAGGCCCCAAACATACCTTAGAAGACCAAGTGTGACTATATAGGCCCCAAACATACCTTAGAAGACCAAGTGTGACTATATAAGCCCCAAACATACCTTAGAAGACCAAGTGTGACTATAGGCCCCAAACATACCTTAGAAGACCAAGTGTGACTATATAGGCCCCAAACATACCTTAGAAGACCAAGTGTGACTATATAAGCCCCAAACATACCTTAGAAGACCAAGTGTGACCATAGGCCCCAAACGTACCTTAGAAGACCAAGTGGAACTATATAGGCCCCAAACATACCTTAGAAGACCAAGAGTGACCATATAGGCCTCAAACATACCTTAGAAGACCAAGTGTGACCATAGGCCCCAAACATACCTTAGAAGACCAAGTGTGACCATAGGCCCCAAACATACCTTAGAAGACCAAGTGGGACCATATAGGCCTCAAACATACCTTAGAAGACCAATCAGCACTGCATAGGCCCAAACCAGTGGATCTTGGGATTCAAGAAAACAACAACATTTCACTTCTGTTTAGACAACACAATAATCAATGTCAAACAAACACGTTGAATTAGCATATGGATAACCATATGAGCAGTAACGCCACGCCAAGGCTTCAACAATTGTTACTGACCATTCACACACCTTTCATAGCTCCTTCAATATGCACACCCACACACCATTCATACTTTACTTACCACTAGTTATTTTTGGTAGTGAGGTGGTGCCATTTCTGAGAACTTTACGTACCCTTGAAGGTGCCTCCAATTCCTTCAAACCAATGCATTTAACCGCTACAGGACCATGGTGCTTTTTAATTACTTTTTTGATCCTCTTCAATGTGGAGAAGCATCTTTCTGGTTCTTTAGTAGTCTTCGTTGTTGTAAGCAGGATTCCTTATAGCTTCACTCACTCTGTTAAATTATGTAGATTAAATTGATGCTAAAGTTGCTGCAGAGCAACAGCACTTGTACAGACATGGAATTCTTGCTTCCTGTACACAAGTGACAGCTACCCTTGGAAGTGCCTCCAATTCCTTCAAACCACGCCAAGGCTTCAACAATTGTTACTGACCATGCACACACCTTTCATAGCTCCTTCCATATGCACACCCACACACCGTTCATACTTTACTTACCACTAGTTATGTTTGGTAGTGTGAGGTGGTGCTGCTTAACGCAGTTTATCTTTGCACACCTTGGGGGTATGCATTCTTCTTTGCTTCAATCACTTGTATTTTAATTTTGCACGGCGATCTTTCAAAGAAGAAAACTTCTCAATGGTTTTTTCATTGAAGTCTGGGATCTCGGAAATCAGTTGCTTTTCCATTGAGAGCATCGCCAATGCATTCAACCGCTCCAGGGACATGGTGCTTCTTAAAAAGGTTTTTATCCTCTTCAATGTTGAGAAGCATCTTTCTGATTCTGCAGTAGTCATTGGTGTTGTAATCAGGATTCTTAATAATTTTACTGTCTCTGTGAAATCATTCTGCAGATTAAATTGATGGAAAAGTTTGTGCAGAGCAACAGCACTTGTACAAGTATGAAACTCTGTCTTCCCATACAGAAGTGACAGCTCAGTGCGTAATTGTTCCTTCTTCAGTATTGGATATGCTTGCACGGTGTCTTCCAGAGCTTGGGTTGGAAAGCAAGTGTCATGGGTTTTATACAAGTCACTTTGAACAAGTTTGGCACTGACTAGGTGATTTGAAAATGAAAAACGTTCTTTTGCATGAACCACCACTATGTCACATACCTCTCTTGAAAGTTGTCTCAAGGTTGAGATCTCCGCACTCCGTCTGTTGACTGTTAGATCGCTCGGCAAACTTGCTTCTATCTCTTCCACAGAATTACGGATTTTCTGGATGCTGGCGACAAAGTCTTCTGTGACTTTTTTGATATAAACAGTATCCGTGTCTCGCTTCTGAAGCTGGCTATAGAGGATGTCAACATGTGGCATTATTAAATGAAATAATTTAAGGAAGTAAAGGAACTCCCTGTCTTCCAGCATTCCAATGAAACCTGCGGCTTCCCGTATAGATGTTGGATCAAAGTTTAGACATGCTTCAATTGTCTGGAAACACTCAAGTAGCGCATCTCTGTTCTCGTAGATTACGTTCACGGTCCTAACGTTGAAGTTCCATCGTGTCGGTGCACCTCTTGGAAGTCTTCTACCAACTACCTCATCCAGAACTCCAGTCCTTTTTGGAAAGCGTGAAAAAAAAGATGGTATGCCGCCTATGTTGGAAAAAAAAACTCGAACTCTTCCAATCCTTGAAACTGCTTTCTCCATTATTAGGTTCAGTTGGTGAGCATAGCAATGGATGTAGTGTGCGTTCGGGTACACGTCTTTTATTTTTCTTTGAACTCCTCCTTGATCTCCACGCATCACACTGGCACCATCGTAGCTTTGAGCTATGAGTTTCTTCTTGTCTTCTGGCTCTGGGAGAACAGTATTCAGTGTTTCCAGCACAACAGCAGCAATCGAGTCTGCATCCGTTGATTTCATTTCCGTGAAGCCATCAAATCTCTCGTCGTGTCCTCTTAATGCCAGTTCAAAAGCGCCACAAAAGCGAACACAATCAATTATCTTCGAAAGGATGTACCGGTTCTTAGCCACTTCTTCGTTGTGTTTTTGAATGCTGACTTGGTATCCTTGGTCCAGTTGAACAGCAATGTTCGCCTGTCCAAGCATCTCAAACTTGATCCTGTTATCCAAGTGAGCTTTAGAACTTTTGTGTTTCGCCAATTTATCAGCTAGATGTTTGACGTCAGTCACTCCAGTTTTGGTCCAAGCAGCGTCACCACCAAATAGGATGCATGGGAAACAATATAAGGACTTCCTAGAAACGCTTCCAGAAAGCCAGTCGTTCTTCTTGTACCATTCAGTATTGAAATTACGGACATATTGCTTCCCTCTATCTCTTGCGATTTGCTGCAGATTTATCTCTGGTTGGTCAGCTCCTAACCGTTTTACTTCCACCTTCTCCTCATAGGTTAGGGTGGCGAAAGGCTTCACAAGTAGAGAGTCAATAGTATTCATTTCTGATATTGATACCAATAAAAGAAAGAGATCACGGTATATTAATTTATATTATGTCACAAAATTACTTTAAAATAACAGTGTGTTGATTTCATTGGTATACATTACAGATTGCAAACCCTCATGTGACAAGACTACATCAACATCAAATTTGCACCTATACACATGGACAGAAAATTAAAGGCAATGATACTCACCAACAGTTGACTCTCCTTCTCGTGGTATTCACGTCCAGTAAGTCAACCAACGAGTCCAAACAAATCTGCTTTCACACTAGTTTGCACCTGGGGGGTGATAGAAAACAACAAAAAAAACATTAGAAATCTCAAGACCCAAACCGTAACTTTTAAAACCTTAAAAGTCCAAGTGTGACCATATACTCACCAACAGTTGACTCTCCTTCTCGGGGTATTCACGTCCAGTAAGTCAACCAACGAGTCCAAAGAAATCTGATTCCACAGATAGTTTGCACCTGGGAAGTTATAGAAAACAAAAAAAAAAAACATTAGAAAGTTTAAGACCCAAACCGTAACGTTTAAAACCTTAAAAGAGGAAGTGTGACCATATAGGCCCCAACCGCACCTTAAAAACCTTAAATAACAAATTGGGACCATATAGGCCCCAACCGCACCTTAAAAACCTTAAATAGCCAATTTTGACCATATAGGCCCCAACCGCACCTTAAAAACCTTAAATAACAAATTAAGACCATATAGGCCCCAACCGCACCTTAAAAACCTTAAATAGCCAATTTTGACCATATAGGCCCCAACCGCACCTTAAAAACCTTAAATAACAAATTGGGACCATATAGGCCCCAACCGCACCTTAAAAACCTTAAATAACAAATTGGGACCATATAGGCCCCAACCGCACCTTAAAAACCTTAAATAACAAATTGGGACCATATAGGCCCCAACCGCACCTTAAAAACCTTAAATAACAAATTGGGACCATATAGGCCCCAACCGCACCTTAAAAACCTTAAATAACCAATTGGGACCATATAGGCCCCAACCGCACCTTAAAAACCTTAAATAACCAATTTTGACCATATAGGCCCCAACCGCACCTTAAAAACCTTAAATAACATATAGGCCCAAAAAAAAAAAATAATAATATATATATATATATATATATATATATATATATATATATATATATATATATATATTGATAGATATATATAAAAATTTATATCAATATATCACAATAAATAAATAAATATATATATATATATATATATATATATCAAATTGATATATATATATATATATTTATTTATTGTGATATATTGATATTAATTTTTTATATATATATATATATATATATATATATATATATCCAAATATATATATATATACGCATAAAAAATACACATAAATATACATAAACATATACATACAACAATATATATTAATTGATATTTATTATTTGATTAATTGATGTTCTTTATTACTTGGTATATTATATTGTTCATGCATTTCTATTACACTTTATTTGTTATACATATTACAGTGCTATTTTTTGGCTATACATGTTACAGGATATTATCCTGTAACATGTATATCACATAAAATAGCCCTGTAATGTGTATAATACATACAGGGTCAAACAAGTTCACACTAACCTTTTTTACCCTTACAGGCTTCCATACCTGCTTGCTGATTTGCTAATTTTTTGAAGACTCTCATTGGTTGAAATCGATGTCAATCAAAAATTTCAACCAATCAGAGTCCTTCAAAAATTAGTATATATAGCAGACCGTGGGAAAAAAACAATTAATCGCGGGAGGGGCTCCTTGTAGGAGGAGCTCTTTTAGTGTGTTGTTTTTTTTTTTTTAGAGCGTCGGTTTTTTTTTTGTGGAGGCCTCTTTCAATGGGCCAGAATGGATGGATGGACAATGGCTTCAATCAAGATTGGATTATTTTTGACCATTGGCTTCAATCAACATGGATTATTTTATTTTGACCATTGGCTTCAATCAACATGGATTATTTTATTTGACCATTGGCTTCAATCAACATGGATTATTTTATTTGACCATTGGCTTCAATCAACATGGATTATTTTATTTGACCATTGGCTTCAATCAACATTGGATTATTTATTTTTCATGACTATATCCAGAGGACAGAAGGCCAACGCTGGAGGGGTCAATTTTACAGGTAAGTATGTGCTGTTGTTTATTTTATTTTTTATTAATGTTTGTTTAAAGCTGTTTATTTTTGTATAAAATGTGTTGTGTTACTAACTGTACTAACAATGTGTTAGCTTACTGTTTAATTGTAATAATGTTTTTACTGTATTTTTTTTCCCCTTCCCTTATTTTTATTTTATCTTTAGAAGTGACAGGCACATAAACATGCCTGTTACTTCTAAAAATGGAATAAAAATAGGGGGGGTAGGTAGTTGGTTCATCCAGGGTGGGGTCGGTCACGGTCAGGCGCCCATCGGTCGCCCATAGGCCACGATCAGGGGTGGCACAGGCCTCATGGGGGTGAACATCCACCCCCATGTGGCCTGGTCAACCCCGCTCACTGCCCGAATACCCAGGGTAGCATAGGCCGCATCGGGGTGGTGCCGGGGGCCCGGTGGTGATCGGGCCTCGGGGGTGGCATAGGGCGGCAACATGGAGGTCATCAGGGGTGGCACAGGCCTCATCAAGGGGGTGATCCGATCACCCCCATGTGGGCCTGTGCCACCCCGCTCACCACCCGACTACCCCGATCCCGTGATCGGGGTAATCCGGCGGTGGCATGATGGCATAGCTAGGTTAGCATAGGGCAGGCCTGATCGGGGGTGGCACAGGCCACATGGGGGTGATGGCTGGGGTCGTCGGTGGTAGTTGGTGGGTGGCTGGGTAGGTGGCAATGGCAGGCCAGGCAGGCATAGTGGGGGACTGGGGGTAACTGGTCACCCCTAACTTTTATTAGGGGCTACTAGGGGTTTTGGTTTGGCCAGGGGCAGGGCAGGTGCCAGGCAGAGGCAGGTGTAGACTTACTGTGTTAGGCAGGCAGAGCAGATGAGTAGATTCAGCCAGGGAGGTCTCTCAGTCTCAGCGTGACCAGGGTCAGGAAACAGAAAGGGGGAAGGGACAGGGAACTGGTGGTTTTATTGACTGTATCAGTCAATCAAAATGATAACTCGAGGCCCTATTTGCTGGCGGGCGCTCAGGGCTAACGGTCTGGGTGGGTTTAGATTGATCACTTAGTAACTGGACAGCCTTCCATCATTGATTGGTCAATGATGGAAGACTGTCAGTTATTAATTGATACATTTATGACCGCCCATGCATATCGTCACTGTGATGGTGGGCGGCATGCATTAACGGTCAGGGGGCCAGGCCAGGACTCATTGAAGAGAGAGAAGAGTCTAAAGGTTAGTGTACACAGTGTATAACTATTGTAATTTGATCACACAGGGTGCAGGCAGGGGGCTATATAGATACACAGCATTAGTTAATGTAGCGCAAGGGTTATTTTAAAGTGACAGTGTCCCTTTACTAACGTTACTTCATTTTTAATACTATTTAGACTTGAAATGATGATGTACACCTTATATTTATTTGTTTTTGGGTTATACTAATACATTGTTGTGTTTTTTTTATTGCAGGGTGAAGAAAATATTTGGGGGGGCGTTCGCCCTGACGCCCCAATGGACGGGCCGCCCCTGGTCTATACAGACCCTCATAAGCCTCTCTTTAACCCCATTTGTCTCATAATGGTTTTTAAAGACCCTCATGGGACAGTTAGAAGGTTAATATTACCCCAAAAGTGCTATGAGGGTTCTCCAGGACCCTCATGACACTAAGTCCAAACACTACACTGCACTATACTCCCCCAATGAACCATTAAATCTAAACTATCCCCCCTGTACACTAACCTACAGTATTAACACCTACACTACCTACCTACCCGCTAATAAACGCCCTCCACCCCACTAATTACAGAAAATAAAAAAACTAAGTCACAAAAAATAAAAAATCAACATTACAGAAAATAAAAAAACCTACATTACAACCCCCCCACTACAGAAAATTAAAAAAATTACACACCTGAAAAAGAAATATATACAAAATATTTACATTACAATAGAACAGAAAACAAGAAAACAAATCAAATACAATACCCCCCTATATAAAATATGGTACATTAAATCCTATCTAAATTACATACATACCCCCTATCTAAAATACATAAAATCCTTTGTAAAATACACATATACCCCACTGTCGTAAATAAATTAAATTGTATCTAACATACATGCATACCCCACTATCTAAAATACATTAAATCCTATCAATGTCCCTGGCCTCCTCCTCTTCTGCCCCGGCTAAACCCTGAAAGAATTCACGCTCTAAAAAAAACAAAAAAAACTAACGGAGGTCCACACTCACGGACCTTCCGAAGCTAATGAGCCCCCTAGAGCCTTTTCCGGAAGAACATTGGCAATGGCGCCTTCCGATTGGCTGAAATTTAATTGACAGCATTTTCAGCCAATCAGAAGGCGCCTTTTTTTTTTTAGAGCGCAGATTCTTTCAGGGCCTAGCCGGGGTAGAAGAGGAGGAGGCCAGGGACATCGCGGGAGGTAAGTTCAATATATATTATGTTTATTTTATTTTGTGTATGTATTTAGTACGAATCTAATGTTTATTTTTAACAGGGGCCGCGCCGGAGAAGAAAGTAAGAAGGATGGGGACATGTTGGAAAGGTGAGTAGAATATTTAGAATATGAAGAATGTTTATTTATTGTATGTAAATGTATTTTGTATCATGAGTGTCCTTGAGGACTGTCATGGTCCTTATGTGGTTAATGTTAGGGTTCTAACAGCCCCATAAGATACTGGGGTTAGATAGAGGCTTATGAGGGTCTGTATAGACCCAAATAGGAGACAGGGTTAAATAGGCTTAGATGGGGTTAAATAGGTCCAATTAGGATTAGATAAGTAATGTTAGGGTTAAGTAGGCCCAGAGTTGGGTTAGTGGGTTATAGTTAGGATTAATAGTATAGTGCTTACACTTTGTGTCATGAGGGTCCTGGATGACCCTCATGGCACTTATAGTGTTAATACATGGTTTAATTAGTGTCCTATAGGGGACTATATAGCCCTTGATTGGACTGATAGGGCTAATTATTGGCTTCTGGGGGTCTGTATTGACCGACATAGGTGACAGGGTAATTAAGGGATTATGGGGGTATGTATTGACCCCCATGAGTGGAAGGGTTAATTATGGGATTATGGGGTTCTTCACTGACCCCCTTGAGTGACTGGGATAATTAAGAGTTTACGGGGGTCTTTATTGACCCCCATGAGTAACAGTGTTACATCAGGGCTTATGGAGGCCTGTATTGACCCCCAAAAGTGACAGGGTTAATTAGGGTCTTATAGGGGACTGTATTGACCCTCATGAGTGAAAGGGTTAATTAAGGGCTTATGGGTGTCTTCATTGACCCCATGAGTGAAAGGGTTAATTAAGGGCTTATGGGGATCTGTATTGACCCCCATGAGTGACAAGGTTAATGAAAGGCTTATGAGGGTCTGTAGTGACCCCCATGAGTTACAGGGTTAATTCAGGGCTTATGGGGGTCTGTGTTGACCCCCATGAGTGACAGTGTTAGTTATGGGCTTATGGGTGTCTTCATTGACCCCCATGAGTGACAGTGTTAATTAAGGGTTTATGGGAGTCTGTATTTACCCCTATGAGTAGCGGTGTTAATTAATGGATTAAGGGGGTCTGTATTGACTCCAATGAGTGTCAGGGTTAATTAATGGATTATGGGGGTCTGTATTGACCCTTATGAGTGTTCGGGTTAATTAAAGGATTATGGGGGACTGTATTGACCCCCATGAGTGACAGGGTTAATGAAGGGCTTATGGGGATCTGTATTGACCCTTATGAGTGACAGGATTAATTAAGGGATTATGGGGCTCTGTATAGAGCCTTATGACTGTTAGGGTTAATATTTTTTTAATTGGACCCGCAAGGCAGGAAATTTGAATTTGGATTGCAACGGGGATCCCCACTGCGAGGGTTAATGTGGGGACACCCAGCATTGGGGGGTAAATTTAGGTACTGTGGGGGTACTTAACGTACCCCCGATGCCGGCCTTAACTGTTTGTGTGCCGCGGCCCCCTTAAGGAGCCGCGGCAGGGCCTTAACACCTTTTAAATGCAGTGGGGGACATGATCGTGACACTCACAGAAAGGGTTAATGTCGGGACACATCTGGGGTCCAATCGGACCCCTGTAGCAAGGGCTTAATGCCAGGTTCCGAGCTTATCTCGGATCTCCGAAAGGGGCTAATGTGGGGTTCCAAGCTTATATCAGATCTCTTGGCTAAGTTGTATGTGGCTGGCAATGTTATGCGTGGTCCAGGGTCGTGGAGCCTTGTTTTCATTTTTTTCGGCCACCATTTTTTTTCTTGCTTTGACGATTTTCGAGTACTGAAACTGGGGAATTTGGAATAAAATTTGCATGTAACCTCACTTCCAGACGTCCTGACTGTCCCCCTGTGCTTTGGGCGAGTGTTTTTTTAAATTATTATTGTGTTTATTAGTGTGTTTTTCGTATTTTTTCGTTTTTGTATTTGCGCAGTTCCTGGAGTTAGTACATTGGTTTGCGACCGTGGGCATTTTTTTTCTAAGTCCCGCAGCTTGTAATGTTGGCTTGCAGGCAATGAGGGAGACGAGTAGGGGAAGAAAGACACAGGTGAGGGAGAGGAGGAGGGGAAGAGAGACATAGGGTAAGAAGAGGAGGAGGAAGAGAGAGACACTGGGTTAGGAGAGGAGGAGGGGAAGAGAGACACAGGGGAAGGAGGAGGGGAAGAGAGACACAGGAGAAGAAGAGGACTAAGTGCTGCGAGTTAACGATTTTGTGGGGTGTTTTGTGACATAGGTGAGGTGCCGTGGGACTAAGTGCTGCGAGTTAACAGTAGTTGTGGGGTGGTTTTGTTACAAAGTTAGGCGCCGTAGAGCCTCCACCGACACAAACGCGGCCCCTCACTTCGCGAGGGTCCTTATTTGCATCCAGAATTGAGTCCCGTGCTTTGCAGTTTGACAACTATTATATGTGATATGTGGGAGGAGTCAGGAGGGAAAAGGAGTAGAGGAGGATAGGAGAGGAGAAAGACTGCCCTTGAGACATTGAATAA
>CM050166.1:116639406-116654711 GCA_027410445.1 Discoglossus pictus | reverse complement strand
AGTATTTGAGAGTGGTATTAATCAAGCTTGGCATTCAGGTCAATTCTTAAATCTCTTGAAATATATTATAAGCAATCCTATAGCACAGCTGAAAATACCGGGCCTAGGTAATCCGATAATAAATATCTCTAGATGCACAAGACAAGGCTGCCCGCTTTCACCACTGCTTTTTGCATTGGCTATGGAACCTTTAGCTCAATCGATAAGAGCAGACCCTGAGATCAAAGGCCTACATCACTACAAAACCACATTATTTGCAGATGATATTTTATGCACCCTGCCAGACCCAGCCAACTCCTTGTTGAAATTAATGAACATCATTAAGGAATTTGGTAATATTTCGGGACTTAGGATAAATGTGGACAAAACAGAGCTTTAGCTATCCCAGCCCACATGAAAGAGCTTTTACAAGTGCAATATCGATTCCAATGGGAGAAAATCTATTCAATATTTAGGACTTAAAATCACCTTGAAAATGTATATCTTATATAAAAGAAAACTATGACCCACTCCTTAGTGCAGACTTGGTGAATTGGTCAAAATACCCAATATCTTGGCTGGGAAGGCTAATGCTTTCAAAATGAGTGTTCTGCCAAAAACTATTATATCTGTTTAGGTCTCTTTCAATCTCTATAAATCAGACTGAAATGAAAGGCTTCCAAAGAAAGGTAACCAAATTTATCTGGCTAAAAAAACCTGCTAGAATTAACAAAATAGTTATGCACAAACATAAGTCAAAAGGGGCTCTTGTGTCCTGATCTAAGGAAATACCATATAGAATGGCCCAGTTTATTGTTTATCCCCCATCATCCACTCACCCGTACATCAACCGGCCTGGTGTTTATAGAAGATCATATTTTACAGCCCATTCCTGGGATACCCTGATTTGGTTAGATAAAATTCCTGAAAGATCCTGAAAAATAGACACCCTATCATTAAACATATTATACAATACTGGAGTGGGCGTGGAAACATACAAATCTTTTCTCAAACCCTTCATATCTCACCCTGTCCTTATACATCCACTACCTCCCAAAGGCATTAGTAGGGAATCATTAGATAGCCTGGATGAGGATGACAAACCTATGAGCATTAAAACCATTATGATAAATGCAACTTTCCAATGCATGAACACTTCAACCTTTGTAGATTTAAGCACTTTGTAGACTCCATAATCAGAGACCAAGGTCTTCCTAGAAAGACTGGTTATCGCAAATTTGTCTCAAATTTCCGACGGCGAAAGTATAATTAGTGGCATCTATGACATTTACAACTTCCAGGAAAGCTCTGAGAAAGAAAATATATTAAGGATTGGGAAGCAGATATGAAACAGAACTGGGAACAGGAGAAATGGGATAGAGCCTGGAGGGGCCCTGGATAGAATATAGGGAGGGCTTACAAAGATAGGCTATACATATACCAGAAGAACTCAGATCAAGCGGTGAAGAGGGGGGGGGGGGGGCGTAGAGGCCGAGACAGGGACTACCATGGATGCGAATTCACTCATGGGAGTGGACTGCGGACAGGCAAGTTAAATAAACATTGTTTTATAAATCCAGGAAGTGGCCAGCATAGCATTGGTGTAAGCAATTTTTTTTGTTTTGTTAGTTATAATTGTTGATGAAATAGGTTCTCCTATATGCTCAAATCAAGACAACGACAATACCATGTATGTAAAATCTTTATTGATGATGAGAGCACTGTTGTGACTTAAAAATTCGGAACCTTGTCAAATGTTATCCATAAAAAGGAAAATGTTTGTTGTAAGACAGATACATTTGTTAACGCTATATCAGCGAGAGAACAGAGCTGTCTCAATATGGATGTAATTGAATTATGTCTAATAAAAAGTTAATGGATGAAAGAAAAAAAAAGAATGTATAAATGCCTATGAAGGCTAACGCTGGTAAGAGGTTAACTTATTTATGACTTGCTTGTAACACAAATACTGTATCACAAAGTTATTTAAGAAATTCATTAATTACATCTTGCTCACAAGTAAATATGTAAACCAACATGAAAGACCCTATATTCCCATTAGTCCATGACATCATCATGTTGCTCTGTGATGTTCACTTTGGTATGCTGTATTGCATCAGACTATTTAAGGTCTGAGGGTAACATGGCTTTAATTAGTTGACCACATCTTAATCATCTAGCAAAAGTATGATTTAAAGTTACAGAATAGGAAGGGGTTCATAAATTCTAATATAATTTAACAAAATATTTTATGAAAGTCATTACTTGACATTTGAGGCTAGATAGTGGTATATTTGATAGCACCAATATGAAGATAGGTGGTAACATGAGTAGAATGTTTTGGTCCTTAGGCCATGTGGCCACATCCAGTATAGAACATGATTATGATTGCCTCAGATTTGATAATTTTGGGCCCTAGTCTTAGCTGTAGCAGCAATCAAACACATAATACTGTACTTTAAAAGCATGGGATCGCATGGAAAGACATTAGAATTAATTAATTGCACAACAGTCTCAAGGACACAAATATGCAATAAAAAAAAATGTTGTTTTAAATGTTAATTATAAGTAATATTAATCCCGTTACTCAAGGGTTAATACATATCCTGAAACGCACATGGATTAAAACAGATGATCTAATGCATTTTATAGTTTGCGAGCAAGCTCGGCAAATATTACTTACTAGCAAGTTGCCCGTCAAAAATGACAACAATAAAATGTGAAGCCTGGCAATGCTGTTTGCCACACAATGGGAGCATCTCCCCATCTACTTTACTGGCCTCGCAATGAGCGCCTTTGGAGCTCATCATGGGCCTAATAATGAAGCACCTTTGGCGCTCATTGCGAGTCTTCTCCCTATGTCTACTTCACCCCTTGTGTCTCTCCCTCTGTCATATTCCACCCCTGTGTCTCTTCCCCCTCCTCTCCCTCACCTGTGTCTCTTGCCCCCCTCTCCCTCCCCTGTTTCTCTTGCACCCCTCTCCCTCCCCTCCTGAGTCTTTCCCCCCTTCTCTCCCTCCCCTGTGTCTCTTTCCCCCCCTCTCCCCTCCCCTGTGGTCTCTTTCCCCATGTCTCTTTGCCCCTCCCTCGTGTCTCTTCCCCTCCATTTCCCTCCTGTGTGTCTCTTCATCCTCCTGTCACTCGCCTCCACTTCTTTCCCCATCATTTTCCAGAAACTGAGATTGTTGTTTGCCATGATCTTTGTCTTTTTAAAAAAAACTCTTCTTTCACCCTCAGCAATAGGCCCCTTTAGTTCCTCCTCATTTTCAGCCATCAGTATAGTATCATCCATGTCTCTGAGGTTGATGATATTCATCCCAGCAATATTAATTCTGGCCTTGGATTCTTCCAGCTGGGCCTTATTCAGCACACAAGTTGAATAAATAAAGTGGCAATATACAATTTTATTTTACTACTTTCACAATTTTGAACCATTCGGTTGTTCCATATTAGGTTCCCGACCATGGCTTCTTGGTCCCTATACAGATTTTTCAGGAGGTGGATAAAATGGTGTGGTGCCCCATCCTTTTAAGTACTTGCCAGTTGGGTGACCCCTACATGGTATAGCACACCAGCTTCATTGAAGTTCACAAGTGCTCAACTCAGTGACACCATCTTTACAGCTAAAAAGATGGATGAGAATCTCAGCCAGGGAAAATATGAGGGACAAAATGGTGACTCATATAGTGAGCAATGTGAGCGGGAAAATAATAAATTGTTTATAAAAAGTATAACATTTAATTTAAAATAAAATCCAGAGTCGATTGGCCCTTTTAAGGTCATATTAAAGCTATATCACTCCAGATGCATGAGGCCAGATTAAAATAAGGACAATACTATACAAGCAGCAAAGGAAAAAGGGGTGAGCGATACGGCCTGAAAAGGATGTGGGAATGGAGGATATTAATGATATTTGCAATATAAAGCAGTTTAATTATACAACAAGTGTCCTCTAAAAAAGGGAGAACTAAAGGAGGAGTAAAAGGTGCTGATAAAATAATTATGCAGCCACCAGGAAAGTAATGAATGAATTGAAGTGGATGAGATTACTGAAACTATGCCAATGAGGAATGGGGATTATGAATTCTAAATAAATTAAATCCAAGAATGCAGAGATTACAGATGTATAAAGTAATGCATCATGTAGAGAATCAACATCTTAATAAAATGTGAAAAAAAATATTGATCCGGGCTGCAAATTCTCAGAGCATGGAAAATATAATTATTTCATCCTCATATAGTTATTTTACTTTCCACAACACAGGAACTTCATAACACATTTTGATTTGGTTCAGAGTTTACAAGCCTTCATCAGATAATAGTATCGACAACCAGTTCAGATTCAAGGTTGTTAGACATTGGAAATCACACAGAGTAAGGTCCCTCTGTAAAATGGTATAGTAAGAAAAGGGATTTCAACCCTTACAACAAAAGCAAGAGTATATATGGCCACACACAGGTTAACATGAAGCCACAGTATCATAATTCACATAAAGAAATGGTTCATTCTGATCCTAAAGAAGGGTTGGATTCTTTATCAGACATTCAGTTAGGACAGGATCGTGTATTAAATTATGTGACCCAAAACACAATTCAAGTTATATATCCCCTTCTAGACATAGAGTGGGAATAGTTGAAATTGAGACCTAGGGCCTAATGAACATAGATCTAGATCCAGGGTATACAGGTTGGTTCTAGAGGCCAATGGAGGGATTTCAGACAGCAAAACAGGAGCAGATGGTCGTCATGCTGATTTAGATCAACATTATGGAATATCATGGAAGTTTTACTTATGGAAAGATAAATGGTGGTTAAATGAAGCTACTGAGA
Organism: Discoglossus pictus; assembly: GCA_027410445.1. Taxonomy (NCBI): domain Eukaryota; kingdom Metazoa; phylum Chordata; class Amphibia; order Anura; family Alytidae; genus Discoglossus; species Discoglossus pictus. The sequence goes on along the minus strand of CM050166.1, from coordinate 116,649,902 downwards.
ATAGGGATAATGTTAATATTGGAAAGATGGATGTATTGTTTCTCATTTTAGGACATCTCACCAATGATCTCAGCGCACTCAGACGTCCAAGCAACAGGACCAGGGGTGGGTGCCAGGACACCTGAAGCAGAGACTATCGATCCAACCACTGCTTCAGGGTCCTCGGGCGAGTCTTTCAGCCCTATTAAATTCCCTCACGGAGTAAAACCGTAGCCCGTAATGTAGCCCGCAAGGACTTGCGGCTAATAAATTGGCCCGTAAAGCAACCCGCCAACGACTTGCGGGGTAAGGAGGAAAAAACCCTACGGGATATCGATAATTGATCCTGCCCTGCAAATCCTTTGTTCTTTGCAACAAATTCACTGGCGTTCAAGCCCGTAACCCGTAAATGGAGCCAAAAGCAAACGGGTACTAGAGAGGACCCGCTAGGCGGTTAAAGTCCTATCCGTGCACTGTAAATTCAAACATATGCACAGCTATTGTACTTATAAGTAAAGGGAAAGTGATGTTAGGTATTACAATTAATAGCACACATTATCAAGCTCGCAAATCTGCAATATAAAATTACTTTTTTTCATGTTTCATTTCAGTGTGTATATCAATCCCCAGCAATCGATGTGTTAATACATATAATGGAACTCTGCATCACTAGAATAATCATATTTACGGAGTTATTATATTGGCATTATTTCTGTAATGCGGGTCCGATCGAAACTCGGAATTGAAGCCCGTAAGGATTGAAGTTTAGCCTCCATTTTTCAGTGATGTAATGATGACGGTCTCATTTGCCATTGACTCTGTCTAAACCCGTAATATCGTAACCCACTGTTTGTGTCCAGGGTGGGACTCGCAGTGACCCCACAAGTAATGGCCCTTCAGTCCCCCAAAAGTGTATGTAAAGACTTTTCTCCCCCTGTTGTTCTAACAATCATCCATGTCTGCACCCTTATGGACATTAGCCATATAGCAAAATTAATTAAAGGGGGTATTATATTGGCCTTAAAGACCTTGTGAAAGAATTTACCATTTTGTTGATTTGTTATCTTGTGTGATGTTTTTTCTCAAAGCTCTGTTATGAACCTGGACACCTACTGCACATTTCCCCAGGTCATTTAAGCATAGAGGACACTGGGTCTTTTTCCATTTTTTGGGGCTATTATTTTGTGTGCTTTAGGGTGCAAATATTGCATTAGGAAAATAAAAATATTTCCCTACACAGGTTGGACCCCAATCACCCACCAAGACAGCCCTTTCTCCAGCTGTGCCCAGATCCTGCCTGAAGGTAGCTGGGGGTCATAGGCTTCAAGGCACCCAGGTGGGCCCACGTGGTGTAGTTCAAAGGGGACAAAAAGGTGTCAAACTTGTATTTACAAATGTAAATGCACCATTGTTTTATTGTATAGGAGAAATGTATAAAAAGGTGGCTCAAGAAATAAACATTATGCTCTGTTTGGAACACAAATACATGGTGTGTTTCATTTTATTTTTACTGGACTATAATCACTTTGTATCTTGTACCTCTCCTGCTATCCCATAAGAAAAGGGTTTGGAGAACCAGATTGGATCTGCATCCGGAACTGATGCCACTATCCTAGAAGAAGGGGAAAATAAACTGGATGAGATCTGCGTGTAGGATTGATCTCCATTGCCTTTTCAAGCCCACTGAAGAGCAGATTATACTAGTGCAGATCATGTGTTCCCCACGCAAAATTAAATACAATACTTAAAAATAATTATTATTATTATGTTCTTAAGGCTTCTAAAAACATTTGGCCATAATCAAGTGAAGTTAAGCAAGACTGCATACTATAAATAGGAACTTTTTTTTATAAATAACAATCTTTTGACCCTGTATATTTAAAGTTTGTGTTACTGTCACTTTTGATTAAAGTGCTCTTATACATGTTAATACCAATAGATCATTTATGTTAGTTATATGTAGTTTACCACGGACCCAACTGGTCCAATAAGTTGTTTCAGTCACAGAGTTTATAATACCTTTTCTTCTTAACCTTCTGTTCACTTGTACTGCATTCCCTCTAGGCTAGGGGTCAGCAACATCTGTTTCTTGATCCACATATGACTCATCACAGTTCAGTAAATGTTTCATATTGTATTGTCTTTGCATTTCTGTATACTTTAAGTTTTGTTTTCCTAATTGTATTTCTTGCAAGGCTTGACAAACTTACTCTGGATCGATGAGGCAGCCCACATATCTAAGAGCCTGCCAAAAAGTAAATTATTTTCCCATAACTGCAGAGGCGTTGATCTATAAAATAATATAATTATGTTTATATATTAATAATTCATATCCATAACCGGATTTATTAACATATGTATATTAAAATGACGATACAGAGCTAAATATTGTGATACCCCTTGCTGTAAATAAGCAACAGTTTGACATTAGCCTTGAAAAACAATGCCTAAATAAATGGGAATGCAAGGGCAATTTATTTTACAGGTTATAATTTAGGCATGGGTGGCACATGTCATGTGACCACATTGCTGCCCCACTTAAACTGTGCAGGATGTGTGTATGTTGTATTATGGGTACAAAACTGATGACACGATGTATGATTTTGGCTTTTATGGGAAGCCATTTAATGCATATATATTTAAATCTTGGCCTAAACTACTGAAGCCCATAATGTAGCCAATAAACTAGTTTCCTATTCAATTGGCGTCTTTTAGCGAGCCACAAACGATCTACGGGTTACAGCTAAAAATCACTGCGGTTGTTAAAACCGTAACATACAGCCCACAAAGCCATTGATTTTCAAGCACCGCAAAAGTTACAATCGCAAATCTCTTTTCAAGTGCTACAATTCCTCAAACCCGCTAATGTTTTTAAACCCATAAATGGCAAATGTACAAAAAAATTCTATAGGTACCAGATAGGACTTGGAAGGGGGTTAACCCCTGTTCATAGCACTGTAAATGCAAAAGAAAACCCAATACTGCACTTTTAAAGGCGGGGAAAGCGATGTAAGACATTAGAATTAGCAAATCTGCAATCATTTTTTATTTTTATTTTTTATTTTGGTGTCATATCAATCTCGGTAATCAATGAGTTAATACATATCAGGCCATCGACTTGGACTATAAACAGTGTAGCCATTCATTTTTATTATTTTGTACATTGCCGAGTCTGATTGCATATCGGACCTCTAAATGCTATAACGGACGTCATGATGACGGTCTCGTTTACTGTTGGCTGTTTCTAAATTGGTTGTTACGGCCTTGCGTAATTGATCATGATCGCTCTCTGAAATGCTACTTAAGATTGCATGGTTTACGCTTCCGGCTTTTGGCCCGTAACTTGCGGGCTTGTTCAATTAAACAGCTTGGCAATTGTAGCAAATCTCAAGTCCGCTGACTTACGGCTTGTATCAAGTAAACTGCAGGCTTGCAATTGAATAGGGACCATAGAGTTAAAAAGGTACTAGTAACTTACCTTACACCTTCTAGGCGTGATCAGAGGTTATAAGAAGGCAGAAGCACTATAAAGTTTTCAGCTATTGTACAGGGGAGCAGTAAGGAAGCACCACTCCAATCAGAGACGTCTCAATCTAAAAAGTCACCCAATCCTACAAGCGAAAGTAGTCCTATCAACTCTAGGATGTTGGCATCTATTCTATTGAACTTTACCTTTGTAAAACAGTTACAGAAAATTCTGTCACATTACAAATATAGAGTGATAATAATAAACATCTCTAAATTGAAAAAAAACAGCATGCCTTCCTGGATGGTGCATATTCCAGTCTCAAGTGTTCATGCACTTGTTCCATTACAGTACAAGCATGACCAAAACATTTTGGGGAGTCTCTTCTGCATGGGAGAACCAGAAATTCCCAGATGTTTCTTTTATCCTCTCAGCTTGAAAATTACACTTTTAACATAAATCCTTATATGTAAGGCATTGTACAGTATACTACATATTAGTATTACTGAAATGCCAGTCTGTTTCCATCCTTCCCCTGGGCCATTGTCACATTTATATGGATATCCGCCTCATTTTGTTCAATATGTTTTCCTGCTTCTCTTCCTTGTTGACCTTCCCTTTTTTCTTTCTCTCCATTTCTGCTCCATCCTTCCTCCCTCTGCGATTCCTGCCTTCTTTCTAATCCTTATTACTCTATTGTATTTCTTCTCCTCAGATATGTTCCTTACCCCCTTTCCCTTTATTTCTTTTTTTTTCTGACCCTCTAACTCATTTTCCATTTACATTTCTCAGCTGTCCTCATTTTGGGTTCTGCTACACATAACTTAATCAAGCTATCAACTTATTCAGAAGTTTTAAAAAGAAGAACCATAAATGTGCTAAACAGGAAAGCATGAAGACCCTACTATGACCTGAAAAAACGTTACCACAAATCAGCAATTAAAATGGATGGAAATATTTACGGTTTTATCACAACTCTCTTTCAGTTGCCTAGGTCTCACAATATGTGACAACCATTAGAAATACTTTTTTTTTCGAATTCTACGTATACCTTCTCCACACACATTGGTACAGAGTAGGGGTAATTCAGTTCCCTCCATCATTTAATGTTGTTTCTACTACAATAGAAGCTGGATAGATCTTCCAATATGGAAAAATATTAAGCAGGAGTTATGATACCTTAAAGGATACACTGATATGAAACACCACAACCACTCAAAAAATAATCAATGAAAATGCAAACACTCATATCCTACAAAAAAAAAAGGAAAAAATTATGTGGAACCCTCTGTAAAAATAAATAAAAAATGAAGCCAATCAACAATTAATTTACAATCCCCCAAAAGAGGTTTTACAAACTGGTATACCTGGTAAGAGATAAAAAAATCTGAAAGAAAGACGGACTTGGTCCAAACAAAGCAGTCTGGTAAACATAGAAAGATCTAGCAATCCAGAAGATGAAACTCTGGTTGCACTGTAGCATTCAGAATACGCCAAATATGTGGAAAGTTCCCTTTCAAAGATTTACAGAGCAAATGCTGAACCTCCCAACTCATGGCGTGAACCAAAAATGGATATTCCTGCTGTAAAAAAAAAAAGAGACAACTGAAAACAATGCCCTAAATCATCTTTGTGGAAATGGAATCTGTATTGATATATATTTTTTTATGTTTTCCAGCAGAAAATAAAACCAATTCAAAAGGAATATGATCTCCCCCTTCTTACCACGTACCACAAACTGAAAGTGTGATTCTCTTTCCCAAACCAAATCTACACCACTCTTTCCAAGAAAACTTCTCTCATCCTGACATTTATGCTGAATGTCTGGAACGGATTTTTCTGACCAGTCTGATAACGATTACCCAAAACCATTCTCCTTTCCATTTGTCAAAAATATTATATATTTGAATATCTTTGCAAGAACGGTAAAAGGTATTGCGTTGCGTTATAATTGAGCAATATAATTGAGGTTAGAATATAGTCTCACAACTAACTTTTATCAATAGACGTAAATAATGTAATTGTGAGGGTCTTCAAAGTAAATTTTGCAATATTAGCAAATAACTTGATACTCGGATAATGTAATCTCCTTTCTCCAACATTTCGCTCTTTGGATTCTTGGTTTCCTCATAAGTTGTTAAGCTAACAGAGAACTGGTGGGGAGAAGGTTTAAGTAAGGTCTTCAGTACTTCTGTGGTAGACCGTTCTCAGTCTTCTTAAACACAACACACAAATATATATCCATCTATTGATTAACAAAAGATGAAAACCAGATGCAATATGTACTTTTAAGCATAAGATATGTAACCCAATCAGTTATATGTACCCTTTGACCTTTTAACATTTTTAATATAATACCAAATTATTTCTTTCCTTGATACTATATTAGACATTTTACACACAGCAAGAAGGTCATAGAAACCAAATGTTGGTACAGCACTTCAACATAAAACCTCTCAGACAACTGAAAATAAAGTGAGTAGGTTTATAGAAATTAATTATTTTAATTTTTAAATTCAATATGGAATTCCTCTTAAAGAAGGATAGATATGTTTAAAGGTGAGGTATCATCTTAAAAGTAGTGTGTAGTTTAAATTTAGCTATTAAGTGCAAGAAAGACTTTCAATAAAATGTGATAGGGTGACAAATCAACAGGTTATTTCCAAAAACCCACACATGTAAAAATGACTTGGTTCCTGTAATGAGAAAAAGGTTATAAAAATGACCAACAACACACACTCTGTTCTGGCAGTAAGGAGTACATTTTTATAATGTGTACAAAAGTCAAGTAAAGATTTTGTCTTGTCTGGAGTAACAATTACGAAAAAAAAAAAAAGAAAAAAAAAAACACATGTAAGAAATGTTTCAGAAGGGATGGATTTTACAAACCAGCGTAACCTATCCAGATAAGTATTCAGTTGCTATGAAAAAAAATATATATAAAACCACTAATGCTTATTATGGATTATTTAAACCAGCAGCCCCTCGAGACCCATACATACGGATGACTCCTAATCCTCCAATGAAATCTGACGGGTGTAAGAAAGCTAGCATTATAGAAGACATCAGTTTTTATCATCTTGGAAACATTTTTCATAACTGCTCAGACAAAGAGCTTGGTCAGCTGTTGGACAGTGGAGACACAACCACCAATATACTATACAGACTTGTAATTGTTCATATCTCTAAAAAGTGCATTGAATGTAACAAAACACACACATTTTATATATATAGTAAAAACTTGGGAACCAAAACATAATATTAAATTAGCAAGTTTTGGGTAATCTAGAACAGGGCTGAACAAACTAATAAGTTTGGTTCAACTGGTATGAACATAAAGAAAGTTCCTATTTATGGTATGATGTTTTGATTAACATCGCTTGATTACGGGAAAAATGTTTTTAGAAGGCTAAATAACAAAATAATAATTTTTTATTAATATTGTATTCAATTTTGACAAAATCAGTCACCTGGGAGGGATCGTGGATGTAGATCAGATCTCCATGCAATTCTGTTAAATGGTTGCCACAAAGAAGTGGAGCTTAACAATAAGATTACATGGAATTGCAAACTACAGTTGAAGCACCGTCCCCTCTCAGGTTCCAGCCAGCAATACTAACAAAGCCCACAAGTAAGGTCTGCTAAGAGTAAAATGTTCTATAAACATGTTTTTATGCTCATTGAAAAAGTTTAGTACAGTGGACCTTTAGAAGGATCAAGAATAGGAAGAGTGACTGCCCACCATCTACATTTCCAATAAAAATCTGGATCGGAAAGAGGAAAATAAGAAGTGGCAAGAGAGTGAGGGCAGGGAAAGAGTAAAGGAAGGACAGGGGCTTGTTCTGGTGAGCATAACAACTACTAATTGCATGTATGGAAAGGTAGGTATTGGCCTTAACTTGTGTTCACTCTTTAATGTTCATTGCAATTTGTGATGATTTCTAGATCAGTGGTGATCTGATTTATAGTACATAGTAATCATTTTTTTTCCCAGCAGGGCAGGTATAGAAGTTGGATCACAAATTTTTCATTCAATGTAAAGCTATTTTTTATATTTAACATGTTTTTTCCAATGTGTGACAGAAAATGTATGTATTTTAATGTGTTGTGGTACTTTCATTCCATTCCGCAATGCTATTGGGCTTCATGAAGTTGATTTCTAGTGGAAGGAAGAAATGTTTGTAGATTTCCAACCTACTACTGTTACCTGTATCCACATATAGCACTGGAATTGGAATAAAGAGTCTGCATTCATATTTCATTCAACACGCATTGGGAAAAAAATGGGAATTGTTCATATATCCTACATTACAGAAGTGATTCTTTCTTACTTCAGCAATATGTATCATAAATCAAGCTGTTAATGAATGATTATAGTTGCCCTAAATTCTGTCTGTAACAGTGGACGGTTTCTATCTGGTTATAAAATGCCCAAATAGAATAGGTGGCGAACTTGTTCAGATATGTGGATATTTTTTATTTCGTCCCTATGCAAATTTAGCTTAAATAAAATGGAAATAAACTATCTTTTAATTTACTTAAAAAAAACATATTGGAACTGCTCCTTCCAGCTAAATTATTTAACAAAGACTTTTATCCAAATAAAGCAATCATTATAACAGGATACAAAAATTACATTATTTTCTTTGAAACACCATTATTATGTCCCTTTCATTAGCTCTCCAGTGCTACAATATTGCTATAAGTTACCTATATCTGTAATAATTATGCATGTGTATCCTAAATGCCACATCTATTGTACCCAATTCTGCCAAAGTGTAGTCATTTGTATATCTTAGAGTAGACTTCTACAATATTGGCTGTGTAGAAATTCCACAAGAAATGACAGAGGTGTTTTAAAGGTCAATATATGCTGAAATTCCCAAGGAAAATACAAGATGTAGCTATGGGAGACATTTTAGAAAACAAGGTTTCACAAACCTATCACAGATAGATCAGATACAGATCATAAAAGTCCTCCAATGCAATTAAGAGGTATGAGCAATACAAGAACATCTTTAAAAATGTATAAATATTATTAATAGTCTGATATAGATCTTAATATTAATTTTCATGACAAGCCATTATATCTCGCAGTAAGGGCTCTAAAAGGCAAAATGTCACCATTTTTTATGGTAGCTATAATGCTAGAGGCAGTGTTTTAAGCATTTGGATCTTTATTTATGGATGCTGTGTCTTTGAAATACTAGTACTTTTTCTGGCAGCCTCCATGCTTCTTCCAGTACTAAGGTCAAGCATTGCTATGGACAACATATTACCAGAGTGCAGCATATAGGATCGCAAAAAAAGGACTATTTGCTTGCTTTTTGGCCAAGAGCATTGTCATTTCAAGGAAAGCCTTTTGAAAGAGGGCAGCCAAAACTGTAAAATAATACTTCCACCACTAAAGACTTCAATAAAAGTTGGTGACTGTATGCCTTTAAAACGAATAAATATATTTCATCATTTAATTGATGCTATGACTAGGCTACCCTTTTTATAGTGTGTCTTAAAATAAAACATGGAAAAAAATGTAGTGGTTGTTTTGTGCCTTAAGCCCTTCAGTCTGAGAAGGATTTTTCCCGAGGCTCAAACCTTTAGGATGAATGGAATAAATCTATGAATGTATATCTTTTTATGATATATTTTGATGCATTCAGTCTTGGATGTAAATAATTTGCAACACAGTACCCTTTGATGATTTTACATATGCTATTTTATCCTATAGTTGCTGTCCTCACAGGTTTTCCTGATGCTGCTGTATGGTTTACAGCGATAATGTCTTTTGAGGTGACTGAAATGTCTTTATCAGTGTTTATTATAGGACATGGTTGTCCCAACTGCACATAAACTGTCCCGATTTGCATAAGAAATTTGTCCATTCAGTCTAGTGGCTCCTGCTTTATTCGAATGACGGAGGGCGCACGTGATGTCCTTTTCAGTTCTCGCCTTAGTACATATTCACTAAACTGGGAAGAGTCAACTCCACCACCACAGGAGCCTACAATCTCAAATCCACGCTGCTGCAACCTTTCCAGCACCTAGAAATGAAAAAAAAAACAACAACAGATGTCAGTATTTTCATGGCATAACGATTAATAGATACATAATTTAAAGTGATGCTCCCCCTTGATCTCAATAAATGACATCAAGCACCGGTGGATTTAAACAATTTGCTACACTAGGACAATTTTACTTTATGGAAAGAATGAAGGGTTTAGTAAGTGGGATTGTGGAAGTTTACGTTATATATAACTTGAAAAGAAATGGAAGAGCTTAGATGAGGCAAATTTAAGAGAGAGAAGTAGTATAAGAGGATAGAGTATGTACATGGATATAGAGTTTGTTGAAAGAAGGAAGAAAGAGGTGAGAGTGAACAAATGGGGAGAGGAGTGAAGCAAAAATGAATTATAGGAGTGAAAATGTTAAAAAGCTAAAGGGGAGCAGTGACTGGCAAAAAAAAAAAGAGGATGAAAAAAAAAAAAAAAAAAAAAAAAAAAAAAAAGAGATGGAAGCAAAACATATAGGTCAAAGCTTTCATGGGAAGGACACTGCTCCATAACCCTGGCCTTCTAGCGGCCAAGTCTGTTAATGCACGATCAAGTTTAATGTTGCTATTTTTTGTGTCCTCCTTTCAAATAACCCCCCACAGTTCCCACGCCCGTTTGTACCAGTATAACAAATGCGTTTTTTAACCTTTGCAACATCATGCAAATCATTTACGCCTACAATTTTAACTAAATTCTATACATGCATGCAAGATAATTTCCCTTTCAGAAAAGAACTTGAAGAAACCTGTGATCTTGGTAGATATTCTTTTGTTATATCAACTCTGGATAATATCTGTACTTCTAACAGGTAATACATTGAGAATAACACATTGGTCTTGAATAAATGTGCATACAATTAACATATACTTCCAACTCTTTCAGACTGGTAGGACTTTTACCCAAGTTTTTTTTTTAAGCATGAAGGAGAAAACTAAATTGGCTTCTGTAACACACACTATGGAAGCATTATGCTAAATATTTAATTCTGGACACATGAATAT